>OX392479.1:15930469-16269518 GCA_947623365.1 Achlya flavicornis
CGCCCGGGTAATTTCAATACATAGAATCGTCTCAATCAACCACACTAATTTCTTATAATTAATTTATACAGTGCCTTGGCGGGATCCGAAAATGGGTCAGCCAGAGCGCTGTTACATGCTCCAATATTATTAAATCGAACTGTTCTGAGAGATTCATTCCGGACACACTCCATCAGTACAGCAGCTGAGAAATACCGCGGCCGGGATATTAGCACTCCCGCCGAGGATTATGAGCGACTAGTGCCGGAAACACTCAACCTTGTGTACTTTTGCCCCATGGTGCTCCTCTATTTTACTACCCACTCTTAAAATAATGGCCAAATTGAATCAAAAAATTAATCTTATAATTAAAAATAACCAAAATTCATTCAAAAAGTTATTTCTTCAGTTTTGGGCCTTGGTTAGGCACTTATGAACGTTAAGTACCTACCTACATACAATTGAATATACCACCGGTATACACCGGAATATACTTATGCCCGGTTTCAATAATTTACGGACCGTTATCGGTTAAGATTTATTAAAATTAAGACTCATATCTTTACTAATAATGAAGTATAGACCTCAAAGCTTTGCATAGCAGACCCTCCCATATGGAAGTAGCTATCATACTAAAATTAGCTTACGAAATGATCTATTATGCCTAGTTTGGCACTAAAAAAACCTACCATTGGTAAGCAAAACGATTGGTTTTTGTTTATAGAAACCGGGAATTATATCACAACTGCGCTCACAAATACAGGGATTCGCATCGTTTTACAAGAACAGGAAACGTTCCAAATGGAAGAACTATTAGTTAGATATACATTTAAAGTTTTAGCAATATATTGTTGTACTATTTCCCCTTGTATTTTTTTGGCCATATCTAGAAGCGAGACAAGGAGGGGTGGAAATAGGGAGAATTAACTTGTGATGGTCGTGCAAGCGCGCTTTCCTAGTTTTGTACCAGTTGCGTCAACATTGTATTGCGGACATGGAACTTGGAAATATTATGACCCACTTCCAGTGAAACTGCACCAGTTTTATTGCAACTAGAGAATGTTACGAAAACTAGTTATGGTACGAGAATATGGGACATCGCATTACCTTTTGGTCTGAAAAATTTAAGTTTTGTTTTGTTTGAATATGCTCTTTTGTTTAGGTCGCAAGTCACTCTGTTTAGGTTATTGATTGTCAAATGTGTTACTGTTAAATAAAAAAATTAGTTTAGTTAAAATTTAGTATGGTTAAATTTATCGAGTTCGTGCAGCCACAAAAAAATTTTTCAATTATGCAAAGCGACGAACGAACACGTGAACTGTGGATAAAAATATCAGCCAAGTGCGAGTCGGGCCTCGCTGTTCTCGACGTATTGGGCTAGATCTCATCACAAAAATGGTCTAAATTTGAGAACTTTGATAAACCCTAATCCTTTAATTTTAAAGGAACGAAGGAGTAAATTCCACAAAGTATGCTTTAATTCAGTTAGTATCAAAAACATGTTTAAAATTTTGTAAAATACAAATTTCTGGCTATCGTCCGGTCGCATCTGACTTTAATTAAATGTATTTAATTAGAAACGTGTTCTCTGCAGAGGATAACCCTTCTCTGCAGCTAGTGTTGTAGATAAGAGCCGCCTTGTAGATATCATTCTGCGGATATGAAAGGATTTAAACCTTCCTCAAATATTAAAAGATGAACTCCACATCGCCGGCGAGCAGTGCGATGGTAGTCAAAAAGTAACTTTTTATCCCGGGAACGCGGGATAAACCGAGGGGGACAGCTAGTACACCAATAAAATAATAATTAATAAAAAAAAATATGGAACTATATAAATATATGATGACAAAGTGCGAGCAAAATGGCGAGCTTCAGATCCCCGAAAAACGCATAAACTTATACTTGATAATATTTTTCAGTGTGCGCTAATACCCAATATTCAATAGTCAAGTCCGGTGCGAGTGTCGACCTCCCTGGCCTCAGAAAGTTGCTCGTGCTCCCACTCCCAAGCGCCGGCCGCCCGCATCATGCCCTGAGGGCATGATGCCTCAACAGAAACTATTTATATTAGTAGCTCTTGCTCTTTGTTGCAAATGTCTTACAATTTCTTTCCTAGTAGGAATTTAATTTTGGATATAGTTCCTGCATCTAGAGTCCGTTATCAGTGAGGACCTCTAAATGGCTCACACATTTCTTATGCCAATATATACATAATTGTGTAAGCTATTGGTCCTACGATAAAAAAATAAATAAATCTTGGAACGATAAAAATAACGTCTTCATTTTATAGAAATTAGAATATAATATAATAATATTCATACATAATAAAGTATATTGAAATCTTTTGCGGACAATTATGGGTCAGGATCCTCCGAGGAAGCTGATTTATTATTAAAGCAATAAATATTAAGGAGTCGTTAAGTATTCGCAATGAAACGCCATTTATTATTCATTTGAAAAAAATACCCATTTCATTTTATCTCAGGAGTCTGTTTAATTTGCGTCCCGTTGGAATTGTGCGGCCTATAAATGGACGCCTCCGCCGAGCTTATTTGAAATTATAATTTTTGTTGTAAATCTTGAGCAATTTAGTCACATTCAACGCTTTATAGAACCTTGTGAGGGTAAAATTGTCTGAGAAGTTAAGCAAAAACGTGTTTTTCTGGCTCGTTTACTTTCAGTTAGTTATTGCTGCGGCGCGGCACAAATACAAAAAGCTTTACCGACTGCAAAACACATTAAAATAGTACTATGCATTTGCACAATCCAGTACACTTTACTTATGAGCTTTTTAAAAACCAAAATAATAGAAATACGATTAAATACCTCTGCGTATATTTATTTGATATGTTTTGATGTTATCCAAATAAGTATTTTATACGCTTTCATTAAATTTTATGCTTTAACAAGCCACATATTAGTCGAGTTTTCAGGGGCTATATTCTCTTTTCGAGTGTCAATATCCATTGATCATCATCATCATCATCATCAGCCTATAATGTCCCACTGCTGAGCACAGGCCTCCTTTCACAAATCAGAGTGAAAGGGAATGGCCAGATACTTCACGCATACCCACTGCGGATCGGTGGAGGTAGGCTAGTGGTCAACTTACTGTTGGAGTTTTCAAGCCGCCTTGAAGGCCTCCAACAAGCTTAACGACTATCACAATTAAGTGATAACCGGGACCAACGAACGGCTTTGCGTGCGTTTCGAAGCACGGAAACGCTCGACTTGAAATACCACTAGGCGGTCACTCATCCAGGTACCGACCACGACGGTGGTAGCTTAACTTGCTGATCGATTAAGAACGGCTTATCATGCTACACCCCGAGCGCTTCTATATCCACTGATACTTCATTATAACATAATCACATACAAAAAACCCACCAAGTGCGAGTCAAACTCTTTTGGCCATTTACTCCTTGACCTTGGGTTACCTCTTTTAGAGGGGTATAAACCATAGTCCACCATATGAACCCACCGTAGA
This sequence comes from Achlya flavicornis, assembly GCA_947623365.1. Lineage (NCBI taxonomy): Eukaryota > Metazoa > Arthropoda > Insecta > Lepidoptera > Drepanidae > Achlya > Achlya flavicornis. Next base: position 15,933,936 of record OX392479.1, read on the forward strand.
TTGGTGAACTTGATATGCCTTATTATTTTTACAAGCTTTTACTTATTTCTTAATTACTTAGTCAAACAGGTTTCTGTACTAGAAGCGATTGGTTAGTCCGTTTAGTACCTACTATCTCCACAACCTTCGCTCAAAATACAAAAGATTACCGGTGTACAACACTGAATAAACTCCTAATAAGCAAGATACATTTCTTGTTAATTTGGTTAAAAGACTTGATAAACCGAGGATAAGTCCTTATTTGCATTTTATCCCTCGGAACAACTACTGCTTCAAGTCATTTCATTTTGTAGAAGAATAATGGAATTATGGAAGATTGCGTAGAATGTAACGTCAGGCCGGAGATAGAACTGACTGAGTCGGAAACCACACTATGCTCTCTTTGCGCCATTAAAACCCACAATATGGATTTATAATGGTAAAAAGAAGAGATAAGAGAATAACTTAATGGCTCCCAAGATGCAATATATGTACTTTACCGATAAATTGATTTTATTTAATGCTTTTGTAAATACATCTTGAAACTCGTCGGTTCTCGCGAGGGACGCGCGTCCTATTATAACAATTGATGTCATTGTTATATTTTTAACCGCGAGCCAATAAGCTAAGGTGGCTCCGCACGTCTTGTTACTAACTCTACTCTATCATAATGAGTCTAGAAGCAAGGAAGGAACTGGCTCTCAAATGCAACTGTCCGGACACAGTCTCGTTCGGGATTCCTTCTAATTTCTTTATCATTTAGTCGGCGTAGACTATGCGGTTGCGACGTAATGCAATTACATGAGGTGAAACAGCTTGTCATATTATTTGGTATAAACCATGCGAAGGCATGAATAAGGCGATGAAAGCTTAGTGGTAGTGACGTCGGATAAAAAAAAATAATAAAAAAATTCAAAATCATTTATTCAAATAGACCTTCGCAGGCACTTATGAAAAGTCTGACTCTAATACTCTAATACCGGTTCGGAAGGTTGCATTTGCAGAGCCGGCAATAAACTCAGCAATTACTCTTTTCAAAACAGGCTTAGATTCATTACATAATATTTACATTCTAATCGCACTGAAAACAATTGCGTGCTCCGGCGCGGCGGCAAAATTACAAAGTAGACTGAATAAATATTTAATAAGTAAATAAATAGCAAACTTAAGCAGACCAGCCCCCACAAGCAGATACCGAGACGAAGGTCCCGGGTTCGAATCCTACAATATGCTTGAGCTTTCGGTGAAGGAAAACATCGTGAGAAAACCATAGCACGGTGGTAGGGTACTTTGTAGTACCCGTCTGGCTGGCTACCACCCTCAAGTTGAAAATCTGTCGCCAAGCACCAATCGGTGTGTTCCGACAGCTCCACTTGAGAGCCAGTTCCTTCTAGTCTTTGTGTGCTTACCACCTTCGGCCACATCATCACTTACCATAGTGAGATTGTGGTCAAACACAGGCCTATAAACAGTAAAAAAAAAAAAGAATACAGTGAGCTATGAAAGCACCCGGTCACAATACTGTTATTAGAAATTATTATATTACTTAAAAATTAGGACTTGTTCCAAAAACTGTATGCAGTCCTTTACCGCTGCGGCACGAACCCCTTGCACCGAAGGTGATGGCGGCCATCTTCCACCGTGGTTCCAGTACACATTGATAGAATTAATAATGCCTTTGAAATAGACTTCACCGTCATGAAAGGTTCCTCAAGGTAATTTAGTATATCAATAAAATCTCGTTGAAAAGTACAGTAGTAACCAACTGATAAGGCGCGTCGTGAATATTCGTTCGCACAGGAAAGTAAGTATGCCCCGAAGATTAACGAAAGATTGCTTAAAACTTACAATCAACCTTAGATCACTTCTACAAGGTTCATAATACACTGCAGCTGTTAGTTCAGTCTCACTCGCAAGTCACGCTCCTCCGCACACATGGCGGCAGCTGCCAACCAATAGCATTTCCCGCGCTTTAAAAATGTATCTTCTGCGCAGGTACATCGGTAAGCCATATTAGTTGGGTACTACTGTATAAATATGTAACTACAAGTGTAAATAAAAAAAGAAGTAATAAACTAAATTACATTCTACTAATATTAATAATAACTACGATATTGAAATTATATACGCTGGGGCCGTGAGGCCCGGATGCCCTTCTTTTGTTTAAATAGGTCTCACGGCGTCTTATTGAGACCTCACGTGACAGGAAGGCTGGTGTCTATCTAGGACAACGGATCAGCATTGCCATTCAACGTGGCAATGCCGCCAGCCTTCTTGGCACATTCAAACAGGGCAGCGATCTGGCACAACTTTTTTACTTGTAAATAGTTTAGTTTTGATATATTATAAACAGGATTTCTTTTAATTATTAATTTTATACTTATGTTTGAAAATAAAAATGATATACACATAATGTAAATGTAAAGTAAAATTTGACGCAAATAAGCCCCTCGTCATAGACACAGGTCCTTCACTAACAGCAGATAAAGGGCGGCCACGGGGCTCTAAGGATATCTCATTATGTACTCGTCCAGTACACGTCATAAAGTGCCCCATCCGTCTTTGAGTCGACCTCTTTTTGTACCCTTGATAGTTGGACATGTCTAGTACACTATTCATATTTATCTCGCTTAAATTATTTCTGCTACGAATTTCCATCATAAAGTTAAATCTCAGTTAATGTTGTATTATGAATAAGTAGTAAAGTTAATTTGTAACGTTCGTAAGCTCTACAAAGGCTGGATTACGAATGTTTTGAATATGAATGAATAATTAACAAGTTATTAGAAAAATGTTTCAAAATATGGTAGGTGTTGGGTATTTCAGGAAATTTCTAGTTGCTACAGCAAATCATACAACAATAAGTTACTTAATTGATGAACCCAATGAAATTAATCTGAAAGACACCATAAGAGGTAGATCATACCATGTTTTGCTAAAAGAGCAGGTCGAACAGAATACCACAGCCGAGATGTTCCTATTTCAAATAAAGTGCTTTAATCAGCTTTGTATTATATTTCAGTATTTCTGTTATACACAGGCTTAACAACAATTATTAACTTTTAAGGTGAACGCACACTTATCCGAGCCGAACGCATCGAACGCAACGAACAAAACGAATTTTTGGATTCCGTATATGAAATCTTATCCAGATTCGGACGATCCGACATGGGCTAGTGTGCGATCTTTCACAAGATTTCATATACGGAATTCTAAAATTCGTTTCTTTCGTTGCGTTCGACGCGTTTAGCTCGGATAAGTGTGAGTTCACCTTTAATATCATATTATTTGGGCAAGACGAATGGCACCCAGTCTGACGTAAAAAGCATCACATAAAATAGAAGTTAACGCTGTAACTAGCAAAATCTAATCAAAGCTTTATAATTAAAATGGGCACGTGCCCATTTCAAATAAAGTACTTTAATCAATGTACACTTATTCTGTTTTATATTATATTTCAGTGAGATTGCGGTGTCTGAGCTTAATAATTGACACTAAATGTAATGACAGGTTGGACGTCCTTCAGCACCTCCATTCACTTCATTTGAAATAAGACTCTCCTTAATTAACTTAAGATTTAGTGTCGATAAATAATCAAATACATTATATAAGAAAGAGAACTATTGTGTCTATTTGAAATTTATATTGTGTATTTGTATGTATGTTGTATAAAAGATTTATTATGTACTAGTTATCTTCTTAAACGTACGATAATGATTATGTCATTCGTTCACGAAAAACGCTCATAACAATAAAAACGTAAATCACTTTCACTTTGATAGTCAACAAACGAAAGGTTCAATTCTTTGGGCATTGTTTCGGTTGAAACGCATCTAGCACAAAAACACAGATTAGAAATCTGATTAAAGTATACTTTACAGTGTCAATCAGTGTTGTTTGAATAATATTAAACACATGGCAGCTGCTACACTGCAGTATTCAATATACTTAACCAAAAAAAAAATGCGATTAAAGTGCCAGTATACTCGTAGTATCTAAGTAGATGTAGTACTTACTTTTAAATGTCAAATTAAAAATAAATACAACGTTAAATTTTCCATTTTAACATAACATGAAAATGAAATGGCCTTGTTAAAGAACATTTATGTAACATAGCTTGGTCGATTACACTTGCCTAACCATATTCTATGTAAAACTATGAAACATTTGTAGCAAGTTTATAAGCTCCCATAATCCTCTACCTTGTTTACCGGTATTAGAGTCAGACTTTTCATAAGTGCCTGCGAAGGTCTATTTGAATAATGATTTAGAATTTTGAAATTTTGAATTTTGTTTGAGATCAGGTGGCCAAGTGTGAGTTGACAGAAATGTTTTATTTTATACTTCTACTAGCAGACCCCCGCGGTTTCACCCGCGTACGGTTTGAATTTTCTCCTTCGAAAATCAATGCACGCCACTGATTATTAGTGTTCCGTGATTAGACACAACAAATCGAACACAGATATTTATACAATTAACTAAAAACCTATATTATACCTACACTAAAAAATCGAACTCAAAGAATATAATTTAATTATTATAACAACAAATGAGAAAGAAATTAAATTAACTACAATCAAAATATTGTAATGAAATATTTCTGTATTGAATTAAATAAAGTAAATGAACTTTTTTTTTTCATTGGCGTCACACGGTGTGTGTATTTTGCCAATTTCCAGTTATATTATATGAGTTCTAGTCACAATAAATCACTTTCACATAGCCCTCATGCAGTCAGTCACCGTCCAAAACTCTAAATACACGAATTTATGAAAATAAAAATGAAAACGCAACGTCACTCTGCAAGTTCCCGCCAAAAAGTCCGAGAAAATGAACTTCCAAACAAATTTCGAATCCTAATCCGATTTAAATATTCTTTAATATTTGACATTCCAATTTTAAAGAGCATTTCAGTTTCCAGAACAAAAGGCAGATAGAGCGCGCGAAACACGGGAGTGAGGCCAAAAAAAGCAATTAGGAACAAATTGAAAAACATATACCTGGTATTCGCTTTTGAATTTGTATTTGCTATTTTTAAAAGCTGCTGTGTGCTAATTTATTAAAAAGAAAGTTTTTTCGTTAATTAAAGATTTTTAAACAAAGCAAATACAAATTCAAAAGCGAATACCAGTACGTGGATTACGTAACTTTATTGCAATGAAATTCCGATTGAAATAACCTCTGAATCGGTAGAAATATTATAAAATCGGAAATGGTTCCATTTCTAATGAACCACTGTTTGTATTTGCGGTTATCAGAACGTAAAAAAGATATCAGAAAACCGCAATATTTCTTTCAATTCGAAAATGATTGAAATTTAGTTACTTAATCGCCCCCCTGGAATGTGTTTTTAAATTTGTATAATTTCTTTTTTGGCCTCACTCCCGCGTTCCGTTCGCTCCATCTGCCTCATTCTGTAATCTGTGAAAATCGGATTGAGATTTGAAACATGTGTCAAAATTAAAAAAGTTATTTAAATCAAAAGTACTAAGGAGTATTGATATCAACTTCGATGCAAATCACCCCTAAAATAACTTTGTACCCCTTTTTGACCCCGTTAGGCGATGACTTTCAATAAAATATGAAACACGTCTTCCATCAATTCTGTTAAGAAGTGTTTATGCAAAATTTGAAGTAGATCGGACCAAGGAATCACGTTGTCCCATACAAACTTTGCACCCGTTTTTCACCCCCTTAGGGGTAGAATTTCGGAAAATCCTTTCTTATCGGATGCCTACGTCATACAAAGAACACACCCGCCAAGTTTCAGGTCTCTACGATCAGCGGTTTAGGCTGTGCGTTGATTCTCAGTCATTCAGGACAAAGCATTTTATATGTATAGATAAATCTTCATATAAAATAAATAAAATTTATTTGTTTGTTATTATTATTTGAAGTACAGGAAAGATTTGAACTCGCACAAAAACAAAACAAAGTAGATCGTATCATGCATGTATTACGACTTATATCCTTATGACGTACGATTGAGCAGTTCCATCGACAACGAATTAGTATTCCCTCCAACGCCTTCATGAAAACAGATTTGAACATTCGATAACAATACGATCGTTTCTGTTGGAATTCTGCTGGCGTATTACCACAGGTATAATAAATTATGGAAATGTAAATAGTAGTAAATGTAGTCATAGTATTTAGGTCCACCCTGTCTTAATATTGTAAGTTCTATCGGTATTATAGTGACTCTTACGGCGGGACCATCAAGTAATGGATGTTTTATAGCTTTATAATATTATGGGCTAAATTCTTTTATAGCTGATGCTTACCATCGATATGCCCAATTTCAAGTTATGTAGGCTTTATATTTCGATTATACTGCGCTACCAACTTAAAAAAACAAAGTTGCGAATTCTAGACTTTGTAAATTAAGTGCTATCGTCCGGGTTGATTGCACTAAGAACTGGGCAGATGAGTAATTGCCTTCCCCATTATAAATCTCACCACCCAGTTATTAAAGAGGCAGTAACTCACAAGATGTCGTAGTTAACAAGTTTTGCAGTTCAGAGATAAGCAACCGAAGTTGACGGAGCAGCAGAAAAGGGAAGATTTATTCATTAAACATAAAAAAGTGCCGACTAGGTGATGGCAAACTGCGTGGCGAGATTTACAGAGTAATAAATTAAGAGCAACCCTTTTTCCACTCGTGGAAATAACTGTCATGGTTTTATATACATATTTTAAAACATCTTTTTATTTATAAAATTTTAAGGATTTTTGTTTTTTTTTATGTGTAGACGTTGAATACTTACACAAGTTTTAGACGTTGTAGCGGGGAAAAAAATATTGAAACTTAGAAAGACGTGTCTTTAACAGTCAGTGATTTAATTGTCGCGCGACACCATGCATCTACTCTAACAATTCCAGCAGAGAGGTAAGAGGTAGGCTTTAAGAGAGGTAGAGCGAAGCGTGGAAAGGTAAAATTACTCACTATTATACAGATTGGATGTATATATATATATATATATTTACCCCATGCTGTACTCCATTGGGAAAACCACGGTGCATTACACAATCTGAGCGTCCGCGGAAGGAAGCTCCTTTGAGACCACACAGTTCGAAACAATTCTGGTTTCAATATGTGAGGATGGACTCCCCGTCGATGGCGAGAGTTGCGATGGTAGAAGGTAGCCGTAGGCATCATCTTAAACAATTCTTCAGAACACTGTCCGTTGTACAAGCGGTAGAACGCATATAAGGAGGCAAAGTCTCTCCTCAGACTAAGGGCTCTAAACCGCTTGTGAGCTCGGGATATATACTATAGATTTATATTAAGTAGAGATATATTATAATATAGGAACTGTATATAGATAATCTACAAGAAATAAAAGGATTTTTATTTATAATACGCAAGAATAGTAACAATACATCATAACCTTCCGTCCGGCGCGGCGTCCGGCGACCGGTTGATGAGAAAATTAATTAAAAGGCGAAACAAGACCGAAACTAATTACTCGATTCCTTAACATTTGCGAATTAGACATTTACTTACCACACCGAAATCTGGCCCTCACAGGAATTAATTTGAAATGATGTTGAATTTAAATTTTTCTGATGACGCCAGGGCAAAGTTTAATTGAAGGCTTTATGGCTTTTTTGAGACTGCGAGTTTGAGTGATACATAAATACGTTTTCTGAAGAATTTGTGATATCAAAGTAAAGTATAGATAGAAAAATATCTGTATATATTTTTTTATACCACAGAGGTGACAAACAAGCATACGGCCCGCCGTACTTACCGTAGCCTATGGACGCTTGCAATACCAGAGGTATCACTCGCGCGTTGTCTACCCTGAAGAAACCTCTTCACAGCCTTTTTGAAGAAACCCATGCTGTACTTCATTTGGAAAACCACGGCGAGGAGCTCATTCCACAGTCCGAGCGTCCGAGCGTGAAAACAAACATTGGACTAATTTGACAGGACTAAATTTGTTACATCTTTTTCTTATGTTCTTTATCAGAGAGAGACATAGTGAGACTAAAATTTATTTAATTGTAAACAACAGAACATTATCCATATTTCTTAGTCTATATTTAATATTCAAATGTGTATATTAATATATTTTGCTGAGAAAAATATATTAATTTAGCATAATTTTCAAAATAACATTATTCTGTATCGTATCGCAATCACATCGTATAAATGAACCATAAACTTTAAAAAAAAACAATAAAAATTGGTAATAGGTATAACAAATGTACCTGACATAGTGTTTATAGCAAATCATTGTGCAAGCGACAATATTGTGTGGTGATTTTTAAAAAATGGTTATCTTTAAGCTCAAAGGCTCAATTTGACAGGTTGAAGGATGATCTAAACCTAAACAATCAGGCGAGGCGGGAGGAGTAGTTTGTTGTTCAGTGCCTAATGGAAGCGTCGCGTGCTGCAGCTGCCCGCTCTCACGCCCGCTAATAACTTTTAAATTATATCCGACGACCCAACAACAAAGTGATATGCGCTCATAATCTAAACCTTTTTAAATACTGCATCTTGATATATTGACAAGAAACATATTCTACTTGTTTCAACAAGCGAGCACGCGCAAGCGCAGCACTGTCCAGTGAGACGGAGAATAAAAGCTCAGAGTATATAAATACTACGTACAAATAAAAGTGATATCGACAAATATTGAGAACACTCCGAGAGTAATGCACCCGCGCTTCACTTGGCCCATATGAGAAGCGTAAATCTGAATCGAAATATGTCGATGCAGAGAAATGAAAACTATTGGCTATAAGAGCAGATCTTTTGTTACTGGAGTGAATTTATGGGCTTCGCTGCAAAGAACTTAATACTTTTAATAAGAAATTGAAAAAGTAATTAATTTTTAATTTACTAAGCTACAACTCAGTGCTCGATAAAATTTGCTTAAATAAAATAAGGCTGCTGGAAAGGAACTGTTTCTGAAAACATTCAAAATATAAATTCTTCTCATGAGATTTAAAGAATTTAAAGATTTAAGAGTTCTGTGGAGTTTTTTGTTCAGAAGATCTAATCGTATAGGTTTAAAATTGTTAGGAAACACAGGTACTGGAAATGATTTCAACGATTTTAATCTTTGTACGTCATCATCATCTTCATCAGCCTATAATGTCCCACTGCTGAGCACAGGCCTCCTTTAACAAATGAGGATGAAAGGGAATGGGTAATACTCCATTACGCGTGCCCACTGCGGATTAGTGGAGGTAGGCTAGTGGTCAACCTACTGTTGGAATTTTTCAAGCCGCCTAAGAGGCATCAAACTAGCTTAACGACTATCACAATTAAGTGATAACCGGGACCAACGGCTTTAAGTGCCTTCCGAAGCACGGAAATGCTCGATATGAAATAGAATAGAATAGAAAACATTTATTCAGCTCATAATTTAACACATAACATAAGAAAACAAATAATAAAATATACATCAACTGCTTAACCTAAAAGTCTAAATCTATGGAGCTGAAACGGTCTCCCACTCAGCATAATGTCGCAGCACAATGCTACGACGCTGGTTTTCAGTGGGACCCAGAATATTAACAATATTACATACTATCAATAAAATACAATACTTATAACATAATACATAATATTACTACATATAAGTATATATAAATAAAATAAATATACTAAATAGACAAATATAACAGATAACATGGTCAATGTAACACGCAAGTAAGAAAGAAAAATAAAAAAAGATAAATAATAGTTTGTGTATGAGAAGGGAATTAGAACATCTGCATGCCAAGAAGATGCTGTTTGTAGTGTCTTTGGAATGACATTATAGAGTTTAAATTCCTGATCGGTGGTGGGATATTATTCCAACATTTCGTGGCAGCATACCGAAAACTACCACGAAATGCAGCTGTCCTGTGACTTGGACATGCAATGCGAGAGGCTTCTCTTACTGGTCGTTGTGAAAATTGTACCTTCTCATACAGATACAGTGGATTTTGGCTTTTGATGGTACCGAAGAGTAAGCAGGCAAAATGAAGTTGTCGTCGTGACTCCATATTCATCACCTTACCTCGATTGAGATACGGAGTTACGTGAGCTCTTCGAGGAATTGGGAAACAGAAACGAGCACAGGAATTCTGAATACATACATACAATCATAATAAATACCACCAAACGCTTTACTTTAGCTTTACTTTGCATCGATTAATAACGGCTAATCATGCTACACCACGAGCGCTACTTCTTCTTCTTTTGTACAACCTAACTAATATTATAAATGCGAAATTGAGTTTGTTTGTTTGGTTGTTTGTTTCGCGCCACAAGTACCTATTCAATGGATCATCATGAAATATAGCATGCAGATAGCCTATGGTATGGTTTTTATCCCGGGAATGCAGGTGAAACTGCGGAGAACAGCTAGTTAGGTATACGCCAGAAATCAATGGATTTGATCCTGCAAACCGAATGATATCTACATGAAATAAAAAAAATATCGCCGCTCTACCATCATCTTTTTACATAAATATAAGTATCGAAAATCATTCAATAAAAAGCACTGTGTTATCATTTTGCCTAGTCCAGAGATTCTCCTTAGCTACGAGCTTGAGCCATTAAATAAATTAGTATAAGCGTACTGTGAGGATCGCCTGGAGCGGAGCCAAGCTCGCGCTCCGCTAGCTTGCGAATAAAGAAATATTCACGTTGCGCCTGGCAACCGAGCTGTTTATGATATTGATGTAGTAGTAGTATGCTCAGTGTCGCTTGAAAACATGTATGACAGGGTGTATTGTGCTCTTTATTGTCTACCTAAAAGCATTGTATAGAGCATCGTATATTCGTTGTTTTTGTCGTAAAGTTACGCAACGCTTAATCAACGCAACTTTCAAAGAGTCTCCCAAGTTTCTGCTTTTGCAAAACAGGCTCCATAGGATTTTTTAAGCTATTGCATAGCTTCTATCGCGGGCCTTGAGCGTGGAGACCGAATCCAGAAATTCCGTAACGAAATAACCTAACACCCCCCACTCCGACCGGCACAGCGGTGATACTGTTTGCATTGAATAGGCTCCGAAAGTACTGAACCGATTTGAAAAATTCTTTCACTGTTAAGAAGCTATACTATCCCTGGTTGACATAGGCTATATTATATTTTCAAAAAAATTTGGGAGCCTTACTAAAACTCCAATAATGTAACCTAAAAGGTGTAAAAAAAATACCTAAAATATTCATTACATCGCGTGCGCTGCGAAAACTATGCATGATAGAATAAAATAATGTACTACGACTTTGTAGAACACATTATTATTTACAAAAAGTGTCGCGATACCATATGTCTAACTATTATAGTTATGCCACAATAAGTGTTTTTCTATTTTAAAAATTTAATTGAATTGCCGCCGCTAGAAAAGGCTCTTTATTTGTATTTTGGTATTAATCCTTATCAAAATAAATTACTTCATATTCAAGACTGCTTCAATACCTTTATATAATATTTTGAATTATTCAATTCGGACATTCCATTCAAAAGATATCACGAGTTTAAAAATATAAGTATTAGCAGAAAATTCACGTCACTGCGGTACGGGCCGTACGGGAGTAATCTCTTTGCGTGTGGCTCAGTGTTTGTAAAAAACGGCTTGACCGATTCTTATGATATTTTCTTATGTAGGGTAGGATAGGGTAGGGTAGGGTAGCACCACAGGGTAGGGTAGTAACACAGGGTAGGGTAGCACCACGCGAACGAAGTCGCGCCGGGCAGCTAGTTTATTTATTAAAAGAATATATATAATATATACACACACACACACATAGTTTAAATTCTCAATTTAGATTCTCAAATGCAATAGCTTTACCGCGGCAGTCTCCGAGTTCCACACGTATTTTTGTACAAACCTGTTGTCCTCAGAGTTTAACGCCATAGCGAATCTATATTCAATATAAATTAATTATAACAAAGCATGGTCGGAATCCAGCCAGCTACTGCTACTGGATAACTCCGTCTATAGAAAACTAACTTATCTCAATTACTACAGATACAATCACGCCTGTCTAGTGCCGCGCAGGGTTGGATGCCCTGCGTTTACATACATCATATGGACTGTACCCTCGCTGAACACAGTTTTGTTGAACTATCAAGGTTGCATTGAACGCAAATAAAAGGTGCTCTGTAAAAGGTAGGTAGTCCGATATTTTGGTCACATAATTCTTTGGTCCTATTGAATTAAAAATAGAGAAAAAAAGCATATAAAATAGTCACGTGACCTCATAACTTTGCATAGATATTTAAACTTGTTATTACACAGAATAGTAATAATTTAAAATGCGTAGAATTTAAACATTATACCCCTTTATTTGACAATTTAATCAGTATATTAGTTAAATAGTGCATCTACTATATTAGTAAGGTGTAAAGTTTCAATTTCTATTTATAAATACTAGCAAAGTGCGACCACACTCGGCACGGGAGAAATATGAACCGGAATTATAATACGACAAACGGGAAACCACTTTATATTCGGAATTTATAACAATGGGCGCCCGGGAGCAATTAGAACGTAAAGCAAAGAATACGAGGCGTTTTAAATAAGAAACAGCTTGGAACATTGTGCTGGAAAAAACTGGTAGCAAACAAGCGTACGGCCCGTCTAATGGTAAGCGGTTACCGTAGCCAATGGATGCTTCCAATGCTCGGGGTGTCCCTCACTTATATCTGACCCTGCAAAAATCTTTTCACCCCCTTTTTGAAGAACCGCAAGCAGTACTGTCTTGGGAAAACCACGGCGGGGAACTCATTGCTTTGACAAAGGATATCTTATAGGATAATCATGTAATGGTCTATTTGAAGTTCACTACATCAACCACATGAACACATTTCACCAGCCTGCCTAACTACCACCCACAAGTTTAAAATACTCGATGTGTTCCAGCACACAAGAGATCGTCATTTGCCTTACACAGATTGTGGTCAAACACAAGTAAAAAATAACATACCTATAATATGATGTAAAGAAATATATGGGAAATGATTGTTTCCATCTATGACATTTTTGAGAGAGGTAGAGCATAGCGTTTATTCGCTCAAAGAGCAGCTCGACTGGGGAAGTACCTCCACCTTACAGAATACCGCAGCCAAATTTTTTTTTTTTTTTTTTTTTTTTTTATACCACTAAGGTGGCAAACAAGCATACGGCCCGCCTGATGGTAAGCAGTTACCGTAGCCTATGGACGCTTGCAACACCAGGGGTATCACTCGCGCGCTGCCGACCCTGAAGAAATCTCTTCACGCCCTTTTTGAAGAACCCCATGCTGTACTCCATTGGGAAAACCACGGCGGGGAGCTCATTCCACAACCTGAGCGTCCGCGGAAGAATCAAAATCAAAATCAAAATCAAAATTCATTTATTCAATTTTGGCCCTTATAGGGCACTTGTGAAGGTTAACAAATGACTCTACACCGGTTCCAAATACAACTTGAACTGAGAAGACTCCGGCAAGAAACTCAGCAAGTGTTCTTTTTTTTTTTTTTTTTTTTTTTAATGTGTACTTATAAATATTACAATTTACAAAATATATATAACAATAGCGTGCGAAGCGAACAATTCATTCAAATGCATTCTTGTCATCTACAAAATCAGAAACTTTATAGTACCCCTTCTTGCATAACTTCTGTTTTACTATCTTTTTGAATCTATGTATAGGTAGCTCTTGGATTTCTTTGGGTACTTTATTATAGAAACGTATACATTGCCCCTTGAAAGAGTTAAGGACTTTGCTGAGCCGAGTTAAAGGTACAGCAAGTTTGTGCTTATTTCTAGTGTTCAAACTATGAGTGTCGCTATTCTTAGGTAAGTTATTTATGTTTTTCCTCACATGAATAAGATTTTCATATATGTACTGTGACGACACTGTCATTATATTAATAGATTTAAACTTGTCTCTCAAAGAATCTCTAGGCCTTATTTTATATATTGCGCGGATAGCCTTTTTCTGCAGTATAAAAATTCTATTGATTTCGGCACCACTACCCCAGAGGAGGATACCGTAGGACATCAAACTGTGAAAGTAACTGAAATAAACTAATTTTGCCGTAGATTCGTCAGTGAGAGCGCGAATTTTTCTCACTGCATAAGCTGCAGAACTAAGTCTATCCACCAATTTACAAATGTGAGGGCTCCATTGTAACTTATTATCTAAAGTGATCCCTAAAAATACAGTTGTTTCAACAAGATCCAGTTTTTCGCCTTTAATTACAATATTTGTGTCCGAATGTCTCACATTGGGTAGACTGAATCTGATACATTTTGTTTTTTTCTCATTTAGCAATAAATTATTTATAGTAAACCAATCAACGACTACAGAAAGAGCATTGTTCACATCGTCAGAATTAAAATCATGTCTATTCACTTTGTAAAGAAGTGAAGTGTCATCAGCAAACAATACTATCTCATGTTTTTTTTCTACAAGATATGGTAAGTCGTTGATGTAAATGAGAAAAAGAAAAGGTCCAAGGATAGAACCTTGTGGTACACCCATAGTTACTGATGACCCAGGGGATACTTTACCATTAACATCAACCTTTTGAATTCTGTCACATAAGTAAGAAATCAAAAGATCTAGTGCAGTGTCTCTAACGCCGTAGTGATGTAATTTGCTGATCAGTATTTTATGATGGACACAATCAAAAGCCTTGGATAAGTCACAAAAAACACCAATGGTGTCTCGTGAATTTTCCCAGGCGTCAAAAATATGTTGAATAAGCTCAACACCAGCATCGGTTGTTGAGCGACCCCTAGTGAAACCAAATTGTTTACTGTGAAGCAGTCTATTACTATTGAAATGTACCATCAATTGATTAAGTATAATTTTCTCGAATACTTTACTGAATGTCGGTAATATGGAAATCGGTCTAAAATTTGTGGGGTCAGATGTACTACCGGTTTTAAATAAAGGCACTACTTTACTATGTTTCATAAGATCAGGAAACTCACCACAATCAATACATTTATTAAAAATAACAGCTAAATGAGGTGCAATACAATCAATTATAGAATTAATAAGTTTAACTGAAAGCCCCCATAGATCAACAGTGTTTTTCAAATTTAGAGATTTGAACGCTTTAATTATATCGCTAGAAGTAACAGTTGAGAATTTAAAGTCAACAGTACACTCTTTTACATTTTTCCTAAGTAAAGATACAGCGAGGGTGGGAGAAGAATTAAGAGACTTGGTAGTCGAAACTGGAATATTGGTGAAGAAAGTCTCAAAAGCGGCAGCAACATCTTGATCAGATTTTATTGATTTATCATTTATAATAAGTCGAAACTCATGATTACGTACTTTGAACTTTCCAGTTTCACTATTTATAATTTTCCAAGTCATCTTGATCTTATCATGACTATTTTTAATTTTATTTCTTATATGTATTGATTTAGCCGCAGCACAAACGCATTTAAATGTTTTTGAGTAATTCCTTACATAATTTAAAAAAACAAAATCATGATTATACTGTTTTTCCCTATATAATTCATACAATTTTCGCCTACTTATATAAATTCCCACCGTCGCCCAGTCATTGAAGACCGTATTAGATTTCCGATTAACAGTTTTTGAAGAAAAAATTGAATTATACTCATTTTTAGTTAAATTAAAAATTGAGTTATACAGTTCATTAACATTATTATTATCGTAAGGTACGTCTGGTAATTTATTGACAATGTTATTTCTAAATTTTTCAAGGCGACTTATACTCATAGGAAGACACTTAATATCTTTTTTTATCACTTTTTTTCTAGGCATATTAAATGAGACCAACTGGCCACAGTGATCAGAACTTAATTTACTTATTATTGACTTTGTTACTGGCTCTAAGTTAGTAAAAATATTATCAATGCAAGTTGCTGAAGTGGCAGTGATTCTAGTCGGTTCTAAAAAAAGATTTACTAGATTGTAGCATAGAAAAAGTGATTTGAGTTTATTACCTATTGCGTTATCCTCCAACAAGTTTATATTAAAATCTCCACAGATTATTATATTTTTATTCACACTATTTAGTTTACACAAAGCTTCATCCATACATTTTTCAAACAATTTGAATACTGCAGTAGGGGGTCTGTATACGCTCATGACAATGAATTGCTCAAGCTCTACACATGCTATTTCTATAGTTCGCTCAATAGATAGGCTCTGAATATCTTTACGTTCCTTAAATTTCAAATTGTTATGAATTATTATTAGTGAGCCACCATGTATAGAATCTTTTCTATGGAATGAACTAGCAACCTGGTGCTTACTAAAGTTAAAAATGAACTGGTGGGCCTTTAGCCAATGTTCAGTGATACATAAAATGTCAATATTATCACAGTTCAGAAATAACTCCAGTTCTAATTCCTTGCCCTTAATTCCTTGTATATTCTGGTGTACCAGGTTAATATTACTTTTGTTATATTTATTATTATACATTTTATTACTGTTTATTTCTAATGATAATGGGCAGGATACATTTATAATTTCATAGTTAATATTCTTATGACTAATGCTAGAGGTTGCCTCTATTGTCACTTGTTCTAATTTAAATTACTACTAGTACTTGGAATAGCTTCCAATGAATCCAATCTATTTGGAATAGCTTCCAATGGTTGTAAATAGCTATGCTGCTCAATAGAAGCAGCCGTCCGAGTAGCCAAACAATTGGCTGAGTTAATATAATATGATAGCGATTCTGCTACTTGTCGTTTGTGGTATTTTGGAAGATAAAAATTATCTTCTGTTAAATAATAATAATAATTCAAATTACTTAAATAACTATTAATATCAATCAAGTGAAACTTATCACTATGACGACATGTCAAAGTGTGTAATGTCATATTTAAATTGTGTCTATAAATATTTTCAGTCTGTGGCAAACTTTGAAGAAACGGGAATGAAAACAAAACTATATTTTTTACATTTAATTGTGCAAGTGTACTAAAGTATTTTATTAGACTTTGTTTGTCTACATTTCCCCTTCTTCCTATAAATATTATCAATGTAGTATTATTATTAAATGTACTGCTACTAATTCTATCTAATATCTGACTATAAGAAGCACCGGGCATACACATATTAGTTATAGACTGGCCCAAGCAGTGACTAAGTAACATTCCCATATGTTTTCCTATTTCATCACTAAACATTACAATATTCTTTAAATTATTTAAATCCTGTTTGCATTCTGTAGGATTTGGTGTATTACATTTATTTATTGTAATATTTACCAAGGGAGTTGGACAATCTGTCCTGGAGGAGCTTGATGGAGATTTTAAACAATCATAATTATAATTGTTTACAAGGGAATCAAATCTATCAGAATTTCTTTTAGAAACCTCCACCAACTCATTCATGGCCAGAACGTAGGAGTTCATCTCTTTCTTACAAGTTTCATAATTAGTTGAGATAAACTTTAACCTATCATTTAAACCAATAATTTCAGTCTGGAGTTGCATTGTATCCGAGTTATATTTAAGGATGCCATTTTCGAAGTCTACATGGCACATATTTACTTCTGTTATTAAGTTTAAACGTTCCTTCCTTAATTTAATGTTATTACATACAATCTTATTTTTCTTAATAAGATTTTGTGAGAAAGCTCCTTTGAGCCCGCACAGTTCGAAACAATTCTGGTTTCAATGTGTGAGGATGGATTCCCCGTCGATGGCGTGAGTTGCGATGGTGGAAGGTAGCCGTGGGCAACAAGTCGAACAATTCCTTCCCAACACTCTCCGTTGTACAAGCGGTAGAACACACATAAGGAGGCAAAGTCTCTCCTCAGACTGAGGGGCTCTAAACCGCTTGTGAGCTCGGGATCGTCAACAATTCTGATGGCACGTCGCTGAACCGAGTCTAAAGGCCCAAGCTGGTATCCAGGTGCTCCCGCCCATAGATGACAACAGTACTCCATATGCGGCCGGACCTGCGACTTGTAAAGTTGCAGTCTTTGCCCTGATGTGAAGTACTGCCTCGCTCTATTGAGCACTCCAAGCTTTTTGGATGCCAGCTTCACCTTGTCTTCCAAGTGACTTCGGAACAGCACGTCGCTGGAAATGTCGACGCCAAGGATCCCGATGCTTTGACTGAAGTTCAAGGAAGTGTTCGATGAAGACTTGAGACTTGAGATGACTTCGATGTCCATGCTATCGGAGCAGCTACCGTCGACGACGGCTCTTATGCATCTGCTGGACAGAAAGCTGGCAGTCCATTTGCATAATCCCTCGGGAAGCCCGTATGATGGTAACTTCGTTAGAAGACCCCTGTGCCAGACCCGATCGAACGCCTTCGCCACATCTAGGCTCACTGCCAATGCCTCACCTTGACTCTCGATGGCGAGTGACCAACGGTGCGTGAGATACACAAGGAGGTCACCAGCTGAGCGACTGTGGCGGAAGCCATATTGTCAGTCGCTCAACAACTCGTGATCCTCCAGGTATCTCAAAAGCTGCGTGTTGATCACACGCTCCATGACTTTGGAGAGAAGGGAGGTGATGGCGATAGGCCTGTAATTCGTCGGGTCTGATCTGTCGCCCTTTTTGGGCACTGGGTGCACGTGGGCAGTCTTCCACGAAGACGGGACTTCCTTTTTGGTGTAGGAAAGTGCAAAAAGACGCGTCAATACTGGACACAATTCAGGAGCACACCGCTTCAGCACCACTGCCGGTCTTCAGCACCACTGCTGGTAAACTGTATGTTCTGTAAAGTTGTGTTCCTACGCGTGAGTAAGGTCGCCAGAGCTAATAGGGGGGAGGGGGAAGGTCGGTAACGCGTGAGCGATGCTTCGTGTGTTGCAAGCGTCCATATGGCTACGGTAACCGCTTACCATCAGGCGGGCCGTATGCTTGTTTACCGACTTAGTCGATAAAAAAAAAAGACATTTCTAGTACCCTAACCTAACTTGGCCCCAAAGAGCCTTTTGATCCTTGTTGGTTTGATTTCAAGAATGTGTATTTCTATTGCCGCTATAATAACAAATAATACGAATGAAATCAAATT
The DNA here is from genome assembly GCA_947623365.1 of Achlya flavicornis. Classification (NCBI taxonomy): domain Eukaryota; kingdom Metazoa; phylum Arthropoda; class Insecta; order Lepidoptera; family Drepanidae; genus Achlya; species Achlya flavicornis. The sequence continues at coordinate 15,952,882 of OX392479.1, forward strand.
TAAAATTAAAGGGGAAACCTTACAAGAATCGTCTTTACGGAACCCTTCTCGGCTTGACCGGTTTTGTAGTATTGTAGAGCGTCGTAGGATGCTCGTAGCCCCGGGCGAAGTGAACCGTAGCATGTCTACGATTCGTAGAAATGTAGAAGAGAGTACATATTAGTCGCTGCGTTATGTAACTGTATTTCTAGTATCAGGTAGATATTATTTATTCAAGAAATCGGACATGACAAGGTTTTCTGATGGATAAATTTTACGATAAAGTAATAGGCAGGCACTCTGAGCCTCGAGTTTGGAAAACTTTTAATGTTCGAGTAGATTATTGTAATCAGATGAACTTTGGTAATTGCATTGACATCGTGGTGACGGCCGCGGCCTGAATAAATAAGGCGGTAGACGTTTCGTAAATAAGTTCGAAATATATTTTGTTGATATAAGGTACTTAACGATCAATTTTACCTCACAAAACTAAAACTATGCTTAAGTCCTAAAGTTATATGTAATTCTCAAATATAATCAAAATCTCAGACTCACAATGTTAAACAATGTAAATATTTAAGGCAAAATACTTAGCAACATCTTATAACAAGATTCCCCAAAAACTCTGCTAGCGAGCGGAACATAAACACATCGTTCATGTAGGTAATGTTGTAACATACGGAAATTCCTCATCACAACATATTCATAAGTAGAAAAAGTTGAATTGCTTTTGAACTTCTTCTTCGACGCGACAGCAAACTCCAATGCTTCACTATTTCATATCTTATTTGCACCTTATTTGGTAAAGTATATGGTTTATATCAGCTTGGAGTAAATTAGGTGTAAAACAAGGTGAGCGAGTACTTAATAATCTGAAGTCCCGAAATTCTATGAATAAGAAAAAACTGGAGTGGCTTCCCCCTCCAGAGCGATCAGTAGCACAAGGTGGTTTGTTCGAGCTGTATAATTTATATTAAACATGCTATTACAATATAAATTGCGAAAAACACTTTCAACTTTATATCTCATTCTTTATACGGAGTGCCTTTTTATGAGCAATCATTTTATTCATGGCGTTTTCTTAATCTTGATAAGGCAGCCTTCGCTTAGATCTTATCTTCTAATAAATAAATAATATCGTCAAAAATAATCCATATGTTTGCCTCTATTCTGCCTCAGATAAAGTTAATATTTTCGTTCTGTAAATGTTGACCAATTGATCAAACCCTTTGGACGGCCGAATTACTCAAAATGCAGATAACCTATGGTATGGAGAAGGAAATTTTTATCCCGGGCACGCGAGTGAAACCGCGGGATACAGCTAGTGTTAATAAATAGGAAGGCTATGGTATTTTAGGCTTTAATTTTCAGGAAAACACTTTTCTCAACGTATGAATTCTTCACAATATATTTTAGACAACCTGTCATCTTTTCTTTTTCATACAACAAAAAAAATGGTTTGAATATAGAATCTTCAACATCCTCCGCCCCCACAGGAATGCGGAGTTACACTTGTGTGATAAAAAATAATAATATACAAATCTAACACAAGTAAAGTAATAACAAATAACAATCAAATAATAAAGTAATCTACAAATTTAATCGTTCAGGAATCTTCACCGATCGACCCGAACGAGTGACTCGTATTGTAGAATCGCAAGGCTCAGGGACAATGGCTGATGTCGCATTGCTACATGTTACTTCTAACGGGTAGAGTCGCTGTAACGGCCTAATTAGCTCCCCGTTAGAGGTTCTTACTCTAGCGACGCGCCTATGGCCATCAACACCTGGAAACGTCTCCAGGATAACACCTAATGGTCAATTCACCCTTTTGATATTATCGGAACCTATCAAAACGACATCCCCGACCTCAATAGTGTTAACTACCTTTTTACTATTCTGAGAAGTAAGTAGAGCTAAATACTCACTCCTAAAACGCTGCTTTAAGTCGGCATTTAACTTCTTGATGTATTGCCACCGCGCAGTTAAAAGTCCACCATCAATATGAGACAAGTCCACGACGCCACTGGCCTCTCCGCTCGCGTCAAGAAACATTGCAGGTGTGAGAGGCATTACATTTTCTGAAGTCTCGGCTATGTAACTCAGTGGTCGTGAGTTGACCATTGCTTCCGTCTCACATAGTACCGTCAAAAGCTCGTTAAATTTTAGTGCGGCTTTCCCTAGCACCCTTCTCAGCATTTCTTTTACTGTGCGCACCATGCGTTCCCAAAATCCTCCCCACCATGGCGCTGCTGGAGGAATGAAGCGCCATTCAATGCCTTGAGTAGAGGTGTTTTGTTCAACTCCTTGCCAGTTTATATTACTTAATACATTACTTGCACCTCGAAAATTTGTCCCGTTGTCAGTGTAAACTACTCTTACGGAAGCTCTTCTAGCAAGAAATCTCCGAAACGTCAGCATAAAATTTTCTGTGGATAGTGAAGTACATAAATCTAGATGAACTGCACGGTAAGAAGCGCAAGTAAATAAAACGATCCAGCACTTCTCACCTGATTTCAAAAATAGCGGGCCAGCTAAGTCTATTCCTGTTACCTCAAATGGAGTACCACATTGAATCCGTTCCGCCGGTAAAGGTGCTGATGGCGTGGAACAACTTTTGCTGCTGAACCGTTTGCAAATTACACATTGTCTCACTACTTTCTTAGCGAGTCTACGTATACCTATAATCCAGTACTTTTCTCGGAGTTTACTAATTAATGTTTGTGATCCCGCGTGAAGATATTTTACATGATAATATCGCACAAGTCTGTCAATAATAATATTCAATTCAATTCAATTCTTATTTATGGCTTTTGCGGAAATGCCACCACAACTTCGCCAAATAATAATATTATCACTAGGTAACAATATTGGTGACAAGAAACTGTCATCATCTTTCCGCAGTGTCAAGCGTGTTTTGACACAAATGAGACCTATACCGTTGTAAAAAGTTTCTAACTTACTATTATTTCTCGAACTAACGAAACCTTCCCTTTGAAGAATGGCAAATAATCGGTTTTCAGCTTCAATAAATTCTTGATTCGATAGGTTTCCTGTCTTTCTGTGTTCTTTACGAGCACAGTTCTTGTAAAATCTCAAGCACCAACCAATCATTCTTACTATTTTTGTATATTTTCCAAAATGAATTAAACGTTTGAAAATAACCCTTTATCTTGTACTAATAAACAAACTTTCTTTACTTCTCTGATAACCTCTTCTTCATTTGGATCTATCTCCTCATGCGGCCATTCGGTCTCTGGTTTTCGAAGCCAATCTGGGCCTTCCCACCACTTAGATCTAGAAAGACTACTAGCATTGCATCCACGAGACGGTAGATCTGCAGGGTTAAGTTCTCCTGGGACATGGCGCCAATTATTAACATTCGTTCTATCTAATATCTCACGAACTCTATTATTTACAAACACATTTAAATTAACTTTTCTATTCAGCCACGCTAATACTATAGATGAGTCTGTCCAGTAAAATACATTGCAGTCTAAATCAAAGTCTCGAACCGTTTCACCTGCTAATCTACAAGCCAGCAAAGCCCCAATTAACTCGAGTCTAGGCATCGTGACAGCTTTACTCGGACAAACTCTAGATTTTGCTGCAACTAACTGAATATAAACCTTACCTTTAAACTCAGACCTTAAAAATATACAGCATGCATAGGCAGTCACACTAGCATCACAAAAAACATGCAACGTGTTTTGAGACTCACTTAAATTTGCTTCACTCAAGCGTCTAGAGACTCTACATGTGGCTATATGTGAAATTTGCTGCAACCAGTCTTTCGATAACTTTATTAAGTCTTCTGGTAATTGTTCATCCCAGCCAATATTAAGCATCCAGCACTTTTGAATAATAACTTTAGGAATGATGGTAACAGGTGATAAAAAACCGATCGGGTCAAATATACTTTGCGCGACAGATAGCATAAAACGTTTTGTAATATTTACATCCGCATTGTATTTAGTAGTTGATGGAACTTTACCATATAATACATCATTTCGCGGGTCCCACGTTAATCCAAGTACTGAAGTGGTAACCACCTCCTCATCAGTGATAACTGGACCTGTTACCCAGCACCGTAATTCAAATTTGCCTTCAATCATAATCTGTCGAGCTTCAGAAATAAAATTGTGCATTTCGTCTATACTATTTACACTCACTATACAGTTATCTACATAATATGACCTTCTTAGTAATTCAGCCGTTTTCGAATCGTACTTTTCAAGATGATGTAAAATCGTTGCTGCTAGAAGGAAAGGACTTGTCGTAACACCAAACACAACTCGCCGGTGTCTGTATGTCAGCATTTTTCTATCAGTATCTTGTATATTTTGCCACCATAAAAACTTTAAGTATTCACGATCTTCAGGATATAACGACATCTGAAGAAATGCTTTTTTAATATCGGACGTAATGCCTATTGCGTTTTTCTGAAGTTCACAAGCAATTTAGGTATGAGTTCTATTAAATTTACTCCCTTCTCTAAACATACAGCAGACGCGTCAAACACTGGCCTAATTTTTGTAGTCAGACTATCATTTTTAACGACCGCATGATGAGCGATATAGTGGCCCGAACTCTGATCTATAAAAATGGTTTGAATATAGAATCTTCAACAGCTAGTGTGTATATATTTGTTACTCAAATTCATAATTAATGTTACCACTTTATTCCGCGATATGTGGACTAAGTATTCAACAGGATTTCTCTTTTTTTTATTTTTTTTTTTATACAACTTAGGCGATTATCAAGCATACGGCCCGCCTGATGGTAAGCGGTTACCGTAGCCATATAGACGCTTGCAACACACGAAGCATCGCTCACGCGTTATCGACCTATCCCCCCTCCCCTATGAGCTGGCAACCTTACTCACGCGCAGGAACACAACTTTACACAACATAAAGTTATTTGGCTGCGGTATTCTGTAAGGTGGAGTGGTAATTCCCCAGTCGAGCTGCTCTTTGAGCGAATAAACTCTATGCTCTACCTCTCTTAAAATTTCATTTGGCAGAATGAAGGGATTTAAATGAGATTCTAAAAGCGTTAGTGTACATGTGAAATTCAGATTTGTGGGATACGGATCCGTGAGCAACTGTGGTGATGTACGAGCTAAATAGAGCCAGTAATTAGGTTACATTCACACAGATCTGCGAGTCAGCAGACGCTTTGACTTACCGCAACCTTCGGGTGAAGAAGGGGATTTGTATCCAGTAACTTTATCTACCTAATTTTGAGCTTTCTATGCCGTAATTACGTTTATTAAATACCTAATTAAGATCGTAATTGACACGAATTACTTATTCCAATCCTGTCTTAACCAGAAGCTTTGCCTACATGAATATAAAACTTAATCTAGATAAAATTATAGCACAATTTGCAAACGAATACTCTATTATAAAATAGTAACATCATTACGATATGAAATGTTTTATATTTTTCCGCAGAAGCCGGCAGCTCCATACTTCAATTAATTAAGAGATATGTCGATCGTTACCCAACAGTACGGGTGAGAAGCTCTTGTGTCTCGCGTCATAAGGTATTGTTTCCGTTGGAGATAAAAAGTTAATTGAATGCGGTGAAGTGTAGGAATGCTTGTAGTTATTGCGAGTTACCTACACGTCCATAAACACAAACAATGCGGTGTAACATTACTCTATCACGCTTTTACACTATTACTTTTACCCTAGTATGCACTACACTATATTAAAGTCGAACACCGAAACAAGCAACAGAGTATTCAGGTTCCCAGAATTAATTGTTCGTAAATTATTTGAGCATTCGAAAATGAATCAAATCTTCATTAAAAGTACAATAAACTGACTTTAAATGTAAGTTTGACTTTCAAATAACTATTAGACAGACTTTAGAGAAAATTAAGTGTTACTTGAAGCTTATACTGAAATGTTTTGAAGAGTCAGAGGATTGACCACTCCCAAATGTTGATACTAAGAGGAACTATACAGGAATTATTACTATGTAGCCACAGTAGAGGCTTTCATTTGTGCGCATATAACAATTTATTTACAGATAGATCCGTCAAATAGTACATAGTGTGTCACGTACACAAAGTTGAAGTAATGTGTTTACTTGTTCTTAGGTATACATATATTGTGGAGGAAGTTAATTATGTTAGATATTTATTGGATAATTATTCATATTGGTTGGATCATATTATTATGGTAGAAGGATTGAGTGATGTGGCAACACTGACCATAGCAGCTTATAAAAGTGTGGGTATTTGTAAGAGTTAGTTTTATGACAAGTTCTCGAGCTATCAAGCTGAGTGCGATCGTTGTTTTACCCGGTTCTGTAACTGATTGCAATTTAAGTCTAAGATTGTGAAGTGATTATGTAATTAATTGTAATATTATAACAGTAAACCTATCGGGGCCCATGAGCGAGTTTGTTGCGTCGCTTCTTCTCCTCATACGGGACTTTTCCGAAGCGATAGTATTACGTTGTTTCATTGCCTGCACTACGCCCACTGAATCCTGATACCAGAGAACTTTAAACATGGTGTTCTTATCGCTTGGCAGTCGCTGACGCTATTAATTAGAGGCGGCTGTATGAACGGCGATAGACATGAATAATATTGTTCCCAGTACATGTACCGCAGTACAGAGGCACGAGAGAGGTATTTTCAAAAACCAATTACGTTTTTTTTTTATTTGATGTTATAGAATTTTAGTAGACCATGGTCTGAAAAACGTTTGTTCTAGCGAAAAAAAGATTAAAAAGTCACTGTACGCAAAACTTGTTGCACAACGCACATGTTAACTAATTTTGTTTTCAGGTAACATTAACTCACACCAATTTACTTTTAATTTTTTACTAATAAGACGATGGTAGCTCAGTGGTAGTGACGTCGAGGCGTAACGAAGATCGCGGGTTCGAACTCTAAAATGAGCTGAGCTTTCGGTGAAACATCGTGAGAAAACCATCACCTGGCTACAGTGCAGTACCCACCTGACTAGCTACCACCCTCAAGTTGAAAATCTGTCACCAAACACCTTCCGTGTGTTCACTAGCCCTAAAAAAAAAACTTCTTGACCTATATTGTTCGTACACATCCGGGGGCCTAGACAAGATGCATATCGACAATCGTCATCGTTACTAAGGATCAATCTTAGTCCATACTAAGAAAACCCATATATGATGAATGACATATCAAATCGAATTGTCGCGTGATTTTTGACAATCTCTATGTCAAGTCCATACGTACGTATACGTATGTTTTCCTTCACCGAAAGGTCATTGTAGGATTCAAACCCGGGACCTTTGTCTCGGTATCCGACGTAGCTACCACTGAGCTATCATCGCCCTAAATAATTACTTTGAAGTTGGTTTATTTTTTGTTAAAAAGTTAATTTATAACAATCAATGTTTGTCTGTATATAATGTATGCGTTCCTATACCGCAGATCATCAATATGACGCATTTGACGCACACATACGGTGAAGACATAGATACCTATTGTATGAAGCAAGTGAAACTTATGCGCGTTCGTGACAGTGTATCTAAATAATGTACACCCGGTAGTGCAAAGCGTGAGAATAATCCGGGAAATGTGTCGGCTAATGCGTGTTTATATCATTGTTTGCTGTAATTTAGTTACACTTGAAGCGGTTTTCGAGCGATGTGTTGTAATACAGTTTGACGCAAGCCATCATTTCTACAACTTTTATTTATTCGACAGGATTAACAGAAATAAAAAGTGAGTCGGACTCGCACACGGAGGGTTCCTTACAATAATAATAAATTATTGAATATTAATTAATTGTTCAAATCGCATGTAATTTTTTATACGATTTTTTTTTTGAAATAAAAGATTTATATTTAAAATTATTTATTACACAAAAGCTTAATATTTTGTTTGTATTGAGAACGTATCTCAATACAAACAATTGGAAGCCAATCCCCGTCTACACACTTACACGCCACGTCCAATAGAGGTAAATCCTGCCTTTTTACGGGACCTCAAATTAATTATATAATACCCTACTTCCCGAGATGTGAGGATGAGCCCCACATCTGCCATGTTTAACAAACACTCTTTTCTACACCGATATGTTTGTTTATCCCGGGAATGCGGGTAAATTCGCAGGGAACAGCAAGTCAGTTAATAAACTATCAAATACCAGAGTGTGTTCCAGTGAAGCGAGGATATCATGGTTCCGTCACATACAAAGATAAGGTATTGTACACGGTTATAGATATCTCGCCTTTTAGTCATTTCGAGAGACTTTTAAGAGCCTCAAAGCACTGACGCTAATATAAGGTCCTAATGGTCCTAATAAATTAGTGAATTTCCTCTTGAGGGATGAATAGTTCATTAGTAATTAAAAAATAATCAGTAAATTAATAATTTGTACTGATATTAAGTTCAATTTCGGAATTTTGTTTTTTTCCCACGGAGTACTTTTCTAATATTATTTTTTGATTACTAATGAACTATACATTCATCCCTCAAGAGGAAATTCACAAATTTATTAGGACCTTATATGTGTAATTGATGTAAGATGGATGTAAGAGCTATTATCCCGCGTACTGCCAACATAATGTGTCCTAATAGAGCTCTGTTGACCTCAATCACCGCACAACTACTGACTGCGATCTTCTGTAAGGTACTCCTTCAGTTGGGCTGCTCTCTCTCAATTCACAAAACTTTTGTAACCCACAAAAATTAATCCAAAAAATAGCTTACACAAACACTTTGTTAAAAAAGAAACTGTATAAAAAAACTTGCATTCCCAGGTCCACTCTTAGCTGGCAGTGAGTTGACAGTGGAGATTAAAGAGTAATTGGAACAAAAGTGAGGCGGGAGGCGGGAGCGACCGCTGTGGATGTAGGCACAGGTGACACAAAACAAGGCAACAAACGTCGTCGACAAACAAACCGCTTGTAAGCCTGCTAAAGCTTTTAGAGGAGGCTGTGGTCACCCGTGCCTTGTATTGGAACTACTATCAAAAGCGCATTTGTGTAGGTTTTGAACGGACTTGTATGTAATATGTATTTTTTTTTAACAAGCTAATCCAAAAATCTCACTAATATTATAATTGCGAAAGTTTGGATGTTTGTGAGTTTGGATGATTGTCAATCACGCTTCAACATCTGAACGGATTTGGCACGCTAATAGAATGTGTTCTGCATTAACACATAGGGTACTTTATCACCCAGGAAATTAATTAATCCCTCGGATACGCAGGTGAAACCGCGGGGCGTAATTAGTGTTATGATAAATAAATAAATAAATGAACGTTTATTTGTTTCTAACTTAAAAATAATATAATAAAACAAAAGAAAAAAGTAATAAACAAAAGCAGAGACAAAAAGGTCTAGTGCTCAGCCATGGCTGTGGATAGGCATATCGCACAACCGCTGATATTCTGCTGATAAAGTATTGTGGCTGCTTTTTAGCAGTAATTAAAAGTATATTTTCAAAGACGACGTACATCTGGATTGCAGTGTCATCACGGTGCAGTCGCTGACACTGCTTATTACCCGGCGCTGTCATTAAACGAAACATAAAGCACTGTCCACACTCCGCATCGCGGCCGGTGTGTACATGCATTGAAGGGTGCCCTGCACAAACAGCTCGTTATCAACATTGCACACTGAGCCACGCAGCAGGCACACAGCGAGGATGAATGTTGCAAGCTGCGCCGCGCCGGCCGGCTGCGAGTCGACCGCGGTAAAAACTTGGCTTCAAACTGTATTGCAATTACGAGTTATTATTGCATTTGGAACACCAACAGAATAAGAGAGTTTCAAGAACGTTATGCCATTTCAATTCGTTTTTGCAAGAAAAATAAACCTGAGACATAAAAAGTCTCAAAAATACTTTTCAGTTCACTTCATCCCGTTTGACGACTGTTCGAGACGCGGGCCCGGCGGGCAACGCGCGCGCCCTCGAGGTAGCGATGAAGCAATCTCGTAATGTTCGTAAAAAGCTTGTTTGTTATTTTTGTTTCGCAAATGGCTATTTAATTTGCCGCCAGCGTTTAAATCCAGGCTCATTAGTGAGTTTTATTATAGTTTCAAGGAGAAGTTTCATGTTACCCACCTTTGCTTGTTGTACACCCACCCCTCCCTTTCTTAAAGAAACCTCCGTCTATTTAGACCTAAATATGTTTGTTTACATATAAATATAGTTTTAAGAATTACGGTTTTTACGCAATGATTTGCCTGAGGGAACATTTTACTTTGAGAATAATATAATATTCCTCTTTTATGCTCACCAGAGCGGGTATGGTTTTGCCCGAACCTTGAGGCTGAGTATTGGGACACTTTTATTTCTGTAAACTGTAATTGATGTAAAATCTTATGTCAGTATTCGTAACTGTAAATTTCGTTACTAAAAAAGATTCTGGAATTGATAAGAAAATATACCTAAGTATTTATTATATCATATTTTTTCATTCTTTACCATTTATTTTAAAAGCTAGATGTAAATATTAATTTGTTCTAGAAAAATACAATTTCATATTTTATCGATGGTGGAAAATAGAAGACAGCTCATACTATAACTCGATAGCAGCTCGCGGCTCTCTCATCGCTAATATTGAGTGCAAAATGTGTCGCTTATAAAAATAGCTGGTAAACTTTTGCTGGCAAAATACATATACTGAATGATAAGAGCGCTTAAATATAATGTTTATATAGACGTACGTGTCTCAATTTTATCGGATCTACTTCATGTCGGATAAGCCCCCTGCGCTCCTCAATTTCAATATGTTAGAAATGCTCAAATAAATTCATCTTGATACTATCATCCGGTCGCATCTCATGTTACGTTTGTTTGTACAATCTTGAACATTCCGAATGGAGTTTGTGAAAAAAATATGAATTCAGAAATAGAGAGTATTACGAGCGCGGGCAGCTGCTATAATGCATTCCTTTTACAAACTGCAATATCAATTTATCCTCCAGCGCTTTAACTTGCTTTCAGTAAAGGGGTATTAGTTAAAAGCAGACGAGAGGTTTCAAAATTAGAAAATAAAAACTGTTTTCCATTACTGAACTGAATTAATTAATGTAGAATACAATACATATTTTATGTAAGATTATATATACTAGTTTCGTTTAGAAATCGCTCAAACCGATAAACAACCGTAAACAAGATACAACAAAGCTAATAATCGAACACATACGGAAGTGAGCACGACGTTTATAAAGAAAATCGTTCGCAAATAAAATTGCCGTGTGGATTGAAATTCGAGTCGACTAAGAAAATCTACGCCACGGAATTGCGACCACTTGCCTATTAGGATCCAATAATAAAAGAAGGCGACTTAGGCTGATGTTATTAAATAAACGGCTTATTAGAATTATTATATTTTTACCTAAGACTCATCTCTTTTAACAAAACCTGTTTTAAAATAAATTACCTACAATATTTCGTGGTAAAGTACTACTAGTAGTAACTACTAGTAACTAGCTTTGAGATATAATTATCCCTCCAGATTACATAGAAACCTAATTTGAGGTGTGTATTACACTTATGCTGAGCGATATATTATTATGTAGTGCGAATAAATGTGACCGGTGACGCGGAAAAGTTACGGCGCGGCGCTGTGTGCCAGTGAATTTTTCATTTTAGGGCGGTAATATCGCCGGCAAACCACGCCAACTCGCCGGAATAAAATATGGTAACATGATGAGAGATAGTGTCGAATGTACACTCTTCGCATGTCTACGCGCTCCTGAAAACACGCATATTAAAAATATTGCAGATTTGTAGCCGCGCTGAACGAAGACGCATAAACATTTATATCACTGAAATGTGGGAAAGTGGCACAACTACACTCTGCACAACTTTATAGTAACAAATATTAAATAGTTATTTATTTAATCTAATAAGAATCTCAACAATAAATATCTGAAACGATCTAGGTAATTAGTTGGAAACGAAGATGAATAACTGTGTGTTGGCAAAGTGAGGGCAGAAAGCAAGTTAAAGTTGAGTATATCTGTCTATTGGCTCGATCCCCACACGCGCATTCTTCTCTCATATAACTTATATCTGAGCTTATATTAAAGTTTGGATGGATGTTTGTTACTCAATCACGCTTCAACAACAACGGATTTGGAATGTGTTCTGGTAGAATATGTTCTGGATTAACACATAGGGTACTTTTTATCACGGGAAAGCAATATATCCTGGTACGCGAGTGAAACCGCGGGGCGCAACTAGTATATTATATTTAAGAGTTTTATGTCAAAAAAAGCAAGGGATCTCAGTCCATTTTGAAATCACACTCGTTTATTTGGTTAGGCCTAAGGCTAAAAACTTGTGAGACAGGTGGGTTAAAAATACCATGTCACAAGGGTGTGAACTCGGAGTTCTGTGAACAAACCGACGTTCCGTTTCTCGTGAAACAAAAGCATATCAGCAACTTCACTAACATAGAATGACTGGCGTTATGAATAAGCATGCTCCAAAAACCTTGTACGTAGCAGATAGGCTTCATTATTATGTACTAGCTGGCCCGGCGCGACATCGTTCGTATAGTTTTCGCTTACCCTGGCCTGTCCTGCCCTACCCTACCCTACTCAACCTTACCCTACTCTATTTTTCATTTTTCTGTCTGTTGCATTTTGTTATTCCATGTCAGTTGCGTTTTGTTATACCACGTTCCATGGTAACGGGACATGTGTCCCGTGATCCTATGTCCGTCTCCTGGTACTAAGCTACCTCCCCACCATTTTTCAGCCAAATCGGTTCAGCCGTTCTTGAGTTATAAATAGTGTAACTAACACCACTTTCTTTTATACCTATAATATGTGAGATAGCGTTATGGTTAATTGGTTGATTATTGAGTATCGCGGGATCGAGAGGCCGTCAGACCCTTGTCGTAGCCCGGCTCGTGATTTATTGTATGTATTTAAATTGAAACTAATGGGAATCCCGTGTTCATTCTTCTTCTATATTTAATAGCTGTGCTCTTGTCGGTGTAGCTTCTTCCATACTGCTCTTTCATTAGCAACATTTTGCACCTCCTTATACGACACGACGTATATTTTTGCCCTCACTTGATCTATGTAACTTATTCTTGGTCTTCCTCTTCCTTCCTCTCCCATGTTGATTAGTGCTCACAAATTACAAAGTGCTTCTAGAGTAGAGCAGGTAGATAGATATAGTTGCAGCACCAACCTGTCTCCCATTAAAGCAGGATTATACTGATTACGTGGAGATTAGACGACGCGGCGACGCTGTAAGATGTATGTAGCTGAGGCGCGCAGAATATATCATTTTGTGTGACTGAAGGATCTGGAAATTACAGCGAAATTCTATTCGCGATAACTGTTAAGTAAACGTTTGCTTCACTACAATACAATTTTAATAATAAATAATTTTATAGTAATGAATTAGAACCATATTTGCTTTGACTTCATGATAATAGACGCTAGTAATTATTACACAAAGCAAATTGTGCAGAAACATTGTGTCTGTAATTTTCTATTGTACATGGTATCGCTGTTAATACCATAAGGAGTACAGCTGCTCCAATGTTTATGATTTTTAAGTGAATTCAGATTCGGAAAGTAGGTATTTATTTTTCATTTAGGTTTATAACATTTATAAAATTCTAACAGGTTTTAAATCCTTACTTTAGTACGGTAAGAGAAGAAAAAAATATTTCAAGAAAGACAAATAAGGAGATAGTAGGTACTTATAGTACACACGGCTACAGATCAAGCTATACAGTTCCAGTATAAGATGAACTCGCATTGTATAGGATTTCCGTACAATGAGAGGTCAGGTTATACTAGATATGTATAGCTACACTTCTCGATCTAGTATGAGATAGTGGGCAAATATCGAGACAAGAACATAAAAAAAAAATGGATCTCATCTAGCAACCAGGTATATATATATACGTAGTCAAAGCAAAGCAACCAACTGCCCCGCTCCAACCTAACCGTTCACTTTGTAACTACCCAATTAGTTAATACGTCTGCCTCATCGGGGACCCGGAACATGCCTCTAACATGTATACAAACCACACAGTACCGTACGTACATAATTAATTTTGTACGAATATTGTCAGCAATTCTATAGACGAGGGAATAACGAACTTATCGTTGATATGGAATATTAAGCAGTTTTAGAATTATTAGGGAAACTTAGCGTTATAGTAGAACCCCGCCGTGGTTTTCCCAATGGAGTACAGCATGGGGTTCTTCAAAAGGGGTGTGTCTCACGTGGACATAATGGAGCTTCAATAAAACTCAAATTAACTGTATATAAACTGTATTGATAAAAATGTAGCAAAAACAAACTGTTTGGTACGACAGCTGATGACGATTTAATTAAATGTTCAATGGTTCATAGACCACTCGTTAAACGCCTACAATAATATCATAGCAATATTGAGGATTGATCCATTGATTGCTCTTGAGGTGAGGCGTTTACATAAACTCCCCCCGTTGAAAACTTAAGTTCTTCAACATCTTTGATCTTCATCAGGAAGTAGTGGGCAGATTTTGACCAGCGGACGTCGGTACGTTCCTTTAGTGGTGGTCACATCAGCGACGCGGGAAATGTTATCTGCTCCGGGAAATAATTTGGTTACTCGTCCAACACGCCAACACATTGGTGGAAGCGAGTCTTCACTCAGGAGGACTAGATCGCCGACCTTCAGGCTGGCTGTGTTCTGCTTCCATTTTGTCCGTTGTTGTAGTTCTCCGAGATACACCTTTTGCCAAGTATGCCAAAAATGTTGGCGAATTTTTTCTACGCGGGAATATCTGCTCAGGCTGCTTTCACTTTTGGTGTCTAGAGCAGGCGCGGGCAGCGCGTTCAGCGGTCGTCCTATCAAAAAGTGCCCTGGAGATAAGTACAGGAAATCGTCTGGTGATGAGGAGAGGGGGCATAAGGGACGACTGTTTAGGATAGCCTCCACTTGTACAAATAATGTCGTTAGTTCTTCGAACGTTAGATGAGAATGACCGATTACGCGCTTTACATGATATTTTGCCGATTTTACGCCGGCCTCCCAAATACCGCCGAAGTGAGGAGCGTAAGACGGAGTGAAATTAAATTTAAAGCCTTCCTGAGTTGCAAACTCAGAGAGATACTCAGTGTGCTTTTTTAGGAATGAGTTGAGTTCTTTAGCAGCGGCTACAAAATTGCGTCCGTTGTCGGAAAATAATTCGGCCGGCCTACCGCGGCGAGACACAAATCTACGTAATGTCATTACAAACGCATCTTTAGAAAGGTCACTCACGACCTCCAAATGTACGCATTTGTAACGCAAACACACAAAAATGCATAAGTAGCATTTACTCACTTTAGCGCCACGACCTTTCCGACTCAAAACAAAGAACGGCCCAGCGTAATCCATACCTACAGAGTTAAAGGGAAAGTCTGTTGTAACACGTTGAGCTGGAAGATCTCCCATTTTAGGGCATAAAGTCTTACCTTGAGCGCGGCGACAAATCACACAATTGTTTACGACATTTCGGGCGAGACGTCTACCGTAAAGTGGCCACACAGTTTCTCTTACTGTTGCCAACAGTAGCTGAGGGCCGGCATGCAAAATACGAAGATGCTCGTATTCAAAAAATAATTTTGTAAAATAATGAGATGATTGTAGGAGTATGGGATGTTTTTTTTCATCTGGACAGTCTGAATTGTTTATCCTACCACCTACTCTAATTAAATTATTGTCATCAACAAAGGGTGATAAGGATAAAATTTTACATTTTGAGTTTAAAGTTTGTTTTTTAGATAAAATTTTGTATTCATTAGAAAAAGTTTCTTGTTGAGATATAAAACAAAGATTATTAAAGGAATCATTTAATTCGTCAAGAGTTAAATCCCCTGTAGTTATTTTTTTAGTTTTGACGTATTTAATAAAACGTATAGCATAGCAAAATGCTCTTTTTAATCGATTCAATTTAGAAAATCGTTCAAATTTAACTACAGGCCTAAATATGGTTCCAGTTAGTGTTGTAATTATAGATTTAGTTTCAGGTAAATTATTTAGTTTTTGTGGTTTTAAAGTAGGCCATCTTGTGTGATCATTTAGTAAAAAATTAGGACCGCGCCACCACAATGATAAATTTGGCAGTTGACTAGGGTTGACACCCCTAGAAATCAGGTCAGCTGGGTTCTCGGCTGTGGGCACGTATCTCCATGACGGAAAATTGGTTAATTCTTGGATTTCACCAATTCTATTTGCCACGAAAGTTTTTAATTTAGTAGGATTACCTGACAACCACCCCAGGACTACACTGGAGTCACACCAGTGGAATATACGATCAGGAGTATAGCGAATAGAATCTGTGACTGTTTTACACAACCGAGCTGCAAGGAGCGAGGCGCAGAGCTCTAGGCGAGGGATGGAAGTCGGCTTCAACGGAGCTACCTTGGACTTGGAGCACAAAAGCCTCACTGTGACGTCACCATTGACGTTAACCGTCCGCATGTAAACACATGCGCCGTAGCCAACCTGTGATGCGTCACTGAAAGAGTGAATTTCGACCTCTGTAGGTGAGTCACAGTGTACATACCTAGGAATTTGGAGAGTGGAGAGAACAGGTAAGTTTTGAGATAAATTAATCCATAGATCTTTAGTATCATTTGGGACTGGTTCATCCCATTCAATTTTTCGATGCCACAGGCTTTGCAGCATTAATTTTGCTTGCATAATACAGGGGCTGAGGAGACCTAAGGGGTCAAAGATTTTAAAAGAATTAGACATTATAAATCGTTTAGTTATAATTTTATTTTGTGAGGGTTCATTTATAGGGAAATGAAGCGTGTCATCATTCGGGTTCCAGCCAAGTCCGAGAGTGCTTGACGACTCGCTAATAGTTAAGTGTTCTTGTATATTAGAGGGATCTTTTAAAATTGATTGTAAATTTGATTTGAATTTTCGTAGATTAAAACAGCCTTTCTTTAACTCTTCACTTATTGAATTCTTTATGTGAAGTAATTCATTGATGTCATTAGACCCGGTAATAAGATCATCCACATAATTCAAATTCAAAATTCATTTATTCAATTTTGGCCCTTATAGGGCACTTGTGAAGGTTAACAAATGACTCTACACCGGTTCCAAATACAACTTGAACTGAGAAGACTCCGGCAAGAAACTCAGCAAGTGTTCTTTTTTTTTTTAATGTGTACTTATAAATATTACAATTTACAAAATATATATAACAATAGCGTGCGAAGCGAACAATTCATTCAAATGCATTCTTGTCATCTACAAAATCAGAAACTTTATAGTACCCCTTCTTGCATAACTTCTGTTTTACTATCTTTTTGAATCTATGTATAGGTAGCTCTTGGATTTCTTTGGGTACTTTATTATAGAAACGTATACATTGCCCCTTGAAAGAGTTAAGGACTTTGCTGAGCCGAGTTAAAGGTACAGCAAGTTTGTGCTTATTTCTAGTGTTCAAACTATGAGTGTCGCTATTCTTAGGTAAGTTATTTATGTTTTTCCTCACATGAATAAGATTTTCATATATGTACTGTGACGACACTGTCATTATATTAATAGATTTAAACTTGTCTCTCAAAGAATCTCTAGGCCTTATTTTATATATTGCGCGGATAGCCTTTTTCTGCAGTATAAAAATTCTATTGATTTCGGCACCACTACCCCAGAGGAGGATACCGTAAGACATCAAACTGTGAAAGTAACTGAAATAAACTAATTTTGCCGTAGATTCGTCAGTGAGAGCGCGAATTTTTCTCACTGCATAAGCTGCAGAACTAAGTCTATCCACCAATTTACAAATGTGAGGGCTCCATTGTAACTTATTATCTAAAGTGATACCTAAAAATACAGTTGTTTCAACAAGATCCAGTTTTTCGCCTTTAATTACAATATTTGTGTCCGAATGTCTCACATTGGGTAGACTGAATCTGATACATTTTGTTTTTTTCTCATTTAGCAATAAATTATTTATAGTAAACCAATCAACGACTACAGAAAGAGCATTGTTCACATCGTCAGAATTAAAATCATGTCTATTCACTTTGTAAAGAAGTGAAGTGTCATCAGCAAACAATACTATCTCATGTTTTTTTTCTACAAGATATGGTAAGTCGTTGATGTAAATGAGAAAAAGAAAAGGTCCAAGGATAGAACCTTGTGGTACACCCATAGTTACTGATGACCCAGGGGATACTTTACCATTAACATCAACCTTTTGAATTCTGTCACATAAGTAAGAAATCAAAAGATCTAGTGCAGTGTCTCTAACGCCGTAGTGATGTAATTTGCTGATCAGTATTTTATGATGGACACAATCAAAAGCCTTGGATAAGTCACAAAAAACACCAATGGTGTCTCGTGAATTTTCCCAGGCGTCAAAAATATGTTGAATAAGCTCAACACCAGCATCGGTTGTTGAGCGACCCCTAGTGAAACCAAATTGTTTACTGTGAAGCAGTCTATTACTATTGAAATGTACCATCAATTGATTAAGTATAATTTTCTCGAATACTTTACTGAATGTCGGTAATATGGAAATCGGTCTAAAATTTGTGGGGTCAGATGTACTACCGGTTTTAAATAAAGGCACTACTTTACTATGTTTCATAAGATCAGGAAACTCACCACAATCAATACATTTATTAAAAATAACAGCTAAATGAGGTGCAATACAATCAATTATAGAATTAATAAGTTTAACTGAAAGCCCCCATAGATCAACAGTGTTTTTCAAATTTAGAGATTTGAACGCTTTAATTATATCGCTAGAAGTAACAGTTGAGAATTTAAAGTCAACAGTACACTCTTTTACATTTTTCCTAAGTAAAGATACAGCGAGGGTGGGAGAAGAATTAAGAGACTTGGTAGTCGAAACTGGAATATTGGTGAAGAAAGTCTCAAAAGCGGCAGCAACATCTTGATCAGATTTTATTGATTTATCATTTATAATAAGTCGAAACTCATGATTACGTACTTTGAACTTTCCAGTTTCACTATTTATAATTTTCCAAGTCATCTTGATCTTATCATGACTATTTTTAATTTTATTTCTTATATGTATTGATTTAGCCGCAGCACAAACGCATTTAAATGTTTTTGAGTAATTCCTTACATAATTTAAAAAAACAAAATCATGATTATACTGTTTTTCCCTATATAATTCATACAATTTTCGCCTACTTATATAAATTCCCACCGTCGCCCAGTCATTGAAGACCGTATTAGATTTCCGATTAACAGTTTTTGAAGAAAAAATTGAATTATACTCATTTTTAGTTAAATTAAAAATTGAGTTATACAGTTCATTAACATTATTATTATCGTAAGGTACGTCTGGTAATTTATTGACAATGTTATTTCTAAATTTTTCAAGGCGACTTATACTCATAGGAAGACACTTAATATCTTTTTTTATCACTTTTTTTCTAGGCATATTAAATGAGACCAACTGGCCACAGTGATCAGAACTTAATTTACTTATTATTGACTTTGTTACTGGCTCTAAGTTAGTAAAAATATTATCAATGCAAGTTGCTGAAGTGGCAGTGATTCTAGTCGGTTCTAAAAAAAGATTTACTAGATTGTAGCATAGAAAAAGTGATTTGAGTTTATTACCTATTGCGTTATCCTCCAACAAGTTTATATTAAAATCTCCACAGATTATTATATTTTTATTCACACTATTTAGTTTACACAAAGCTTCATCCATACATTTTTCAAACAATTTGAATACTGCAGTAGGGGGTCTGTATACGCTCATGACAATGAATTGCTCAAGCTCTACACATGCTATTTCTATAGTTCGCTCAATAGATAGGCTCTGAATATCTTTACGTTCCTTAAATTTCAAATTGTTATGAATTATTATTAGTGAGCCACCATGTATAGAATCTTTTCTATGGAATGAACTAGCAACCTGGTGCTTACTAAAGTTAAAAATGAACTGGTGGGCCTTTAGCCAATGTTCAGTGATACATAAAATGTCAATATTATCACAGTTCAGAAATAACTCCAGTTCTAATTCCTTGCCCTTAATTCCTTGTATATTCTGGTGTACCAGGTTAATATTACTTTTGTTATATTTATTATTATACATTTTATTACTGTTTATTTCTAATGATAATGGGCAGGATACATTTATAATTTCATAGTTAATATTCTTATGACTAATGCTAGAGGTTGCCTCTATTGTCACTTGTTCTAATTTAAATTACTACTAGTACTTGGAATAGCTTCCAATGAATCCAATCTATTTGGAATAGCTTCCAATGGTTGTAAATAGCTATGCTGCTCAATAGAAGCAGCCGTCCGAGTAGCCAAACAATTGGCTGAGTTAATATAATATGATAGCGATTCTGCTACTTGTCGTTTGTGGTATTTTGGAAGATAAAAATTATCTTCTGTTAAATAATAATAATAATTCAAATTACTTAAATAACTATTAATATCAATCAAGTGAAACTTATCACTATGACGACATGTCAAAGTGTGTAATGTCATATTTAAATTGTGTCTATAAATATTTTCAGTCTGTGGCAAACTTTGAAGAAACGGGAATGAAAACAAAACTATATTTTTTACATTTAATTGTGCAAGTGTACTAAAGTATTTTATTAGACTTTGTTTGTCTACATTTCCCCTTCTTCCTATAAATATTATCAATGTAGTATTATTATTAAATGTACTGCTACTAATTCTATCTAATATCTGACTATAAGAAGCACCGGGCATACACATATTAGTTATAGACTGGCCCAAGCAGTGACTAAGTAACATTCCCATATTTTTTCCTATTTCATCACTAAACATTACAATATTCTTTAAATTATTTAAATCCTGTTTGCATTCTGTAGGATTTGGTGTATTACATTTATTTATTGTAATATTTACCAAGGGAGTTGGACAATCTGTCCTGGAGGAGCTTGATGGAGATTTTAAACAATCATAATTATAATTGTTTACAAGGGAATCAAATCTATCAGAATTTCTTTTAGAAACCTCCACCAACTCATTCATGGCCAGAACGTAGGAGTTCATCTCTTTCTTACAAGTTTCATAATTAGTTGAGATAAACTTTAACCTATCATTTAAACCAATAATTTCAGTCTGGAGTTGCATTGTATCCGAGTTATATTTAAGGATGCCATTTTCGAAGTCTACATGGCACATATTTACTTCTGTTATTAAGTTTAAACGTTCCTTCCTTAATTTAATGTTATTACATACAATCTTATTTTTCTTAATAAGATTTTGTGTTTTTTTGATAAAATTTTTGATTTTTATGTATTTCTTTAGCTTATTTTTACTACATTTGATTATCCGCACTGCACCATTAGAAACAATTGGATCTTCACATGTTAAATCTATTGTGACAGTGGGTTTTGAGCATAGGGCTGAGGGACCAGAAACCAAACCCGGAGCTGGTCCGACCAACTCATCGAAAAGTGTATTGGTTTCTGCTACCTCTGCTTCACGGTTACTATTTTCTAAGCGAGTGATGTAGTTACGGGCCTCACATAATTCTTTCTCAAGAGTAGTCACTCGCCTGAGGGCCTCTTCAAACTCATAGCTGCATTGGTTGAACCCGTCGACAATGCTCTGAAGCTGATCCCGTTGATCGGCTACTTCTGTGTGCCGGACATGCATATCTGCCATCTCAGTTTTTAACTTTTTGTTCATACATAATATATCTAGCATTTCTTTTTCACTGTCATCGCGTTCTGTCATTAATTGCTCATATTTGGTTTGAGAAATTTTAAGTTCTTGCAGTACAATCTGCAGTTTTTCTTCTGTCTGACGAGCTGAGGTCTTGCGTGTTCCAACCATGGTGGATTGTTATTGTATTTTAAATGACCAATAGAGTTTGAATGAGCAAGTAATAACAAAAACAACAGATACAGGTATGAACAATTTGCTGTAAATTTTCTTACGACTATTTTAGCGACTAAACAGGATTATTACTATAGATATTATGAATTAGTATGTGCGATAGAACATATATGTGAAACAATCAGAATAAACTATGTACTCGCCTGAATTTGGACCAAAAGGACGGTTGAACCGATGAGTCACTCACTATGAAATATTAGTACACTGATTTAACATCAAAAACAGCGATACAACATTAATTGATTTATTCCACTTATATTTTCGTAGCAAATATTTAGTGATTAATCAACCTAAGCACTATATTAATAGGATTTTTATAATTAAAATTATATTTAAAATTACGATACAATATTTGACAAGTTGTCCGTAGTGTTGCCACAGAGAGAAAAAAAAGTAATAATCCTTTTGTATTATAGTTTTAATAAGATTGTCGTCACACTCCTCTCCAATCTGCCACAGACATCGCGTGCTTAAATAGCTGGCACTTGCGGTCCCGTAAGTGACGGTATTTAGCTGCATTGTTTGGATAGGTAAGGACTCATTTTCTCTCCACAGAACGAGCTGTAAATTTCTATCACTGGTGTGGACATCAATTTGACGGTACATCTTCTCGATGTCTCCGGTGAGTAGAAACCTGTACTGTCGAGCTCTTAACAAAATAGAAAAAAGAGAGTCCTGTACATTTGGACCTACCATTTGCAAGTCATTGACAGAATAGCCGGAAGTGGAGGGTGCGGAGCCGTCAAACACGACACGGATTTTGGTAGACTCACTGGATTCCTTAAAAACCGCATGATGACACAGAAAATACGATTGATTTGGTAAGTAAACTTTAGACTTAGAAAGATGACCTAACGCTTCATATTCTTTCATAAATTGAACGTATTGTATTTTTAAATTTTTATTTTTACGAAATCGCTTCTCTAAGCTGAGAAAGCGTTTTTTAGCAAGTGTGTAGGAGTCACCCAAACAATCAGGTGAGTCGCGAAGGGGTAGTTTCACACAGAATCTACCTGTATTTAGTCTAGTAGTGTTAATTAGGAAGTGGTTTTCGCAAGACTTTTCGGTTTCGCTTAAAAGTTTGACTTGAGGTAGCTCTTCTAGCTCCCAAAATTTTGATAGCATGTAGTCAACTTGGGACTCTTTAGACAAATCCTGCTCAGACAATTTTACATGATTAGAATAAATATTTAATGAGTTTTGATTATTTTTATTGAATGTATTAAATGAGTTTTGTGTGTATGAATTATTTATTATATTGAATGAACTTTGTATATTTATTTGACCCCCTAATAACCAGCCGAATTGGGAACTAAGTAATCTAGGGTTACCCTTACCTAGTGATTTTTGTTCTCGGCCTAGAATATCCCAAAAGATATCGGCTCCTATCAACACATCAACAGGAGCTGGCTCGCCAAAGTGAGGGTCAGCTAAGTATGTATTTTTGGGTATATTTAGGGTAGACGGATCTATTGGAAAAGTTGGTAGATTCCCAGTAAGATTTTCTAGAACCAAACAAGAGAATGTTATTTTGAAATCATTAAATGAATCGCGGGATTGTAACTGCACGACACATCTTTCATTGACTGTGTTAGCTAGACAATTACCAATACCTGATATATTTAATGAAATAGGAGTTACATTTAGTGATAATTTATTTTGTAAAGATTTTGTAATGAATGTTGACTGACTGCCTGAATCTAGTAAGGCGCGTGCTAGGACCACCTCTTTAGTCAACGGATTCATGACTTCAATTAGGGCAGACGACAACAACACCTGGCTAGTAACTTCTTTAGAAAAGTTAACGATAGACCCAGGGGTTTGGATTTCGATGGAATTGGCTTCAGAGTCAGTGTTATTGTTATGCAACAACGTATTGTGGCGTTCTTTGCAGTGCCTACAAGGGCCCATGCGACAATCGCTGACAGGGTGCCCTTGTCGTAAACAATTTGTACATAGTTTGTATTTATTTATGTCTGCAAATTTTTCTTTTATATTTTTGGCAATAAAAGTTGAACAATCGTATATTTTATGATTTTGATTACAAATAACGCAGAGAAAAACGGAACCATTATCTTGACTTAATGAGGCAAATGATTTTGTGGTTGTATTTTGTCTGCTACTACCAGCGACACCAATTGATTGCTGTGGAAACCTAGAATAATTTTCTTTATTACGATGCATAGACTCAAGGACGTGCGCTCGATCAATTAAAAAAGTTTTAAATTGTTCTAGTGAAGGATAATCCTCACCAATACTATTACGCTGCTCCTCCCACTTCATCAATGTGTTGTTATCTAATTTAGATGTTAGCATGTATATAATCAATGTGTCCCATTGGGCAGTTGGTTGACCAAGGTTGGAAAGGGCGCGTACATTTTTTGTCACATGATCCACAAAAAACCGTAATGAACTTTCGGATTCACGAGTTATTTGTTGCATGTTAAAAAGAGATTTTAAATGATAATTTATTAATAACCTTTTGTTATTATAGCGGTCGCAGAGTAATTGCCATGCAATAATATAATTAGCGGATGACACTTCAATATTAGCAACTATGCGCTTTGCCTCGCCCTCAAGGTAAGACAATAAGTAATGAAACTTTTGAATCATGGAAATACGCTGGTCACTATGAATTAAATTCGTGAAGGTATCGTGGAACTCGAGCCAGCGAAAGAATGATCCGTCAAACTTAGCAATCTCAATTTTGGGTAATTTAACACCAATATTAGTATGGTCGAGAGTGCATTGAGCTTCCTGAAATATTGATTCACGTCTTTTCTTTTCTTGTTCTATTGATTTTAATTCATTTTGTGTATCAAATAAACTTTTAGCTATGGCGGTACATAAAATCATTTCTTGCTCAACGCTTTCTCGCTCATCGATTTCGGAATCTAAATTTTCGGAATTTAATAGCTCAATCTGGGTTTGCAAATCGTCAAATTTAGCAGCCAAGCCTTCGAATCTGCTTAGTTTTAAAGATAACTCGGCAAACTCGACGCTTGTCAGTGTAGATTGCTTTGTGACTTTATCTAGATAATTCTTAAACTTAGTGATTTGACCTTTAATCGAACTGCGTTTTGTTTGTAAATCTCTCAATGCAGAATTACTCCCGGTACTTTTCACTGGAGGCACTGAAGACTTATTTTCTTTTTCAGACATTTTGAACTAAAAATAACTTGCTAGTTACTGAGATTATGAAAGTAATAAAATTATATGTAACGTAGATACTAATAAACAACACAAAGCAATGATACACGTACGGAAGGAAAGATTAGTTAAATAATAAAATGATTTTGTCTCACGTTCCTCACACGGCGATACCTGGGGCTTTGTTATCAGCGAAGTCAGCTGATGTACCGTTAGCCGAGCGCCGAGCGAGCGGTAGGTTAGGTATGCAACCGGCCGACTTGCGAACCTGGAATTAGTAGGCAAATCTTCTCAATATCGCGCAAAAACTGGTGCGAGACAATGGAAATTGAAATGTTTTTATGTTTTTTAGTTTATTATTATGATTTAGTTAATTATCTTCTTAGAAAATGCGAAAATGTACAAAATTTAGAATTAATAATTTTTCGAAGGTAGGTTGGTAACCAAATTACACATCATTTGCACAAGAGGATTTTGAACAAAATTAAGGATTAAGCACGGGATGGATTATTTAGGAAGTAAGGATAGATAAACAGGGCACTTATCTGATGAACTATGCTGCCAGGTGATGCTTTTTATGCGTCACTGCCCGGCGGTGTTCGAGCTAGATATCCTTGGCTTTTCCTCCAAATCTTCTGGATTCTGCTGCTGTACTGTTTCTATTTTGGAGTACAGTCCTGGGACGGTCGCCAATTTATGTCTCACGTGGACATAATGGAGCTTCAATAAAACTCAAATTAATTGTATATAAACTGTATTGATAAAAATGTAGCAAAAACAAACTGTTTGGTACGACAGCTGATGACGATTTAATTAAATGTTCAATGGTTCATAGACCACTCGTTAAACGCCTACAATAATATCATAGCAATATTGAGGATTGATCCATTGATTGCTCTTGAGGTGAGGCGTTTACAGGGTGTGAAGAGATTTCTGCAGGGTCGGCAACGCGCGCGTGATACACCTGGTGTTGCAAGCGTCCATAGGCTACGGTAACCGCTTACCATCAGGCGGGCCGTATGCTTGTTTGCCATCTAAGTGGTATAAGAAAAATAAAAAAATAAAACCGGCAAACAAGCATACGGCCCACCTGATGGTAAGCGGTTACCATAGCCATATAGGCGCTTGCAACACACGAAGCATCGCTCTCACGTTACCGACCTTTCCCCCCTCCCCAATGAGCTCTGGCGACCTTACTCACGCGCAGGAACACAACTTTACACAACATAAAGTTATTTGGCTGCTTCCCCAGTCGAGCTGCTCTTTGAGCGAATACACGCTATGCTCTACCTCTCTACATACCTAATGAAATCTGAAAATTATCACGCGCCTGAATTGTTATCGGCAAAGCGAGAGCACACAGAATATTTTTAGGGTTTAAAGGTTGGGAACTACCCTACCTATGGGACTCTATTACTAAGCTTTCCTGAAGTCCATCCCAGAAGTGATAAATCATTTCGGGATATATATTTTCAATCTCTGCGTGACCATTTCACGCGCAGTAACGTGACTATGTCACGAGAGGCGAAGTGCAGCGTAGAGTTGTATGACATACCTCTATGTACGTTTGTGCATGTTTAAGCGTACGTAAATCACGTGGGCAGTATTAATATTAAATTTTGCAGCGAGAGACGTGAATCATGTGTGGAGACGTGTGGTAACGCGGCAGCATGTGCAGAATATACGCGCCGCGCCGCGTCGCGTCGGGACCGAGACAATACCGCGGAGGATGCTAATCACGATCTACTTGACGGGCTGATTGGCGAGAAACTTACAAATAAACAATTTATTATTATTATTATTAACAAATAAACGTTTTTATGCATGAACATGTATTTTTGTTCTAGGTATGGGTGTATCTATCTATAGAAGTAGAATTTACATAGTATACTAGCATTGAGCTACTGCTAGTTATATAGATAGATAGATAACTTTATTGTACACCAACAAGTATAAAACAAAAATAACAATGAATTCTTACTAAGAAGCGATATTGTATATAAGTAAAAATATTTTTTAGTTTTATGTGCATTTTCATTCAATTCTGAGCTATGTTTAAAGTTTAGAATTTCTAGGTCATCACGAAAATAGTCAAAAATTGACAATGACTTGAGGGGTGTATAATTATAAGAAGGCGCGCAGGGGCGCGCTCCCTCCTCCGTCGCGGCGAGTACAAAGGGCGCCGGCACCCAATTATCACCTGTCATTGACGAACAATACGCATGTCAATAAATATTATTAGAAATCATATTTTTACACGACTTTCTCTTTATGATTATAACCACTTACCTGTTACAATATGTCTAGAATAACCGAATGGTTTTGGAAATGGAATTCGTAGGAGAACAAAAATTACCGATATAGATCGTAGAGTTAGTAAGCTGAAGTGGCAATAGGTAGGCCACATCGCTCGAAGAACCGATAACCTACGAACGATACTGGAAAGCGTCGTGTGGGACGCCCTCCCACCAAGTGGACCGACGACCTGGTCAGAGTCGCTGGGCTCCGTTGGATGCAAGCGGCCTAAAACCGTTCCAAGTGGAAGTTAATGGGAGAGGCCTATGTTCAGAAGTGGACATCCTTAGGCTGATATGATGAACCGAATGGTTAAGGCCCTCGTGACTTTCATCAGTTGCAAACGTAACCGTAACAACGTAGGTATGCACCTACTAATAAAGACTATTATTAAGATTCAGAGTTTTTTAATTTATCGCGGTGCGGTGCGGGTACAATGCTGCGTAGTGTTAGCATTAACATTATATTATTTTAATATTATTTAATTTCATACCATTGAATATTGATTAATTATAATTAGTTATTAGTATTATTTATTCTGAAAATGTAAAACAGTTTATTTTAATATGGTGGATTTGCATATCGAGGGATGGCAACACCAAAAAGGGATATTGTAACAACGGTGGCCATTGGAGAAAGTATTTTTAATTAATTGTGTATTTACCAAGTTTATCAACGGTGTAAATAAAGATTTAGCTTGTTCAAACCGATTTTCTTTTCAGTAAATATGGTAAGGTTAACATTTCAGAAGTGCGGGATTAAGAAATCAGCTCACCGGTATGTACTTTTGTTATTTTCTATTTTGTGTGTCTTGTTCGTGACGAATAATCAACTATGGCTGGTTAGTAGTACGATGCCGCTAACAAATAAATTCTTAATATTACTACACTACATTTATTCTTAGATATATCCTAAGTAAGCAGTTGTTTATGTACTTAAATAAAAGTTTTGTAAGAGAATCATACTACATTTATAAAAAAGCACTTATAGCAACCAAAGAATTTAAAACGTCCAGAAGGATAGTCGCCTTTATGGGAAAATGAAATAAACAAGCCAGAATTGACAGTATTTGACAGCCGTGCGCAGTACGAACTGAGAGCGATTTGCTCAGGGAGCCCCTCAAGCGGAGTGAAATTAAATGTCATGCTTTAGTAAGGCGGATTATCCATCTGGGTAGAGGCACGATGCCCTATGAAAATCTTTGATAGCAACATTAAAAGCAAAAACGTAATATATTATGGATTATTCAAGTAACAATGAATAATAATTAGTGAAATAACTAGAGGTATCTTTAATACCTAATACACAATTAACCTGCTGTACAATACAATACCCGCTGTATTGTAATAATATATCATATCCAGGAAATTAAATATGTACAATCGTCTATAATCGTAAGCTAATGATGAAAATAATATTCCTTGCTTATATGCTTATATGTCTTGACAAAAATCGAATGATACTTGGAAATACCTACCTACTTTTAAAATAATAATATTATAGTTCCTAAAAGCCAAAGAGAAGAGTCTTTCGAAGAATACTTCACTATATGGCGAGGGGCAGGGTCGCTCTTCGCGTCTGTCTGTCTCTTTGTCCGCTAACTCCTTCTAAAACACAAAACGAATTTGATGCGGTTTTCACTATCATTTGGATATTTTTTCAAGGAAGGATTAAAAACATGCATGTTATATATGCGGAGCGGATTGTCGATGTTTCGTAAACACATGGAATGTTTTGCGCTTTCAATGCTGACATTGTATTTTGGAAGATGTCATAGATTTAAAATTTGCAAGAAACAGTATTCGCGATGCCGTGTACAAATTAAATTATTTATTTACTTTATGGCATCACATGTGTATAAAAGATGTAAAACAATATTTAATAGTTCACATGGACCCTGTAGGGCACAGCAATATTGATAGATACATTAGTAATAATTAAGTAAACATCATAATTATATAATAGTTTAAAGTTTATAACTAGCCTAGAATAATAATACACATTTAGTATTAATTGGTCAACAAAAACTGGTCAGTTGCTGTATAATTCAGGGGATCTTCGATCACTATTCGATTGCTACATTGATAGCTTACAATATTGACATTGTTATAGTAAATATTAAAAACATTAGGTAAAGTGACAAAACAATATTACCTAGTAACTCCTAATAATATTGTGATTAATACTTTAAACATAAAGTTTAAAACAAAACAAAGAAAAGAAGCCTAGACAAAATATTATCTTATTGCGTCAGAACATAAATCGCTTTTCTGGCGATATATATCGAACTTTTGATGGATAAAATCCAAGTTTATATTTTATTATTGTTTTAATTTGGTTTAATTCGGTCGCTAATGCGTTCATCAGAGGGGCTGCCAATGGTAGTGGATCTATTATTGTATCTAACAGCAACATACAATTTTAAAATCGTACAGATATATATGTAGTAATTCTGTGTCTGTGAGCTGACATGTACAGAGATTGAACTTTCCATCATCGTATATGGATGAGAACCTCCGGCTGCTGGCTTTCATTGTTTTATTCCATAAAAGTTATTCGATGGGAAGTAGCCTATGTCCTTTTCCATACCATAGGCTGTCTGCATGCCAAATTTCATGATGATCCGTTGAGTAGTTGCGGCGTTGAGTCGTGACGGACAGGCAGACGAACTCACTTTCGCATTTATAATATTATAAGTTCTATGTTCTATAATAGAATAAATTCTTAGTAAAGTATTCAAATCGTCCATTGAGAACATTATTACAAATGAGAGTATTTTGGAGAAGAAGTGCCAAATATCATCTGAAGTAAGGGAATTTAGACCAACCACTAAGTACAAGTTAGAGAAAATTTATAATCATTTGGAATTAAATCTTATTACTCATTTCGAATCTATAATCCTAGTTTAATCATTA
Organism: Achlya flavicornis; assembly: GCA_947623365.1. NCBI lineage: Eukaryota > Metazoa > Arthropoda > Insecta > Lepidoptera > Drepanidae > Achlya > Achlya flavicornis. Next base: position 15,983,078 of record OX392479.1, read on the forward strand.
CCTATGAAACTGTATACTACTGTAACTGTAAAATCTACTGAGATTTGTAAAGGATTTAATAAACATTGCACGATTAAATCTACGAAGGTAACTAATGTCCTGTGACTGGGACACTAAAGGGGTAAGATTGAGTGGTGTGGTGACAACATGTATGAATTCTATCGTAAAAAAATAATAATATAATAAAAACATATTCATATAACCTCAGAGTATGTAAATACTACGTACAAATATAACTAAGAGTTTCATGCATATATTTCATCAATTATTCAAAAATATTTAAATTATTGATACAACTCATGATTCAACTAATAAAATTATAATTGTCTGGAAAATTATAAATACAGAGACTGTTCAAAATAAAAAAAAGAATATGACACAATCAACAATAACATTAATGATAAATTTGATCTCGGATAAATTTGAAGTAACTACAGCTGAAATAAAAAAAAAATACAGAAGACCTATGGGGCTTATCAGTTAAAGTCATTTACCAATTATCACTAGTATTGCACCTATTTTAGGAGCTATTGTTAATGGTTCCCCACTTTGATGAAACAGTAACATCATTACAATATTTAAATCTGGTTGCAAAAAAAAAAAAAAAAACCTTCCAATTATTGATCTACCCCTGTTCTTCAAAATCTTTGAGAAAGTTATGGTAAATCTATTATTAGCTCATTTTACCAATAATCAGAATATCAAAAGACCGATCAACGACTGGTGCCAAACTTTTAAAGCATATTTTTGAGGCCTGGAAGAATTCACAGATTGCGTTTGGCTTATTTTGTGATCTCTCCAAGGCATTTTATTGCGTACATCATCACAGCCTAGTTTTAAAACTTCAAGACCATGAAGTTTGTTGAGTGGCACTTGATCTTAATATCATCTTACCTATAACCAAAAGCAGTACTATGTCCTGAGGGTCTTCAGTGAAAACGGGCGTACTACAAGGATCAATTTTAGGCCGTGTTTTTGATATATAATAATGATATGCCCTATATGGTAAATTAATGGTCCGATATAGTTGTATTTTCTGATGATACCTCTTTAATTTTTAATGTCAATAGAAAATATACAGACCTTACGCTGCTCAATGACACCTTACCAGCTATATCAAAATGTTTTGCCACCACTAGTATTTTGCTTAATTGCTGTAAAACTAAATGCATAAGATTTTCTCTTCCCAAATGTTGTTGACGCTAACACTCAGTCGACGGTAAAAGACTTGAACTTGTGGATAAGATAGCTTTTCTCGGCGTAATACTATACAGTAAAATACAATGGGGTCCTCATATACAAAGATTAACTAGCAAATTAATTTCCACCACATTTTCGGTTAGAAAAACTGGACAAATTACGGATGTGGCTACAGCTAGGTTTACTCTGCTTATTTCCATAGTGTAATGTTCTGCAGTCTCCGGTTGTGGAGCTCAGCTGCAGACTTTGAAACTATATTTCTTCTGCAGAAAAGTGCAATTCGCGCAATATATTGTTTGGGTCGTCGCGAATCACTACGAAATCGATTTAAGGAATTTAAGTTTTAACTTTAGCGTGTCCGAAAAAAAGTTAAGATAAAATTGTGACACCTAGATCCAGGTTATCTAAAACTAATAAGGCTTTTCTCGGGAATTGCGTTCGATTCTATAGTAGAATCCAAGTTGAGGTAACTAAAAATGTTTTATAGTAAATTCAAAGATTGTATAAAATAGAGGTTAACTGACAAAGCCTACTACGGGATGGTTCATTGCGTGGGGGACGGGAATGTGTGGTTGTGTGTGGCTTTCCTCTGCGCTTGCGTCCCCCTGGCTGAGTGACAATTGTATAAGTAAGCATTATGTTTTTGGAATAATTACTGTGATATGGAAGAAATGATCCACCAAAGAAAATAATGCCTTGCTGGGCTACTTGCCGGAGTAGTCTCATTTTAAGTATTCCGAACCGGTGGTAAATTCAACTGTATGAACTTAACGTGTATAGGTGACTTACCTGCCTGAACTGAATGGATTACTTTTTTGTTGATTCTGCAAGAGATGCAGTAGGTACGTAGTTTAGCTGCAGATAATATTGGTAACAAATCAACGTGCCATGAAAATTTACTTTTCTTTGAATTAGATGGTTTTGTTATGTTCACGAATTATCACACACATATACACCTAAAGGGTAAGAGAAAAAAAAAAACAGGAACTCTCTGGATAAGCGCTGTCCTTAAAAATAACCGATACGAGGTATCCTGCTTTTAAAGTATTTATCCTGCCAATTCTTTAAAGAAGTGGATAACTATTACTATATCTTTCAAAAGTGACAATGAAAACAAACAAACTTAATGCGAGTGATTTTGATGATAACTCTCAAGTTGATAATAAGACATTTTAAGAGTATACTAAATAAGTTCATACTTAAAAATAATAATAAATAATGATAATAATAAATCGTTATTATCAGGCTACTTGTGGCCCATAGATAAATAATAAAACAATTTTTGATAGTATAAAACACTTAAGCCTATGGATGGTAGGCGCTGCTGCAGTTTGCCTTTGTGCCATCGTGTGGCACTTGTCCGCGAAAGCGATAATCCTTGTTGCTACAGTCAATGTTAGAGGTCATCAAATTGGCCAGAAATTACATTGCTGCTTAGATACTAGGTACTCAAGTCTTTACAATACATGATAAAAATCATGTTTGAATCATCATCATCATCGGCCTATAGTGTTCCGCTGCTGAGCGGAGGCCTCCTTTCACAAATCAGGGTGAAAGGGAATGGGCAGATGCTCAACCGCGCGTGCCCGCTGCGGATCGGTGGAGGTAGGCTAGTGGTGAACCTACTGTTGAAATTTTCAAGCCGCCTAGAGGGCCTCCTACTAGCGACTGTCACAATTGAGTGATAGCCGGGACCAAAGGCTTTACGTGCCTTCCGAAGCACGGAAACGCTCGAATTGAAATGCCACTGGGCGGTCGCCCATCCAGGTGCCTATCGCGACGGACGTGGCTTGACTGTGCCGATCGATTAAGAATGGGTAATCATGCTATACCACCACAGTACACCACGAGCGCTTGAGTACTTGAGCTTGCGCACGTTTGAGTGTTAAGATGGTAATATTTGAATAATTAAATTGATGATTCAGGTATACCCATAAAAAACTCCTAAGTGAAACATGCTGCTGTATGCGGTGATCACTAACAACTCGTAAGTGAAACATGCTGCTATATGCAGTAATCACTAAAAACTCCTAAGTGAAACATGCTGCTATATGCGGTGATCACTAACAACTCGTAAGTGAAACATACTGCTATATGCGGTGATCACTAACAACTCCTAAGTGAAACATGCTGCTATATGCGGCGATCATTAACAACTCGTAAGTGAAACATTCTGCTATGTGCGGTGATCACTAAAAACACGTAAGTGAAACATGCTGCTATATGCGGTGATCACTAAAAACTCGTAAGTGAAATATGCTGCTATATGCGGTGATCACTAAAACCTCCTAAGTGAAACATGCTGCTGTATGCGGTGATCACTAAAACATCCCAAGTGAAACATGCTGCTGTATGCGGTGATCACTAACAACTTGTAAGTGAAACATGCTGCTATATGCGGTGATCACTAAAAACTCGTAAGTGAAACATGCTGCTATATGCGGTGATCACTAACAACTCGTAAGTGAAACATGCTGCTATATGCAGTGATCACTAAGATTTCGTAAGTGAAACATGATGCTGTATGCAGTGATCACCAAAAACTCCTAAGTGAAACATGCCGCTGTATGAGGTGATCACTAACAACTCGTAAGTGAAACATGCTGCTGTATGCGGTGATCACTAACAACTTGTAAGTGAAACATGCTGCTATATGCGGTGATCACTAACAACTCGTAAGTGAAACATGCTGCTATATGCGGTGATCACTAACAACTCGTAAGTGAAACATGCTGCTATATGCAGTGATCACTAATATTTCGTAAGTGAAACATGATGCTGTATGCAGTGATCACCAAAAACTCCTAAGTGAAACATGCCGCTGTATGCGGTGATCACTAAAACCTCATGTTCCACGAATCAGCTAGTTAATATCTTGAGGTTCAAAGAAGGAAATCGATAATGGATGGCAGTAAAAACATAAATAATAATATCTAATTATGTCTATTGATATCGACAAGAAGAACTTATGATGATATTTTATTTTAATCGTAAGATGAAGTGAACACAGTTTGATTAAAACTAATGAATTACACTTTATTTCCACAGATGTTCCACGAATCAGCTAATAAATATCTTGAGGTTATTCAAATAAGAATAATTAAAAACAATAATGTCTAATTGTCTACTAAAATCGACAAGAAGAACTTAAGATGATCTTAAATTTATGTTTATATAATAATATGTATATTGATTTATATAATTGTTAATGATAATTTATTAACGTTATCTTTATTAAATATTTATTTCGCTGAATAATATTATTAGAAACCTACCTTTGTTGACAATGTGTTGTAATTTAGAATAGTAATTATTTGTATAGAGACATACAGTATACGAATGGCCGAAACGGAACAGGGACATTCCGTTAAACAGGACGGCCGTCTGTTAGCATTAACATTATATTATTTTAATATTATTTAATTTCATACCATTGAATATTGATTAATTATAATTAGTTATTAGTATTATTTATTCTGAAAATGTAAAACAGTTTATTTTAATATGGTGGATTTGCATATCGAGGGATGGCAACACCAAAAAGGGATATTGTAACAACGGTGGCCATTGGAGAAAGTATTTTTAATTAATTGTGTATTTACCAAGTTTATCAACGGTGTAAATAAAGATTTAGCTTGTTCAAACCGATTTTCTTTTCAGTAAATATGGTAAGGTTAACAGTAGGTGGATATAAACATGAGCAATATTCAATCGGATAGCTTCAGAATATTGTTTTTCTTTCGTGTATACAAACTGCTTGCTTTATACTTATATAAACAACTCACCTCAGGAACTATTGTGAGGAAGCTTTCGAGCTGGAAAGTCTAAATTCTAAGTACCTTACCTTGGTTACCTGTGTGTAGAAACTGATTAATATGTATGATACACGTTAAACAATTAATCACATGCGATGTTATCTGTGCATATAATTAACGTTGTAGTCTAGACGAGACACAGAGCTGTGATTGTTATCGCATCGTGACCTACACAAGTGTATTGATTGGTCGCCGTGAAGGTTACAATACAGACCAATTAACGTGCATTAGTTGCTGTCTGAAAGTCAGTTTTCAGACAGCAACTAATGCTACCGAGTATCGCTGAGTACCCCCAACTAAGCAGACAGCCAGCAACAAGCTATTAACTCAATGATTTATATTATTAAATTACCTGGATGATTGAATTTTTAATATTTAATTCAGAAAAAAAGCGAGAAAGCCGATTCGCTTTGAAAAAATTGTGTTGGTGGTTTCAAAAGTACTGACAGACTAGTGTACATGCTATTCCGTAAATAGTCTACGATATTTTATGCTACGTGGCATGCGCTACGACGCAGAACTATAAATACGTGTGCGCTTCGTTTAACTGTGCTACGATAAATGTATGGTGCCGCGCCGTAGAGTGCGACGCGGCGACGTGCTACGAGAATTATCGTTTGAGCGGTAGTTTTATCGTGAATTGAACTGTTCTGAAATTATAATAAATATTTGTAACGTCTTTTTGAAAACTATAACGGGAATTATACTTTGGCTTCGTCCTCAAGATTAGCATATAGGTAAACACTTGTAGTAACGCACAGCGATTGCCATTATTTGCACTTTATTGAGGGTACTCTTATTAGATTCCCTGCTCATTTTTTTTTTTTTTTTTGTGGGTATTCACATATTAGTAGATCGCTGACCGCAATCTGGTCTTCATTCGCGTTTCAGTGTTCTGCCATTACGCACGAAATTAACAGACTAAATTAATCATTTATTCAAAGTATATTTCAATCGTTTAAAACAAGTTAAAAGCTTTGATTTATTTTCATAATGCCTAAAAGAAAGAACCCAGATATAAATTACGACAATTTATGCAAGAAACTTAAAAAAATCGAACGAGAAATTCAACGGAGTAGAAATACTAGTGTAAATCGCCGGCGTGTACGTGTACTATCAAGTTCATCATGTTCATCCACGTCTGAGGACTCGCAAGGCTCGTCGGATCGACAGTCAAATCGTGTTGGTAAGTTAATATAAACTTAAATATCAGTACTTATTCATATGTACGCCAGATAATGGATCTAGTTGAAAGTTTTAAATGAAATATTGCACAAGGTATTGCGGGCAGCTTTTGGGGCTGTCTCGTGCCGTTTTTATAGTATTGTGGGTAGCTTTTGAGGCTATTTCTTTACTATTAATGCTGTACCTCACGGTAGGCATGCAATATCATCGCATTTCTTACTTGGTGTTGTGGCTAGCTTCAGAGGCTATCTCTTCACTACATACTACGCGGATTTCCGCATTTCAACATATCATATTAAATGGTATTGTGATATAATTCGACTTTTGAACCGAATGTAACATAACAATACGTTTTTACAGACAGCGCCACGCTGAGTCCTGTCCCTGGCCCTGCTGATCCAGAGCTAGTACAAGTTGTGATTCAGCCGTCAGCGGCAAATCAAGTAACCCCGAGTGAAGCCCAGCAGACGGCCAATGCTACGCAAGACGTTGCAATCATCACACCTGCCCCAGAAATCGGGGCAAGTTCTATATCTATTTTAGAAACAAATGATGACGTCATACCCGAATTAGACTCGGACATAATCGAAATTCTTGGTGTCGATCCTACAAAATTAAATAAATTCGGCAAAGAAATTCAAAAAGATGTAACCGTTCGTTTTGAACATACGGCAACTATGGGTCTTTCCAAAGATGAGCGTAAAGACCTTACATACAGGTATTTAATACCCAGTAACTGCAAACTAATTGCTGCACCAGCATTAAATCCCGAGATTAAGGCTGCTTTGTCGGATATGGTCATCAAGCGCGATAAAGTAATTCAATCGCAACAAATGCTATTGGCCTCAGCAATCTCAAGCCTCGGAGAGGCGATCACAAGCGTTCTTTCTGCAAAAGAAAAGAACACCGATTTACTACGTCTACTTATCGATACTGGACGTACGTTGTGTGATTGCCAGCACAACGATACTATAACTAGGCGTAATTTTATCATCTACTCGGTAAAAAAAGATATGAAGGAATCGCTTCAAAATACAAAAGTTGATAATCTTCTTTTTGGACAAAACTTATCAGACACACTTAAAACCGCAAAAGCGATTAACAAGTCTGGTGCAGAGTTAAAGGTACCTGCACCTTAACCATCTACTAGTAAGATGAATCCTCCGTCAAAAAACTGGAAAACCGCGCTTCCGCATCGGAAGCAGCCAGTGACCCCGAAGACGAAGGATGCAACATCTTCAATGACGATGAAGAATCCTCGCGGCAGCTCCTCCAGACAGTCGCAGAATCAGCGTCAAGCTTACAACACCCGTCGACGTTAGCACCACATACTTCGGTCTGCTCCCTACCGGTAAATAGTTATGCTGGTAGATTAGCAACATTTTTTGAACAATGGAGTATTATCACTCGCGATCCAGTTGTACTTTCATATATTCAAGCCTACAAAATTCCATTCTCTCGCCGTGTTTTCCAACATGATTTACCTCCTAGAAATTACTCTAGTGAAGACAACTTGCAGTTTCAACAAACAGTCAATGAATTGCTGATGGTTGGTGCAATTTCTAAATGCCAACCATGTGAAGGACAGTTTATATCTAGTACTTTCTTTGTGCCAAAACCGAATGGAAAAATGAGGTTCATTCTTAATTTGAAAAAATTAAACAAATTTATTGATACTAATCATTTCAAAATTGAAGATTTTCGTACTGCATTAAAGTTAGTCACTAAGGATTGTTTTATGGCAAAAATCGATCTCAAAGATGCCTATTTTTTTGTCAAAATTCATAGAGATTTTAAAAAATATTTACGCTTTCAATGGAGACAGGATCTATATGAATTTAACGTTTTACCTTTCGGTCTTAGCACAGCACCTTACGTGTTCACGAAAATAATGAAACCAGTGGCAAAACTCCTTCGCTCCGCAGGTTTTTTATCGACCGTATATTTAGATGACTGGTTTTTACTAGGGTCATCTTATGAGCATTGTTTAGAAAATGTTGAACAGACAAGGACATTACTGACATCTCTTGGCTTTATCATTAATGAAGACAAAAGTAGTACAATACCGAGCAAGCTATGTTTGTTTCTTGGTTATAATATTGATTCTACGAATCTCCAAGTCAGTCTACCGTCACAAAAAGTATATCGTATAAAGGATGAAATTGAAAAGCTTTCCTCTATTAATAGGTGTAAAATAAGAGATTTTGCACGCTTCGTTGGCTTGCTTGTCTCTGCATGTCCCGCCATAGAATACGGTTGGCTATACACAAAATTATTTGAACGTATCAAATTTCTTAACCTGAAAAATTACGATAATTATGATAGACTAGCTTCTGCCCGCGGCTTCGCCCGCGTGGCCTACAGGGTGAAACGGGGGTTGGAATTTCGAAAAACCCTTTCATATTTGATACGTACACTTCACAAAGAACACACCTCCAAATTTCATGTCTCTAAGACCAGCGGTTTAAGTTGTGCAATACTGTGCATTGATATATCAGTGACTTCCCATACAAAACTTCATCCTGCTTTTCATCCCTTCGAGGATGGATTATCAAAAACGCTAAGACACGTATGTTTTAATTTTCAGTCTTCAGCCCAAACACAAAATTTGAAGATCCTAACTTCAAAACTGACGGACTTTCATACAAACTTTCATCCCCTATTTTACCCCCTTAGGGGTGGAATTTTGAAAAACCCTTTCTTAGTGAATAACGACTCTTCACAAAGAATACACTCTCCAAATTTCATGTATCTAGGACCAGCGGTTTAGGCTGTGCGTTGATATATCTGTCAGTCAGTCAGGACTTTGAATTTTATATTGTGATATTTATATTTTTTTTCAAAACATTTTATTTATTTACAAAATACGCAATCATAAAAAGCATGTAAAAACCAACAACTTACGTGTAATAATATGTTTCACAGAAAATTCAACCCCCGTTTCACCCTCTTTGGGGTTGAATTTCGAAAAACCCATTCATATTTGATACGTACACTTCCCAAAGAACACACCCTTCAAATTTCATGTCTCTAAGACCAGCAGTTTAAGCTGTGCGTTGATATATCAGTCAGTGATTTCCCATAAACAACTTCATCCTGCTTTTCAACCCTTCGAGGGTGGAGTATCAAAAAAAGCTAAGACACGTATGAATTAATTTTCAGTGCCCTAACTTCAAAACCGAAGGACTTTCATACAAACTTTCATCCCCTATTTTACCCCCTCAGGGGTGGAATTTCGAAAAACCCTTTCTTAGTGCTTACCTATACTTCGCAATGCACACAACCTCCAAATTTCATGTCTGTAGGACCAGCGGTTTAGCCTGTGCGTTGATATATTAGTCAGTGAGATCCAATACACAACTTCATCCCGCTTTTCATCCCTTCGAGGGTGGAATTATCAAAAACGCTTAGACAGGTAGAAATTTAATTTTCAATCGTCAGCCCTAACACTAATTTTGAACATCCTAACTTCGAAACTGACGGACTTTCATACAAACTTTCATCCCCTTTTTTACTCCCTTTGGAGTGTAATATCAAAAAATCCTTCGTTAGTGGATGCCTACACTGTATAATAATACATTTAGTGGTGTTTAATGTGGAAATGAAGGACTTGCATAAGTAACTTCATCCCTCTTTTCCCCCCTACGGGGGAATAATTATTACAAATGCTCAGACACCTTTACATTAATTTTCAATCTTCAGCCTAAACAGAAAATTTGAAGATCCTAACTTCGAAACTGACGGACTTTCATACAAACTTTCATCCCCTATTTAACCCCCTCAGGGGTGGAATTTCGAAAAACCCTTTCTTAGTGGATACCTACACTTCACAAAGAATACACCCTCCAAATTTCATGTCTCTAGGACCAGCGGTTTAGGCTGTGCGTTGATATATCAGTCAGTCAGTCAGTCAGTCAGTCAGGACTTTGAATTTTATATATACAGATACATGAATATACCGAAATCTATTTTACCAGATCTAGATTGGTGGAGACGAGCCATTTCACACTCAGTAAACAAAATCAAACACGATAGCTATGATCTGGAGATCTTTTCAGATGCCTCAAATACGGGATGGGGTGCCGCCTGTGGTGATCAGAGAGCGAGCGGTCAGTGGACCGAAAAAGAACGTGCGATGCACATAAACTATTTAGAGATTCTTGCAGCATTTTTTGGCCTAAAAATCTTTGCGAAGGATCTATTTGAGTGACAAATCTTATTGCGGGTTGATAACACGACCGCTATAGCATACATTAACCGCATGGGTGGTATACAATACCCAGTTCTCACGGAGGTGACAAAGCTATTGTGGCAGTGGTGCGAAAGCCGCAACTTGTACGTTTATGCCTCTTACATAAGGTCCATTGACAACACAGAAGCAGATGCCGAGTCAAGGCGGATACACCCTGATATCGAATGGGAACTGTCGTCCAGCGCATTCTTGAGAATTGTCAAAAAGTTTGGTTGCCCTAATATTGACCTTTTTGCAAGCAGAATAAACAGGAAGTGTGACACATACATCTCTTGGCATCGTGACCCAGAAGCTCACACAGTTAATGCTTTTACAGTCAGCTGGACACAGTTAAATTTTTATGCATTTCCTCCGTTTTCTATTATTCTCAAAACATTACGCAAAATAAAAACTGATGAAGCCAAAGGAATCATGGTTGTACCGCTATGGCCAACTCAACCCTGGTATCCTCTTTTCAAGAGCCTAGTATCGTCAGATATTCTGATTTTTCGACCAGATGAAAGAGTAATTCAATGTTCTCATTTCAGCAGCCGCATGATGCACTCCCGGATTACCCTGGTTGCCGCAGTATTATCCGGTCAGCGTTCTTAAAAAGAGAAACTTCCCAATCTGCATTAGACGTAATGCTCGCTTCGCTATCGATAAACTCCGTTAAACAATATGATGTTTACTTGAAGAAATGGTATATCTATTGTTTTCACAACAAAGTTGATTTGTATAATGCTTCTATTGCAGAAATTATTACCTTTCTTACCATGTTGTTTAATGAAGGAGCACAATATGGAACTCTCAATACTTGTCGTTCCGCCTTGGCTTTAGTTATAGGAGATCATATAGGGTCTAATCAGAATATTAAACGATTTTTTAAGGGCATATTTCGGTTACGTCACCCCGCGCCTAAATACGAAACAACATGGGACCCATCTATAGTGTTAAATTTCTTAGAGAAGTTTTTTCCTTTAGAAAATCTAACACTTGAAATTATATCTAAAAAGCTAGTCACTCTGTTAGCTTTAGTTACCGCTCATAGAGTACAAACTCTTTCCAAAATTAATATTGACAATATAGTTACTTCTCAGTCTCAGATTTCAATTAAGATCACAGACTTAATTAAAACTTCAAAATTTGGTACTCCACAACCCATATTGATTTTACCATTCTATAACGAAAAGCCGGAAATATGCCCCGGAAAAACGTTACTTTACTATTTATCACGAACAGAACCCCTACGTGGGAACGTTAAAAATCTGTTCATAGGGATGAAACGTCCACACGGAGCCGTTACCAGCCAAACGTTAAGTCGCTGGATCCGCACAACGCTTCACGACAGCGGTGTGCCGGCGGCGTTTGGAGCGCATACCACGCGCCACGCCGCCACCACGCGTGCTCACCAGCTCGGCGTCAGCCTTGACGTTATCAGGAAAACTGCTGGCTGGAGCGACACCTCTAATACGTTCTTCAAGTTCTATAACAGGCCCTTGAATACTTCAATGGTCGATGATGATTCATTTGCGCGTGCTTTAATTAACAATAATCTTTCAGAATAATATTATTATGGTTTTGTTTAGGTATAGTTATGATCTATACTTTTATGTTACATATTTATAATTGAAAATTAAATTTATCATTTACATAAAATAAAAACTATTTATTTTTAATATATACATAATTTAACCTATTCCTTTAAGACAATATTTCTCGATAATATTTTGTCTCTAAAAGTCTACAAGTGTTTACCTATATGCTAATCTTGAGGACGAAGCCAAAGTATAATTTGTGATTAAACGAACTTACCTGTAAGTGAAGTTCTATCATAATTATACGAAGGCTTCGTCCGAAGAGATTAGCAACCCACCCCACATAATAATGATGCATTAATCAGTAAAGATTTGATGAATTAATGTTATCCCACCCTCATCGCGAAATATTTAATTAACTCTGAACTAAATGAAGACCAGATTGCGGTCAGCGATCTACTAATATGTGAATACCCACAAAAAAAAAAAAAAAATGAGCAGGGAATCTAATAAGAGTACCCTCAATAAAGTGCAAATAATGGCGATCGCTGTGCGTTACTACAAGTGTTTACCTATATGCTAATCTCTTCGGACGAAGCCTTCGTATAATTATGATAAAACTTCACTTACAGGTAAGTTCGTTTAATCACAAATTATTTTGTATTTGAAAATACATGCTATTGAAATTATACTTAAAGCCAAACATAGTCAGATTGTCCAAAAAGTATTTAAAAATGTAACCTTGCTGAGATTCGAGAGATTCTTCTCAGATGAAGGTTTGAACCAAGAAATGTACGTCCAAGGAAGGTCGGAACCCTCGCAACTTCGGTGCGCGAGTGACACTCTTACACACACACATACTTGACACACTTGTAATGAAAAAACATTATTTCGATTGCAGAGTGTTTACAATACCATGATAATAAAAACAGGAATTCATGTAATAAATGATCTCCTAGTGCCTTATAGAATACTAACTTCTGCTCGCGGCTTCGCCGCGTGGCCTACAGGAAACAAATGACATATTTTTCTACAACAATAAAAGAAAACAAAACGGACACCTCCATCCTCTCTCATCTCGCTTCGAGGGTGGAATTATTAAAAACGCTGAGACACGTATAAATTAATTTTCAATCGTCAGCCTTAACACTAATTTTGAAGATCCTAACTTCGAAACTGACGGACTTTCATACAAACTTTCATCCTCTATTTTACCGCCGCAGGGGTAGAATTTCGAAAAACCCTTTCTTAATGGATACCTACTCTTCACAAAGAATACACCCTCCAAATTTCATGTCTCTAGGACCAGCGGTTTAGGCTGTGCGTTGATATATCAGTCAATCAGTCAGTCAGTCAGGACTTTGAATTTCATATATATAGATATACCATTCAAGAGGCGATGCGACGGCAACACGCCTCCCCTCATACAATGAAAATACTGAATAAGAAGCCTCTTGCCTCTAAACAATGAAGAAAGGCTAGAGGTCGTGAGGACCTTATGATAATAGGTATCTCGTTTGAGAGGATTTTCACTGAAATGAGAGTGGTATTAGACAGGCCATTTGTTATAAGAAGTCTAGAGCCTATAAGGCACACGATATGAAGGTCAAAGATAACAAATAGTTGTCATATATATTTATCAGTGATATTTCAGTTTTTTTTTTTGTTTCTGGGTGACTTTACATAACTGTTTTTAGATTTGCGAGATCGGCTATTTCGTCATTTACATACAAGATTTTTGTTACAAGTAGTATTTACCTATCAAATACGTAGTACTATTATGTATTGATTTCTAGAATGATAAGAGGGTATGTGGTTTGCAAAGCGCTCGCAAAAATATAGTGATGAGAGAAGTTCATAACAAAATAGCGTTAACTTAATTATTATTAACCAAACACTATTCCAGTCGGAGAGAGTATAACAGTTAATTGTAACGAACGTACGCCGACATGAGACCAAACAACTTGTGAAGAAAGTTGAATCTCCAAAGAGACTGAACTTGTTGCCACTAAAATATTCAATCCGCAAAAAGCTACTCACTGTCGAGACACCTCTAAAACTGATGTGTTTTGTGTAGAGCGGAGCGGAGCAACGTGGGGTCTTTAGAGGGAACCGATTAAAGTTCAATAAAAATAGATTCATTTTTTTTTGCGGAACGTATTCCTCAGCCATAAGCCCCCCTCTGAACTGACTGGAAATAAGACCTAAAAGTGAATCGAAGGAGTCATTTTTCAAGAGGTGATCGTGGTCGATGTTAGATCAGTACTAGTAACGTGAAATATCTTGCAAAGCTCGTGTTTAATAACACTGTAAACGACTACGTGAGAAAATCTTTAGTTCGAGGCGATCTTTTCTTTATTAACACCGTTGATGTTATAATTAAACACGACCATTATAAAAAATAACTTTATTAGCTGGTAAGTGGCTCGTCGCAGTGTGTCGCGAAACACCGACCCGGCTCCATCTGTCGCGGTGCGCTAATGTGATTTGTCTGAGAGATGAGCTCGCACTAAGCACACAAGTTTTGATGATACAGCTAATGGTAGGTAATATTTACGCATTAAGCGAAGGATTTCTGCAAGGGTTGAATGTGTTGTGTTTTATTATACCAAGTTTACAAAGACGCATCTTAAGAATATTATTTAGAAAGTTGAAGATGTTAAAACTAATTCTATATAATAATATGAAGATAAAATAAAATACCCTAAAACGCAAACGTCTTACTTCGTAATAATAATATATTTTCAAAGTAAGTCGATGACATAAAACAACATGTATTATTTGTAAACTTATTTCATTAAATGTTTAGGTATAACAGTATAAAAGCACACAACAAACTGAGTGCGGAGCGTGGCTGAAGGAAGCAAGGAAGGGGATATTTATAATATAAAATCATTCCACACATAAAAGGGGAAACAAAGGAGATAATACAAAGTCATTTCGCGTATTTCTCCGACTATTCCTTCCCCGGAACTGTATTTAATATTTGTATTGACAATATGAAGTTAACGATAAAGCTGCGAGTGGAACCACCCACTCGGCTCTCTACTACTGTTGTTATTAGTTGTTTATGAGGCCTTTTCTTCATCTGAATAATGTTGGTTTCGATGGTTTCACTCATTCCTCACTATAATCTATCACTATATACTATAGAAGGTAGAAAGGGAGAATCGGCCTTCAGTTTTAGAGACATGCTATTCCTATTTTATTATCATTTACATTTCGATCAGTGATTATAATTTGTCAAATTAAGTAAGTTGTTTAAATGCCTCGGTAGTCCAGAGTTACGGTTCAGAGTTATGAGTTCGATTGCCTGGCCAGCTGGGCCCTGATTGGATGAAATTCATTAATGGTGTTCGTTACGATTACCACCAAAGTTACGCGGTAGAGCCTCAGGTTTGAAGGAAATAGGCGCTTTTTTACTGTACATAGGTCTGTGTTTGACCGCAATCTCACCATGATAACATGGTGGTGCACACACAAAGCCTAGAAGGAACTGGCTCTCAAGTGCAGCTGTCGGAACACACCGATAGGTGCTTGGTGACTGATGTTCAACATGAAGGTGGTAGCCAGCCAGGAGGGTACTACAAAGTTACTTTACCGCACATTGTGATTAGTGAACATGAAATTGTATCTTACGTTCTACAGATGACTCATTTACAGTTACACTTGAGAGCCAGTTGTTTCCAAGACTTTGAAAAGCTCAATAAAACATTAGCAATCCCGGGGTTTTGCACCGCGCAAGTACCTAATCTAGTTTTATTACAACCACTCCACGTATACAACTATGTTCACATTTTACACATTTTATAGAAATTAAACGTATCCAACTACAATGTAACGAAGCACTCCACTCTGTGATTCCAATTTCAAACATGTGAACAGCTACAAAGCAAATATTTTGTCCGTAGTGTGTTGATGGGACTTGGTCATTGGATGTGGCTTCACACGCTCACACCACGACATAACCATTAGATCCTTCCATCCTTTCTTACCTCTTGCAGATTCACTCGCGTTCCTAGAATGAAAATAACATTTCGGGGCAATGCAGCTTCGTACCTGTGAAATATTTTTTACAATCTGGCTCGTAGTTCCATTTGACGTTCATACATAAAACAAACAAACTCCTCAGCTTTATTATATTAGTATAATTTGCTATTATAGCTGGTTGTTTGAGTCATTAGTCAAAAATACAGAAGTCATCCAGACACACACGTTGAAACCAGCATAGTTTCGAACCACGGTTTCGAACTGTGCGGGCTAAATGGAGTTTTCTTCCGCGGACGCTCGAACTGTGGAATGAGCTCCCCGCCGTGGTTTTCCCAATGGAGTACAGCATGGGGTTCTTCAAAAAGGGTGTGAAGAGGTATCTTCAGGGTCGACAACGCGCGATTGATACCCCTGGTGTTGCTAGCGTCCATAGGCTACGGTAACTGCTTACCATCAGGCGGGCCGTATGCTTGTTTGCCACCTCAGTGGTATAAAAAAAAAAGGAAAAAAAAAGCCATTAAGCTATTAGTGCGGCTCTCTGACTATTGTTTCATATAACAACTCTATACAATTACTATTAATTCTGATTACCGTATTAATACAGATTATCTGAGCTTGTAACTATTAGTCCCCTTAGTCAAAAGCGCTATTTAACTAATATACTATTTAAAGGGTCCGGTAAATAATTTTACATTATTAGACAATGACAATAGAGTGACGTTGTTTACGTGACCCTTTAAATAGTATATTAGTTAAATAACGTTTTATGAGTAAGGGGGTTAGTCCACATAAAAATTTATGTGACAAAATATTTCGTAAACTGCAAATGAAATGAATTCGACAGCTCGAGCGGAATGGCCAATAAAAAGTATAATTTTCAACAAAGGGGCTTATGAAGGCATAAAACATTTAACGACATATCTGTAAATGAGGCATGTGTAGCGTGTGAGAGGACCTGATAGGCACTCGTAAATAAAATAAACAGAGGTAAAAAAGCACCATACCTATAAAATAACCTTTATTCATATGGTCATACCATCCAAAATGGCACATTAGATGGTTTTAAAGACAACGGAAGGAAACGAAATAAGGAGTAAGTCTAATTCTTAGTCGGACACTCTTATCAGAATGGTCGTGGTTGCAACGGTTGGTGTACATGGAGGGTCTTCAACGCCAATGTTCTCCTTGACTAAGGTTACTGCTTTTGCAATGCTTCTTCATATTTGACGATTCGTAGCGCTGCGAGTAAAATAAGTAAAAGTACAGTACTACCCAACTAATATGGCTTACCGATGTACCTGCGCAAAAGATACATTTTCAAACCGCGGGAAATGCTATTGGTCAGCAGCTGCCGCCATGTGTGCGGAGGGGCGTCACTTGTGAGTGAGACGGAACTAACAGCTGCAGTGTATTATGAAACTTATAGTAGTGATCTAAGGTTGATTGTAAGTTTTAAGCATTCTTTCGTTAATCTTCAAGCCATACTTTATTTTCTGTGCGAACTTAGATTCACGACGCGCCTTATTAGTTGGGTACTACTGTAGGTAATTGAAATGAATATATTTCCGAACCAATAAATAAATAAATATCCTGGGTCATAGACAATAGTCTAGTCTTTTTGCATCGAGAAAAGAATAGCAACTTAATTACGCTTTTATAAATAAGGTAGTGCTACGGAAACCGTACGCAATAAGTTTTAAAATAAAGCAATGGTTTGGTCAGCATTATAGTCTGATATAAATTAGTTATTAAATGAAAATGCAATTAATATACAGCAAACGCATCCATTGGTATTACACGGCGAAATATTAAAGTTTTACAGGTAGGTACTTAGGTAGATGCGCGGGAATAATCCGCGGCTGTGATATTAGCACTGCCACCGAGGATTATGAGATACTGAAAAATCCTCGTCCTTGACAAGTTATTATGCCGCTCTATATTACCATTATACAGGATGACTGTTAATTAGTAAACGATACTTAGACACATGATTGTACTCATGATAACAAACAACTTTACCAAAGAAACATTTGTTTTGAGCCCATAATATTTAGTACCTAACAAGAATAAGAATACACCATCAGCTTTTTTTTATTTATTTATTTATCCCTATTTATTTCTTTGGGAAAGTTGTTTGTTATCATGAGTACAATCATGTGTCTAAGTATCGTTTACTAATTACCAGTCACTCTATATATTCAGTCTATCTCTGAGTCATGCACATGCGTATCATATGAGTTTGATTATGATTATTATTATGATTACCGGTGAGTTCCGGCAGCGACCCTTGATAGCCAGTTCCCTCTAGGCTATATGATGTGCTCATCACATGTGACATGGTGACATGGTGATCAAACGTATACCTAATAGCGGTGCTTACTCTACCAGAGATGGGTCTCTTAATTTTTCTCCGGTGTCTTGCTCAAAAGTCCCCTGCCCCGAGAGAGGATATTCCCCCTGCGCCTTGTCTAATCCCGACATTTGAGACCCTAATTGAGAGCTCTTAAGAGATTCCCCGAGAGAGGATATTACCGACTGAAAGGTTAACTTAAAATAAAATTTTATAAAAGGAAGAAATATATTTATAAGCCGCGCAGGGATTGCTCAACGCACTTAATTTACTTTGAAGAAGCTACAGAAAAAATTTTGCCTGAAACACGGGTTTGTATCTTTTTGCGCCATGATGTTAATTCGCCATTAAAGCGCATTGAAAGTTATTTTATGTTTAGTTATTTTATATTTTTCCTATAATATACAACTAAATGTTTCATTTGACAAACGCCTCGCGGCAACATGAGCCACGTGCCTCACTTTATTTTATTACCGACGTTCCAGTATAAACGGTGAAGGGATGAAAAGTTATTTTTATTATCTTTTTTATGTACAAATAACTAAATATTCTTACGTTCAGTTCACGTGTAAATACACAACCTTGTGGGCAGCCTTCACGTGACACAGATAATTAAGACGTTATAGTGTTCTAGGTTCCATGCATGTTCCATGTCCAAACCGTAATAGGTAGACAATTGATATTTTCACAGAAAGAGTATTTATATTGCCAATATAACAACAAGTAATAAACATGTTACAGAATATACGGAAACCTTCACGTGCGAATCCAACTCGCACTTCGCCAGTTTTTTAGTTAATTAACTACGGTCTAAATAATTATGAACTCAATATAGCGTAACACGTAATTTTCCCAGAAGTTATTTAGACAAAAATACATAGATACATAGTCCATAGACTACGGTAACTGCTTACCATCAGGCGGGCCGTATGCTTGTTTGCCACCTTAGTGGTATAAAAAAAAACAAAAAAAAACTTACCAATTTACGAATAAAGCATCCCATACATACTCGTAATAAATAATAACAACATCAGCATGGGAGCGGTGAACGTCCGAGCAACAGCTCAACTGCACCGCACGCCGCCATTGTTCCGACGCTCATTTACATAGGTATATTACATAAATCATCATTTTACAACGCCTAGAATATTCTCCACCGCTATGAATGCAGATGCAAAAGTATTTGAAAAGTTCGGCCAAGGCGAACTTGCGAAATCTGACCGCTTGAGCCGCATGGCCCGCGACATAACTTTGTATTCACCGATATAGTAAATACTATGACAAATTTTCCTTTAGTGTTATCTAGCTTTGGTATGCCCCGGAATGAGTAATTACTGTGACCAAATTATAGTGTTGTTATTTTACAATGGAATGGAAAATTCCATGTATTAGTAAATTCTCATTAAAATAATGTTTACCTGAGGCCATATACTAATTGTCAGCTTCATTAATGTAATATGCAACGTGTGGAACACAGGTTCTACCAATGTAGTCTGTGAATTTATTAGAAATTTATAGAAGTTATCATAATTGCAATAAACAGATCTTTTTTATTAATTAATACATTTTCGCGTAGTTATTATAGAAACAATTCTGCTTGTATTTGTGCACGCCCAGTAGGGATGCAAGGAGCGGGTTAAAAGTGAGCAAAATTATGGTGCGTCATGGAGACTTTTTGGGCTGTAAACTTCTGTTTTGTTTAACTTGAATAGATTATAAGTGGCGCACAACCCAAAAATGAATGAAATGAATTTGGCTTTCAGTGGGCCTACCACCTCTTAAAACAAGGTTAAAATAACCTTATTTGTCTTTTGTCCCTCTTTCACATCCGGCGTCAAAACAGGGCAAAATACAAATAAGGTTATAATAATATTGTTTTAAAAGCTTGTGGTTGTCCCCCTGGTCCGTATTCTAGAACGTCTTTCAACGGTCAAGTTTTGAGTCGAAACTAAAAACAATGAATTTGGAACCTGCACCAATGATATTAGGTTTATTTTTGATCTGTCATACTTATTTATAACTGAGCTTATATATTGTGTGTAACTGTAATTTCACAAAAGAGTT
The DNA here is from genome assembly GCA_947623365.1 of Achlya flavicornis. Taxonomy (NCBI): domain Eukaryota; kingdom Metazoa; phylum Arthropoda; class Insecta; order Lepidoptera; family Drepanidae; genus Achlya; species Achlya flavicornis. Next base: position 16,003,451 of record OX392479.1, read on the forward strand.
AAAAAAATTCAAAATCATTTATTCAAATAGACCTTCGCAGGCACTTATGAAAAGTCTGACTCTAATACTCTAATACGGGTTCGGAAGGTTACATTTGCTGAGAAGAGCCGGCAATAAACTCAGCAATTACTCTTTTCAAAACAGGCTTAGATTCATTACATAATATTTACATTCTAATCGCACTGAAAACAATTGCAACAATTTTGCCGCCGCGCCGGGGCACCGGCGCGGCGGCAAAATTACAAAGAAGACTGAATAAATATTTAATAAGTAAATAAATAGATAGATGACATTCAGTCATGTAGTATCACAAATGTAGAATTATATGTTATGCATGTACTGTACAGGTATTGAAAACCTTTCACCCCTTTTATCACCGAAACCTTTTTGAAGATTACTTAAGGCAGGATCAGTTACGAGGCGGGAAATTTGAATATTTTCCAGTTTTTTTTTTACCTTCGTAGAACAATATGGATTGATATTTCAGTGATTCACGACCATAGTAGTTCATTTCACACATAGTAAAATTGATACTTTTTGTTTAGGATTAACTATTTTTGTACATTTCCCAAAATTTTTAGAGAAAGCGTGAGAAATGTTCAAATATGGCTCATATTATATGAAAAACATTCATAACACAATGTGCCAAATGAATTTCTACTGTCGCTAATCACTGAAACATCTATCCATATTGTTCTATGAAGATAAAAAAAAAAACAAAAAAAAAAAACGGTGCGTAACTACTATGACATGACAATTATTCTGAGAGGCAAAACACAGACTTACACAATTACAAAGTAGGTAATAAAAGCGGGTGCGATTAGTGAAGGTGTCATTCATGCGCGACTCTCTAGTATAGTGTATGATCTATGTGCGCGACCTTTTGCAGCTTGAGTACAGAATGCATCGCATCATCGCAACCACTATGGTAATTATCGTAAATGATAGAGATTAATTACTACTAAGCTAGTTTAAATTTATTTGTTAGTTTATTTTTTATTATTTTATTTATTTTTTAGTTTTTTTTAGTAGCAGAATCGCTATCATATTATATTAACTCAGCCAATTGTTTGGCTACTCGGACGGCTGCTTCTATTGAGCAGCATAGCTATTTACAACCATTGGAAGCTATTCCAAATAGATTGGATTCATTGGAAGCTATTCCAAGTACTAGTAGTAATTTAAATTAGAACAAGTGACAATAGAGGCAACCTCTAGCATTAGTCATAAGAATATTAACCATGAAATTATAAATGTATCCTGCCCATTATCATTAGAAATAAACAGTAATAAAATGTATAATAATAAATATAACAAAAGTAATATTAACCTGGTACACCAGAATATACAAGGAATTAAGGGCAAGGAATTAGAACTGGAGTTATTTCTGAACTGTGATAATATTGACATTTTATGTATCACTGAACATTGGCTAAAGGCCCACCAGTTCATTTTTAACTTTAGTAAGCACCAGGTTGCTAGTTCATTCCATAGAAAAGATTCTATACATGGTGGCTCACTAATAATAATTCATAACAATTTGAAATTTAAGGAACGTAAAGATATTCAGAGCCTATCTATTGAGCGAACTATAGAAATAGCATGTGTAGAGCTTGAGCAATTCATTGTCATGAGCGAATACAGACCCCCTACTGCAGTATTCAAATTGTTTGAAAAATGTATGGATGAAGCTTTGTGTAAACTAAATAGTGTGAATAAAAATATAATAATCTGTGGAGATTTTAATATAAACTTGTTGGAGGATAACGCAATAGGTAATAAACTCAAATCACTTTTTCTATGCTACAATCTAGTAAATCTTTTTTTAGAACCGACTAGAATCACTGCCACTTCAGCAACTTGCATTGATAATATTTTTACTAACTTAGAGCCAGTAACAAAGTCAATAATAAGTAAATTAAGTTCTGATCACTGTGGCCAGTTGGTCTCATTTAATATGCCTAGAAAAAAAGTGATAAAAAAAGATATTAAGTGTCTTCCTATGAGTATAAGTCGCCTTGAAAAATTTAGAAATAACATTGTCAATAAATTACCAGACGTACCTTACGATAATAATAATGTTAATGAACTACAGTTCATTAACATTATTATTATCGTTTATTATTAGTTATACATAACTCAATTTTTAATTTAACTAAAAATGAGTATAATTCAATTTTTTCTGCAAAAACTGTTAATCGGAAATCTAATACGGTCTTCAATGACTGGGCGACGGTGGGAATTTATATAAGTAGGCGAAAATTGTATGAATTATATAGGGAAAAACAGTATAATCATGATTTTGTTTTTTTAAATTATGTAAGGAATTACTCAAAAACATTTAAATGCGTTTGTGCTGCGGCTAAATCAATACATATAAGAAATAAAATTAAAAATAGTCATGATAAGATCAAGATGACTTGGAAAATTATAAATAGTGAAACTGGAAAGTTCAAAGTACGTACTCATGAGTTTCGACTTATTATAAATGATAAATCAATAAAATCTGATCAAGATGTTGCTGCCGCTTTTGAGACTTTCTTCACCAATATTCCAGTTTCGACTACCAAGTCTCTTAATTCTTCTCCCACCCTCGCTGTATCTTTACTTAGGAAAAATGTAACAGAGTGTACTGTTGACTTTAAATTCTCAACTGTTACTTCTAGCGATATAATTAAAGCGTTCAAATCTCTAAATTTGAAAAACACTGTTGATCTATGGGGGCTTTCAGTTAAACTTATTAATTCTATAATTGATTGTATTGCACCTCATTTAGCTATTATTTTTAATAAATGTATTGATTGTGGTGAGTTTCCTGATCTTATGAAACATAGTAAAGTAGTGCCTTTATTTAAAAACGGTAGTACATCTGACCCCACAAATTTTAGACCGATTTCCATATTACCGACATTCAGTAAAGTATTCGAGAAAATTATACTTAATCAATTGATGGTACATTTCAATAGTAATAGACTGCTTCACAGTAAACAATTTGGTTTCACTAGGGGTCGCTCAACAACCGATGCTGGTGTTGAGCTTATTCAACATATTTTTGACGCCTGGGAAAATTCACGAGACACCATTGGTGTTTTTTGTGACTTATCCAAGGCTTTTGATTGTGTCCATCATAAAATACTGATCAGCAAATTACATCACTACGGCGTTAGAGACACTGCACTAGATCTTTTGATTTCTTACTTATGTGACAGAATTCAAAATGTTGATGTTAATGGTAAAGTATCCCCTGGGTCATCAGTAACTATGGGTGTACCACAAGGTTCTATCCTTGGACCTTTTCTTTTTCTCATTTACATCAACGACTTACCATATCTTGTAGAAAAAAAACATGAGATAGTATTGTTTGCTGATGACACTTCACTTCTTTACAAAGTGAATAGACATGATTTTAATTCTGACGATGTGAACAATGCTCTTTCTGTAGTCGTTGATTGGTTTACTATAAATAATTTATTGCTAAATGAGAAAAAAACAAAATGTATCAGATTCAGTCTACCCAATGTGAGACATTCGGACACAAATATTGTAATTAAAGGCGAAAAACTGGATCTTGTTGAAACAACTGTATTTTTAGGTATCACTTTAGATAATAAGTTACAATGGAGCCCTCACATTTGTAAATTGGTGGATAGACTTAGTTCTGCAGCTTATGCAGTGAGAAAAATTCGCGCTCTCACTGACGAATCTACGGCAAAATTAGTTTATTTCAGTTACTTTCACAGTTTGATGTCTTACGGTATCCTCCTCTGGGGTAGTGGTGCCGAAATCAATAGAATTTTTATACTGCAGAAAAAGGCTATCCGCGCAATATATAAAATAAGGCCTAGAGATTCTTTGAGAGACAAGTTTAAATCTATTAATATAATGACAGTGTCGTCACAGTACATATATGAAAATCTTATTCATGTGAGGAAAAACATAAATAACTTACCTAAGAATAGCGACACTCATAGTTTGAACACTAGAAATAAGCACAAACTTGCTGTACCTTTAACTCGGCTCAGCAAAGTCCTTAACTCTTTCAAGGGGCAATGTATACGTTTCTATAATAAAGTACCCAAAGAAATCCAAGAGCTACCTATACATAGATTCAAAAAGATAGTAAAACAGAAGTTATGCAAGAAGGGGTACTATAAAGTTTCTGATTTTGTAGATGACAAGAATGCATTTGAATGAATTGTTCGCTTCGCACGCTATTGTTATATATATTTTGTAAATTGTAATATTTATAAGTACACATAAAAAAAAAAAAAAAATAGAACACTTGCTGAGTTTCTTGCCGGAGTCTTCTCAGTTCAAGTTGTATTTGGAACCGGTGTAGAGTCATTTGTTAACTTTCACAAGTGCCCTATAAGGGCCTAATATGAATAAATGAATTTTGATTTGATTTGATTTGAGTTTGTTTTTTCTCTTTTTTTTGTTTTTCTCTATAAGTTCTTCACCTTTAAAATTATTAATACTTTTTTGTAATCTGTGGATAGCGCGTTGTGGTTTGACTTTGACAATATTTTTTATAACTTTGTACCCTGTATAACCAATTATTGTCATTCTGTTTGTTGTCCTGAATAAAATAAAATACATCACCAAGTGCGATTCTTTCAACATTGTTTCACATTTCAAATTGTATTCTAGAGTTACACGAAAACTATGTACAAAACAATATGTAATTCACAGAATTTATGCATTCAGCCTTGCTATTGAGTATGATTAAATCTATCGAGTTCGTGCAGCTACAAAAATTATATTCAATAATGCAGCATGTAAGTGACGCTACAGCGACCGACCGGGCGAGCGATCACGTGAATAAATACTGTTAGAAAGACCTAATGTGAATTAACTGTAATAACAATCCAATCTGAACACATGTACAGCTATCAAAATATATAAGAGGGCAAAGGGAAATATATAAAACTGCAAGATAATATTTTACATAATTAGAGGTATGTTATCAGCGGAGTAAGGTTGTCCAGGCGATTTGTAGATAAATAAGAGACACCTAGTTGATGTCTGTCCTACGAATGTCAAGGAATTTAAAGGTATACCTACTATGGTGTTTGACGCGATCGATTGTAAAACGAAATAACTAGCAATTATTACAACAAACCCCTCCTGTTGGATTGTGCACTCGAACATGTCGTAAATACGGTCAATGAATGCCTTCTGTACGTTTCATATTTTCAAATGTAGTTCATTCGTGAACGATGCAAGTCTACTGAAGGATATAATAATAATCCTGAATTATAAGTAACAAATTCAAACAAAAAATATACCTTTAAAAGAACAGACGGTCAAGTTCAGTGAGAGCATCGCGGCACCTCGCCGCGGTGGGCCGTGTCTACCCAGTATAGTGGTGTCCACTATGACTCACGCCCTCACTCATAAAACACTATATAACTAAAACCTTTTTACTCGGCAAGTTATTTATTTTTCAATTATGAATTTGAATGTGTTTTTAGTACCTCTAAAGATTACTTAGTTACAGGCAGAGGATATGAATATCATTGATAAATTGGCGACAATTCGGAATAATATCTGCATCGCGATGTCTGCTCTTTTCCAAGGAATTCCATCATATCTTCAAAGTCCGTTGTATATTAGTTAAATATCTTTACATAACTAACACCGTATGTATATATTTGTCACTTTTTATAAGTAGCTTAGGGCGCGTTGTCGTACATTTGTCTAGTAGTACCTTAATGTGGAGTTCCTATATCTTGGAACGATAAAGTAGGTAGTAAGAACCCACGCAACCTTCCGAACCGGCATTAGAGTATATGAGTCAGACTTTTCATAATTGCCTGCGAAGGACTATTTGAATAAATGATTTAGAATTTTTAGAATGTTGAATGTCTCTCATCAAATAGAAGTTAAATATAGCATAATATAGCGGTTATATAATAGCCATTTCATTTCATCCCAGGAGCCTTGTGTTAGCATTAACATTATATTATTTTAATATTATTTAATTTCATACCATTGAATATTGATTAATTATAATTAGTTATTAGTATTATTTATTCTGAAAATGTAAAACAGTTTATTTTAATATGGTGGATTTGGATATCGAGGGATGGCAACACCAAAAAGGGATATTGTAACAACGGTGGCCATTGGAGAAAGTATTTTTAATTAATTGTGTATTTACCAAGTTTATCAACGGTGTAAATAAAGATTTAGCTTGTTCAAACCGATTTTCTTTTCAGTAAATATGGTAAGGTTAACACTTGTTTATTTTGCGTCTCGTTGGTATTTGTCATCATCATCATCATCAGCCTATAATGTCCCACTGCTGAGCACAGGCCTCCTTTCACAAATCAGGGTGAAAGGGAATGGGCAGATACTCCACCACGCGTGCCCACTGCGGATCGGTGGAGGTAGGCTAGTGGCCAACCTACTGTTGGAGTTTTTCAAGGCCTTCATCCAACCAGCTTAACGACTATCACAATTAATTGATAACCGGGACCAACGGCTTTACGTGCCTTCCGAAGCACGGAAACGCTCGATTTGAAATACCACTAGGCGGTCACCCATCCAGGTACCGACCAAGACAGACGTAGCTTAACTTTGCCGATCGATTAAGAACGGCTAATCATGCTACACTACGAGCGCTTCGGTATGTATTTTTCGGTGGTATTTGTGCGTGCTATAAATGGACGCGACCGCCTCCACCGAGCTTGTTTGAAATGATGATTTTTGATTTAAATCTTAAGCAATTTAGTCACTCAACCTTTTATAAAAACTTTTGAAGGTAAACACGTCTAGAAAGTTGAGTAATAACGTGTTTCAACATAAAATATGTTTTATTTTAGATTAGATTCCGTTTGTATCTGCGGGATGGTGCGCAGTTTCTACAAAAAGCTTTTAGATGCCGACCGCAAGACACATGAAAATACTATTACGAACTTAACTACACTCCAGTGCACCCTACTTAAAACTTTATTTTTGTTAAAAATTATGAAACAATAAAATTACTTTCCATAAAACGTGCAAAGCTTTATTATATTTATAACGTTAACTAGATCAGCATTTCGACGCTTTTAAGTAATTCTATGTTTTTGAAAACTTATTACATTATTTCTTATACACCACATTTGATTCACCACCACATGATTTGCAATATTTGTAGAGCCAGGTTCATGGGTTACATACATGCAACATTTGCCGTTCGTGACACGAAGCTGTTACATATTTCGAGAAAATATAGAGCTGCGAATGGACGGCGCTTCGATCACAGACTGAAATCATAACGAAGTAAGCTGGAAGCTTAAATCCGTGCTGTGGTCAGCGGAAATATGACCAGCCTAGGAAGAGCTGCGTGCTATCGCTGCCGCTCATAGTTGTAGTGCACGAAGACATTCGCTGTGTCAGTGCGGCTAGGGGTCTACGCTGATGGCCGAGTATCATACTTTACGAGCGGGTGGGATAAGCCACGTCGATACTCTGTGCTCCGATTCAATAGACGTTAATTAAAGTCTATGTTTTATTTCCTTTCTGCAGAGTCCCACGAGGCCCAGAGTGTGTCATTGACAGTTAGAACTTCAGTCATTTCCATCAAATAATACGGCTTAAATTTAATAATATAAATCTTGTATGAATCGTTTTCATGTTCAGCGATTATATGTTTAACTTTCTCTGTAAAATCCATATTTCAAATGTTTGTTGTTGCAGAAATTATTAGTTAATAAATACTTTTGTTTCCTTTAGATATACATTGATGTTTGTGTTAACCGGGAACTCCCCTCTCGCTCAAGATAACCTGTGCGTTCACCTTTAAAGTGATTCCATCAGAAAAAAGTACCTACAGTGTTAACATTATGTCACTCTAGGTCAGCCACGATTTGATAAAGGTACTATCAACTAGCATACCTACCTACTCGTTCGGAGCTGACAGTCTGCGACCGACCACGATTACGAGTAAGTCTTCCCGCTACACAAGCCGAGAATTTATTTATAATTAGTTCGATATAAACAGCAAGTTATGCTCAATTCTGAAAATGTATGTATGCGAGTGAAGCGCCAGAAGACATCGGCATTGACATTGATTAAATATGTGAGCACACACGCACTGTTCACCGTGAGTGTGGCGTTGCTGCTACAGATGAGTCCTGCTAGCAGCGCGCTGGATGATCAGCACAGCAGCACGGACACCATGTCTTTGGTATACCAAGGAACCGGAGTTCGTAGGCGAGATATGGATCTGAACAACACCAGGGACTGCCTCTTCGACACTAGAGTGAACCAACGCCCCTTCCCTGGAAGCTGCTACAGTCACAAGTTTGACGACTGGACCACGGAGTACTTTAATAAGTTCTGGAGTGAAATTATCGGTGATTTTCGTTATACTTTTGATTTTGTTCTATATGATAATAATTTGCCTAATGCTAAACATACTCAGTTCTGGTATATAATTAATTATGTCAAACAACTTGCACTTAATGTTGAAAATCCATACGATATCGTAGAAGCTACTTCTACCCTGAGAACATTAACTACAAAAATTGAAAATATGGAAAGAGAAATTCAATCGCTTAAAGACACAATTATGCAATTAAAAGTTGATATGAAACCTGATATTGAAACTATTAATGTATATAATCAAAATCTGACAAATGTTCCTAATTTTAGTTTCATATTTAATTCAAATAAAAGAAATGTATCTTTTGATACTCATAATTAAAATTGGTATAATCAAATATTATAATTCACCAATAGTTTGGGCATCAGCCCGCAACAAAGGCTTCATAATAATATAATATTGTTATTAATAATTATGTTAATCAAAAGTCTCATTAACCCTCGGTTTGCCTGTTTTAGGGAGTTGGTAGATGTCAGTTCATAAGAAAAGAAATTTAATGTTTAATTATAATTAGTTTTAGTTTAAAAAAGGCGATGATAGCTCAGTGGTAGTGACGTCGGATACCGAGACGAAGGTCCCGGGTTCGAATCCTACAATGAGCTTGAGCTTTCGGTGAAGGAAAACATCGTGAGGAAACCATAGCACGGTGGTAGGGTACTTTGTAGTACCCGTCTGGCTGGCTACCACCCTCAAGTTGAAAATCTGTCGCCAAGCACCTATCGGTGTGTTCCGTCAGCTGCACTTGAGAGCCAGTTCCTTCTAGGCTTTGTGTGCTTACCACCTTCGACCACATCATCACTTACCATAGTGAGATTGTGGTCAAACACAGGCCTATACACAATAAAAAAAAAAAAAAAAACATGTTTATGTAAGCTTTATTGGTAACTATACTTGCATTTTCTTTCAATATACTAATGTATACCAAATATCAAGTCAATCCGACCACTGGAAGTGGGTGAAATTCGACTTGCAAGATTCCACCCGAATAAACGTAGTTACATACATTGCAAGTTAAATAAAAAAACCGGCCAAGTGCGAGTCAGACTCGCGCACCAAGGGTTCCGTATAATCCTGTAAGAATATAAGTAAATGGTAGTATAGACCTGAGGGGGACACACATTTTACCACTTTGAAAGTGCCTCTCGCGCAAACTATTCAGTTTAGAAAAAATATATTTTAGAAACCTCAATATCATTTTTGAAGACCTATCCATAGACACACGCATGGGTTTGATTAAATTTTTTTTTTTAATTTCAGTTCTATGTATGGGGAAGCCCCAAAATGTATTGTTTGTTTTCTATTTTTTCACAAAATACATCTACTTACCAAGTTTCAATAGTATAGTTCTTATAGTTTCGGAAAAAAGTGGCTGTGACATACGGACGGACAGACAGACATGACGAATCCATAAGGGTTCGTTTTTTGCCATTTGGCTACGGAACCCTAAAAACGTGTGCTTGTGAAAATAAGTGTTTATAATTCACAATAATTATTAAAAATAAATGGTTATCACAACATAAAGCCTAATTTAATTGTACGCTACAGCCACCAGTCCAGTTAATACATCACGGACATTAAACATGCAGCGGCTGGAAGCGCTGAATTATGCAAAATATACAACTAATATCCGATAGAGTCGCGTCGCGGGTCAAAAGTTGAGTTTCAATAATTTACGGACCGTTATCGGTTAAGATTGATTCAAATTAAGACTCTTATATCTTTACTAATAATGAAGCAAATACATCAAAGCTTTGCATAGCAGACCCTCTCATATGGAAGTAGCTATCACAGGTAAAATTAGCTTACGAAATGATCTATATGCCCAGTTTGGCAATAAAAAAAACCTACCATTGGTAAGCAAAACTATTCGATTTTGTTTATTGAAACCGGACATTAGCCACGCTGCGCCGCTGGCGGCTTCGTCAGTTCTAAATTGCATTCACTATTATGGTGCGTCCATGCTACGCGAATCGAGCACGAGCCGAGCCACGAACGAGCATACAACGAGCCTACAACGAGCACGATGCGAATCCTTTTGTACGTGAAAACACTGACAATCGCGCTCGTTCGAGGCTCGCAAGCCCGTCCACGCTACGCGAATCGTCCTCTCAGTGTGCTTGTTCGAGGCTCGGCTCGTGCTCGGTTCGCTAAGCATGGACGCACCATTAGATTTGTACATAAATAAATTAAATTAGCCGTAGTGGTTTAGTGGTGAAACTACATACCATCATCAGATAGGGGCTCAAATTATTAGTGTGCTCTTTTGAGCATTTAATGTTTCGGGAACACAAAACTACTTCAATTAATATTTTTTTGATGATTTTATTAATTCAACCGTTGGTAATCATTTGTTTATAAGATTTGTCAAAACAATGTGGCTGAAGGTGAATGCTTACATTCATATCAGTTGACTAGGTACCTAGTAGGTAGTTATCAATATCGCCGTCACTCGGTTACAGTCCCACAAACTTATCTGGCCCGGCGAGAGAGTCGTTGTTATCGCATTTGGTTGCAGCGCTATTTAACTAATATACTGATTAAATGGTTGTAATGTGTGTGGTTTAAGGCTTGTGGTTATATTCTCGTTGACCAATGGCGTCGTTAGTTCCTCTTTTGGCCACCAGATAAGTTTGTTGCACTTTCTAGGGTCTATACTGAATAAATAATTTTGACTTCAATAAACACGCGCTTTAAGCACTTTGTACTTACTATTATTACAGTTGGCTCGGGACTAAGGTTCTGTAACTCTACGAAAATTATCGCAGAGAAATGAGCCCAAGTTGTCCACTCGGCAAGCAATGTAGAGTTAATTTGTGTATTTAGATTCTGGGTGATTGAAAAGTATTTTGGCATGGTTTTGCAAAATGGTGTAATTTTTATTGTTAAGGTTATCTGATATACTATCAGGATAGAGTATACAAAATGTATAAACATCTACGAATAAATAAATAAAAAAAACATTAACTTTGTAAAAACTGAATTTGTTTAATAATAATCATGTCTAACGCACTGCCACATTTTTTATTTCAAGTTTTCTTATTTATGTTTTTTTTTTTATACGACTAAGTCGGCAAACAAGCATACGGCCCACCTGATGGTAAGCGATTACCGTAGCCATATGGACGCTTGCAACACACGAAGCATCGCTCACGCGTTACCGACCTTTCCCCCCTCCCCAATGAGCTCTGGCGACCTTACTGACGCGCAGGAACACAACTTTACACAACATAAAGTTATTTGGCTGCGGTATTCTGTAAGGTGGAGGTACTTCTTCGTTATTATGTCTGTCTAATTGTATTTTTTTATTTTTATTTTGTGATATTTAGTCTAAACTTGTCAATAGTCACAGTGATAACAAATTGTGTGTTTAGTGTTTCCCTTTAGTTATTTTTTATTTTTAAGGCAGACTTAAGTAAGTCATGCTCACTTTAAGGCCTTTGCTTGCGGCGGCGTCGTGTGGCGATGGCTGCCACACGCGTCATACTTGTGAACAGGTGCTGCTTGTGGGGGCTGGTCTGCTTAAGTTTGCTATTTATTTACTTATTAAATATTTATTCAGTCTACTTTGTAATTTTGCCACCGCGCCGGGGCACGCAATTGTTTTCAGTGCGATTAGAATGTAAATATTATGTAATGAATCTAAGCCTGTTTTGAAAAGAGTAATTGCTGAGTTTATTGCCGGCTCTTCTCAGCAAATGCAACCTTCCGAACCGGTATTAGAGTATTAGAGTCAGACTTTTGAATTTGAATTTTGAATTTCATCCCCAGTCGAGCTGCTCTTTGAGCGAATAAACGCTACGCTCTACCTCTCTTAATATTTAGATTTCAATATTGGCCGTATTTTACAAGTTTTTCACTTTACTGTAGCATGGTTCGAAGTTTCGAACACCCCATTTCGATACATTCTGTATGTATTTTGATTAATGGTCGCGGCAACCTGCGCGAGTGAGTGCGCTCACTAAAATAGGTACATCCACAAATTGTCTTGTGCACTGACCTCAGTGCTCAGTGAATTGAAATTAAACATTGGGGCATTTGAAAAATATGTATTCGCAGTCTGTGATGAAAGTAAAATGGTAAAAGTTGATTGATATACACTTAGATAGTTATCTAATGAGAATGTGTTTGTTAGATTATTGTTTCTAATTTTTTTTTTATTATTATTGTAAAAGAATTGGTTATTACTAAAAATTATTTGTAAACTGTTTGACAAGTCTATAATCTTTCAAGTGTATGGCTATGTTTTACTACAAGGCTGTATTTCAAAGCAAAGTTATGACAATAAATGATTCTGATTCTAATGCAAACTTATAATCAGAAATTTAATATCAACTGTAAAGAAAAACATAGCTGCAAATTGTAGACTTTTTACCCTCCGGGTTACATACTAAGTGCCGGGTAGATGTGTAATTGCCTTCTTATTAATACATCTCTAGACCCAGTTAATAAAGAAGCAGTAATTCCCAATATGGCGTACTACCAAGTTTTGGAGTTCAGTTAAGCAACCGAAGTTGACGGAGCAGCCAATACGAAGATTTATTAAAAATTTAAATAAAGGTAGGTAGTAACCTAATCGGAAAATAGCCAGCGCGACGTGGTGTATTGAGTGATTTAATGAGTAAGCCTTTTTCTAACGAACCACAATAACTGCTATAGTTTTGTATTTATTTACTACTGCCTTACTTAACCACTTCAATTAGAATTTGAAGTATCTCTATCTTTGGTGATTAAATACATATAGAAAGAGACAGGTCTAAAAATTACAGAAGATCGCAGCCAAATAACGCTGCTTTAATGTGGTGTTGTGTTCCTGCGGTGAGTAAGGTCGCCAGAGCTCCACGAGGAGGCGCTGTGCTGGCAGTGTGGGGACCAGCGGTGTCGCAGCACCGTTGTGTTGTGCAGGCGCGGCATGTTGTTGCGGCGGTCAGGGAGACCCGGTGAAACAGCTGCCCGCTGGCTGCCCGCAAGTTGTAGGGGTCCTGAGCCCAGGGATTACTTAATCTCCGCCCTGGGAGGCTGACCCGCCGCCTTGCGCATAATCCATGGTATAGTTGGTCGTGCCGGAGGAGGAGACCGGAGTGGACCCGGCCGACTGTATCATGGGGGGACCGCATCACCTGTCCACCACTCTCGGCGAATAACACTGCACTTTGTCTCTTTCGCTGCTGGCACAGCGATTCCTCTTAATCTCTCATCAATCTCTTTTTAATGCCACGGAAAAAGAAAAAAAGAAATAGTTCTTCAGCGGCCTCCCCGTCCACAATTTCTGTGGACTTTTGCAACATCAGGGGTCTTCACGCTAATATCAATGCAGTCCACCAACATCTTGAGACTGCACAGCCGACCCTGCTATTTCTAACGGAGACGCAAATATCCTGCCCTGATGATACATCGTATTTACACTACCCCGGGTACAAGCTGGAGCACAATTTTGTGCGCCGTGCCGGGGTATGTATGTACGTCAGGGAGGATATTTGCTGTCGCCGTCTCCGTGGCCTAGAAGACCGGGATCTGTCGATTTTGTGGGCGCGCGTAGATCACGGTGGCCACACCAAAGTTTACGCGTGCCTTTACAGGTCCCACAGCGGTGACGCGGACACAATCCGGTTATTTGAGCACCTGCAATTGACGACTGACAAAGTACTAGAGCAGTACCCCTCCGCGGAGTTAGTGATATTAGGAGATTTCAACGCTCACCACGTTGAGTGCCTTGGTTCTCGGTCCACTGACTTCGCGGGGAGGACTGCTCACGACTTTGCCCTGGCCTATGGCTTCTCACAACTCGTTGTTTCTCCTACGAGAATCCCAGATATTGAGAGCCATACTAGTTCCTTACTGGACCTTCTGCTGACTACGCGACCGGAAAACTATGCAGTGATAGTGGATGCGCCACTTGGGTCATCGGACCACTGTCTCATCCGGACGCAAGTGCCATGCGTCCGACATGATCCGCCCCGGCCTTCCGGAAGGCGACGTGTATGGCACTACAAGTCAGCAGATTGGGATGGATTGCGAGATTTCTACGCATCGTACCCGTGGAGACAGCTTTGCTTCGCATCAGATGATCCTGACACCTGTGCAGCTGCCGTCGCTGAGGCGATACTGGCCGGAATGGAATGTTATATCCCAAACCCGCTAGTGGCTGCAGGGGTGAAGAAGAGACCGTGGTTTAATCGGCCCTGCAAAGATGCTAGACATAATAAGCAAACTTTGTATGAGGCTTGGACCACGGCCCGAACTGATCAGGACCCTAACATCTCTGATGCGAAACGCAAATTTAACGCTGCCTCGAGGTTCAGTAAGCGAATGATCGCCAAGGCGAAGTTCGATTTCGTCGGCAGGTTTGGTGAGAGGCTGACTAGCCTTCCCTCTGGAAGTCGCGCTTTCTGGTCTCTTGCCAAAGCTGCCGAAGGAAACTTTTGCCAGTCGTCCTTGCCACCCCTCCGTAAGCCGGACGGAAACTTGGCCCATAGTGCAAAGCTGATCTTTTGGGCTATCTCTTTGCCTCGAACTCGACTTTGGATGACGGGGGCGCCACACCGCCTACCATCCCGCAGTGTGTTAGCTCCATGCCGGAGATAAGCATTACCCAACGGGAGGTCCGGCGGGAACTGCTTTCTCTGGACATCCATAAGTCGAGTGGGCCAGACGGCATACCGGCAGTGGTGCTGAAGCGGTGTGCTCCTGAATTGTGTCCAGTATTGACGCGTCTTTTTGCACTTTCCTACACCAAAAAGGAAGTCCCGTCTTCGTGGAAGACTGCCCACGTGCACCCAGTGCCCAAAAAGGGCGACAGATCAGACCCGACGAATTACAGGCCTATCGCCATCACCTCCCTTCTCTCCAAAGTCATGGAGCGTGTGATCAACACGCAGCTTTTGAGATACCTGGAGGATCACGAGTTGTTGAGCGACCGACAATATGGCTTCCGCCACAGTCGTTCAGCTGGTGACCTCCTTGTGTATCTCACGCACCGTTGGTCACTCGCCATCGAGAGTCAAGGTGAGGCATTGGCAGTGAGCCTAGATGTGGCGAAGGCGTTCGATCGGGTGTGGCACAGGGGTCTTCTAACGAAGTTACCATCATACGGGCTTCCCGAGGGATTATGCAAATGGATTGCCAGCTTTCTGTCCAGCAGATGCATAAGAGCCGTCGTCGACGGTAGCTGCTCCGATAGCATGGACATAAATGCTGGCGTTCCGCAAGGCTCTGTGCTGTCCCCAACACTGTTCCTACTGCATATCAATGATATGCTGTCTATTGACGGCATTCATTGCTATGCAGACGACAGTACAGGGGACACCCATTACACGGGCCGTGCAAATATCCCTCGTTCCGAGGTTGAGGATAGCCGCGAACGGCTGGTGTCTGAAATCGAGAGTACACTAACTAGTGTCTCCGATTGGGGTCGACTAAACCTAGTCCATTTCAACCCCACTAAGACCCAAGCCTGCGCGTTCACCGCTAAGAAAGCCCCATGGTCTGTGGCTCCACAATTCCAGAACACTTCCTTGAACTTCAGTCAAAGCATCGGGATCCTTGGCGTCGACATCTCCAGCGACGTTCTGTTCCGAAGTCACTTGGAAGACAAGGTGAAGCTGGCATCCAAAAAGCTTGGAGTGCTCAACAGAGCGAGGCAGTACTTCACATCGGGGCAAAGGCTGCAACTTTATAAGTCGCAGGTCCGGCCTCATATGGAGTACTGCTGTCATCTATGGGCGGGAGCACCGGGATACCAGCTTGGGCCTTTAGACTCGGTCCAGCGACGTGCCGCCAGAATTTTTGACGATCCCGAGCTCACAAGCGGTTTAGAGCCCCTCAGTCTGAGGAGAGACTTTGCCTCCTTATGTGTGTTCTACCGCTTGTACAACGGAGAGTGTTCTAAGGAATTGTTCGACTTGTTGCCCACGGCTACCTTCCACCATCGCAACTCACGCCATCGACGGGGAATCCATCCTCACACATTGAAACCAGAATTGTTTCGAACTGTGCGGGCTCAAAGGAGCTTTCTTCCGCGGACGCTCAGGTTGTGGAATGAGCTCCCCGCCGTGGTTTTCCCAATGGAGTACAGCATGGGGTTCTTCAAAAAGGGCGTGAAGAGATTTCTTCAGGGTCGGCAGATCGCGAGTGGTGTTGCAAGCGTCCATAGGCTACGGTAACTGCTTACCATCAGGCGGGCCGTATGCTTGTTTGCCACCTTAGTGGTATAAAAAAAAAAAAAAAAAAAAAAACGAATCATTTATTAATTCACGTCTCTGGGTATGGCAGTAAGACCTCTTTTTATAAAGAAATTATATTTAAAATTTTAATGTTCTTATATGTGAAGGAGCAATGTGAGTAAGCTCTAAACGATTTTTTAAGGAATTGCATGTGCTATTAATACTTTGACCCTTTGAGTAAAACTTTCTGTGACACATTATACAATCAAAGCACTATGAAGTTGTATACGAGCACTAGGAATACGACACGGCACGGGCGTGGTGCAAGACCAGTCTAATCTAGCCCGTATACTCCCTCCGAGGAACGCCTCCATCTAGGCGATTTACAATGCGCATTCGTTGCGCAAGTTAGATTTGATACGGCGATTAAAACCGCAACCTTGGTTATAATTATTCAGGTTATATGTAAAAGAGAATGACGGGGAATAATTTATAATACTATAGGTACTGCTGTCATCTGTGGGCGGGGGCACCTGGATACCAGTTTGGGCCTTTAGACTCGGTTCAGCGACGTGCTGCTAGAATTGTCGACGATCCCGAGCTCACAAGCGGTTAAGAGCCCCTCAGTCTGAGGAGAGACTTTGAAAGAAAGAAAGAGTGTTCTGAAGAATTGTTTAAAATGATGCCTACGGCCGTTTAGGCGGAGGAGGTCACTTTCTTAACAAGTCATTTTCTGAGTACGTCGTTTTCTTACTAGGTCACTTTCGGGCGATGTCATTTTCTGGGGAGGTCATGCACGCTTTTGTACAGTTCGAATGATTTTACTTTTCTCATATTAGTATCCGGTAGGTAGAAAATAACTAAAATCTTGAACTAATCCAAATTTTCTACTTAATATTACCCTGAGCAATCTTGTATATTTTTTAATAAATTTTATGTTCATGTAGCGACATCTATCAGCCATCTATTAGTAACACTGAGATAGTTCACAAACGGAAAGATAGATGGCGTGGCGCTAAAATATCCTGCATCGCGCTTAAGAAGTTTTCTGGAGAATCTGCACATATACAACTGTCCGAAATGTACAGTTGGACCGCGGTCCCCAGGCACTATGACCCAGCCTGGCGGTAGATCTTCCCTTTTAACTGGACGTGTCATCCACCTTACACCTCCATATGTATTTACATATTATTATTACAATGAAAATATGTATACATGGCCAAGTGCGAGTCGGACACGCGTACCAAGGGACGCTAAGGGTTCCGTTCAAACTTGTAGGTATGTAAATAGTTCGTTCATCACGGGAATCGAGGCATGGAGGTTTTTTATCCTTTTTTCCGATTTGTGATGTAGCTACAAATTTATTGTTTTCGGATTTCTTCCTGTAATTGTGTTGTATAGCCTAAATTTCGGATTCATTAAATAATTAATTTTTTATCGATATATTTTATTTAAACACCACAGTTTTAAATAGTAGGTACCAGTATAACAGAAGCTTGAAGGAGCTCTCCCTAGTACCAAAACAAGATATATTATATATTCTTTCCAAA
The DNA here is from genome assembly GCA_947623365.1 of Achlya flavicornis. Lineage (NCBI taxonomy): Eukaryota > Metazoa > Arthropoda > Insecta > Lepidoptera > Drepanidae > Achlya > Achlya flavicornis. Next base: position 16,021,534 of record OX392479.1, read on the forward strand.
AAATTTATACTTATTATTACTTCATTCTAACTGTACAGCCGCATGACCTCCCCAGAAAATGACATCGCCCGAAAGTGACCTAGTAAGAAAACGACGTACTCAGAAAATGACTTGTTAAGAAAGTGACCTCCTCCGCCTAAACACCTACGGCTACCTTCTACCATCGCAACTCTCGCCATCGACGGGGAGTCCATCCTCACATATTGAAATCAGAATTGTTTCGAACTGTGCGGTCTCAAAGGAGCTTCCTTCCGAGGACGGTCAGATTGTGGAATGAGCTCCCCGCCGTGGTTTTCCCAATAGAGTACAGCATGACGCGAGTAACACCCCTGGAGCCCATAGGCTGCGGTAACCGCTTACCATCGCGGGCCGTATGCTAGTTTGCTACCTTATTAGTATAAAAAAGGTACCTACATAATATTCTCCAATCTTCTTGTTATTGAAACTGTTATTAACTTTATAGGACAGTTGATCACCTTATCTCAAATAACATCTAATTATGTCAAAATATGATATAATAGCTGACGTCAACGGAGCTAGTCTCAATAGATAGTGCACGCGATGCGAGTCATTTGTCAAGTCGCGCGATAGCACGGGGCGGTTCGACTCGGCCTCTGCTGGGCCGCGCCACCCCGCCACAGTGGGGGCTACCTTTGATACTAAATGTACTTTTTAGGGTTCCGTAGCCAAATGGCAAAAAACGGAACCCTTATAGATTCGTCATGTCTGTCTGTCTGTCTGTCTGTCTGTCTGTCTGTCTGTCTGTCTGTCTGTCTGTCTGTCCGTGTATGTCACAGCCATTTATTTCCGAAACTATAAGAACTATAATGTTGAAACTTGGTAAGTAGATGTATTCTGTGAACCGCATTAAGATTTTTACACAAAAATAGAAAAAAAACAATAAATTTTGGGGGTTCCCCATACTTAGAACTGAAACTCAAATTTTTTTTTTCATCAAACCCATAAGTGTGGGGTGTCTATGGATAGGTCTTCAAAAATGATATTGAGGTTTCTAATATAATTTTTTTCTAAACTGAATAGTTTGCGCGAGAGACACTTCCAAAGTGGTAAAATGTGTGTCCCCCCCCCTGTAACTTCTAAAATAAGAGAATGATAAATCTATAAAAAATATATGATGTACATTACGGTGCAAACTTCCACTGAAAATTGGTTTGAACGAGATCTAGTAAGTAGTTTTTTTTTAATAGGTCATAAATTGAAATTAATATCAAATACTCAGGTCTATACTACCATTTACTTATATACCTACAGGTTTGTACGGAACCCTCGGTGCGCGAGTCTGACTCGCACTTGGCCGGCTTTATTTGCTGCAAAAATCCCGCATTGATTTGAATGACTAGATCTATAAATTATGTGGTTGCTACTGTTGATACAATACAATACAATACAAAATTCTTTATTATTTACACAACAAACACACAATACAAAAAATAACAAAATAAAATAAAAAGTGCAAAAAATTAGGGCGGCCTTATCGCTGAAGCTATTCTATTGATTCTAGTTTGCAAGAGTTAGTTGCTATGGTCGAAATGTGGGGTGGATCGTTACTTCATCATCATCAGCCTATAATGTCCCACTGCTGAGCACAGGCCTCCTTTCATAAATCAGGGTAAAAGGGAATGGGCAGATACTCCACTACGCGTGCCTACTGCGGATTGGTGGAGGTAGGCTAGTGGTCAACCTACTGTTGGAGTTTTCAAGCCGCCTAGGAGGCCTCCAACTAGCTTAAAAACTATCACAATTAAATGATAACCGGAACCAACAGCTCTACGTGCTTTCCGAAGCAAGGAAACGCTCGATTTGAAATACCACTAGGGTCACAGATCCAAGTACCGACCACGTCGGTGGTAGCTTAACTTGCCGATCGATTAAGAACGGCTAATCTTGTTACACCACGATGCTTCCTTCGTTACTTAATCAACACTTAAAAAGTGGAATATATGCATGTCTAAATAAAGATGTAGAGGTTTAAGATAAAAAAACAAATAAAAAAGTTAGTGAAGAACAATTGTTAACACTAATCTATCTCAATAGTTTGAACGTTTGTTCTTTAGCTGTAGAAATACTAAACTGCAGTAGCCGTAGACAGCATTGGGTGCACAGGTGATTTACTTACACACATCGTTAGTCGACTGTTAGTGCCCTGCACTATTGCAAGCGTTCACGTACCTTGATTGGAAATTTGTTTTACAATTGTGTACATTTTCGCATGTCGATTTGTATATAGCTAGTCTAGCAATTGACATGATGAAACGTTTTTTAGATTGAATATGTTTGCATTGCATAGATTGAGCTATCACACCGTTTAGTGCTTGGCAATGAATTTTCACTTTCAGTGAGTTTACATCTAATTACATATTTATCAGTTTAATAGTAGTTTGAACATCACCTTATAAAGTGCGGTGTCACTTATAACACTCTAAAAAACGGTGTCTGAATCAATATACAATGGTACCGATTCTGTTGTAAATCGCAAAAGGATAGAATATATTGAAAGCTGTCAAATTAATCGTTGCCGTCTTATTTTGCGTGTATTTAGGCGTAACCGCGATAGATGGCGACTAAATTTATATTGGAAACAGGCATTGGACTAATTTGACAGGACTAAATTTCTTACATCCTTTTCTTATGTTCTTTGTTAGAAAGAGACATAGTGAGATTAAAATTAGTTTTGTTGTAAACAACAGAATCAGGGCCATTACATTAGTTCTGTTCTAAGTAGACCTCGTCAGACTTATTACATCAACAAACAATATGGCGGTGTTAAGGTAACCGCTCCGGTACAGCCCGCGTCAGCTGGATCTAGTGCTAACGAGCGCATTGTCCACTCACGTTATGCAACGTGGCCGTGCCCACCCATCGCGTAGCTCGAACCTGTTATCGCGCCCTCACATGCTATTATTGTGACGTAATTCCTGCTGGTAATTGCTGTATTTGCTTGTTGCATTGCACTGATCGTTGTATTCGAAATTAATTTTGAAGTGAGTTATCTACAGTCGCGTGTCGAACGGACCGCAGTAAATCTGAATCGAAATGTGATGAAGCAGAGAAATGAAGTCTTTTTTGCTATAAAAGTAGATAGTGTATTGAAAATGTTCTTTACTTTCGATTCAATTTACTAAAGTAAAATTAGGTTGTTGGCAGCAGTTTGTAAAAAAATACACTTAAATGGACATAAAGAACTACAAATTGGTTTTCCGCCTTAAAGTATAATAATTATACACAATACAAAAAAAAAAAAAAAAAAAAAAAATATGTGTTTTAGGATCTGTTATGTGCCGACCATTAAATGACCAAGTTCTACGATTGATATGAAGTGCTATGAAAAATGTATGTTAAGCAATACTGCAAACAATATTTGATTAATAGAAAGTTAAATAAATAAAAATAAATAAATTATTTAAATAGTTATAAAATTTATAAATTCCAAACCAATTCAACATGATGCAAGTAAGTCTGGTATTCAAGAGCATAATGATAGCTTATGGTTGCTATACCAATAAGAAAACTATGAAACTCTTACCCAACTTTATAGTAGGAAGACCGGAGTGATCAAATATACTAGTTTGTGATCGCCAAGGAGTACGGCGAACGTTCACAAAGCTATAAACTGTACATATATGGACTTGTATCTAGTTTCTTACTGCATATAAAATATATGAGAGAACTTTGAATGACCTGTACACTGAAACTCACACTGAAGACAGTGTGAGTTTCAGTGAAATTAATAAGAATTACATAAGATGGTTTTAACCAAGGTCCAAACTTTCTTATGTAATAAGACAGTTTATAGTTTTGAGCGAGCTTCACAGGTAATTGCCTTATCAATTGATATGTAGATATATATACATACCCCCTTATTCATAATAGCATTTTAACTAAATCAGCGTAATAGTGTCCTCTGTCTCACTCTTTCGATCACCAAATGTCACCTGTCAGATAAAGACTTCGGAATTTTAGCTAATCAACGTTTGATAACTTCATTATGAATAAGGGGGTAATTATAAAACACATTTAATTTTATCGACGACAAACTCGCCGTGTAGGATTAATGACGGAGCAGAAAACGTGAATGTAGCATTGAAGCCCAAGTTGTAAGATTTATAAATTCTAGACTTGTTGATGAAATAGATATTACATATTTCAAGTGAGCTTAAAACTAAACAAACCTTATTAAATCCACTTTTTATACAAAAATCTTACTTGGTAACCATGTTTAATACATAAGTAAAAGTAATAAGGTTTGTTCGTAGAGGCAAACTGTCCCTCGAGTGTTTTTGTAAAGAGAGACTTCACATAGCCACGAAAAGTGAAAAAGCTCTGAAGTGAAAAAGGTTGCTAATACCCAAGACAATAGTTTGTTAAAAAATAGTATTATCGTCAAGTATGAAAGTAAGATTGCATGTTGTAACAATTAAAAATGTACCTAGACGGGGTGAGGTCGCACAAACACTTAACTAAAATATGACCACAAAATCTTATTTATTTAGTTCCGTCTGACACGTACAGTTGGACCGCGGTGTCATGGCGGAAGATCTTTCCATTTAAATGGAGGTGAAATCCACCTCGCACCTCCATAAGATAAATTACGTGCGTAAAACAAGAGACTGAAGGTCAGCTTAAAATGTCAAGCTACATACCGATTCACATTAAGCGGCTTGTGTTTATTATCCGAGAATTACGAGATACAACTTTACAGTAGCAATTAAGGCCCACAATTTGAGGAGTATCGAGAATTTCCACTCCTTTACGAATTGAGACCATTTTAAGATTATTATCAATTTAACAATTAGAACGTCTCGATTTATAATTTATATTAAGGTTAACTAGTTCTTACTTTTCAGTGTGGGCGAGGCCGACGAGACGAGTGTATGTTAGAATATGTAGTGATCTGAGATTATAATAATATAAGATAGCTTATAGTGATACTGTGTGAATGTGTGAAAAAATAGCTTTATCATTAAACGACAATAACATATTCAGAAGAATCCTTAAACGAATGCTATAGGTATACATTTTTCGTAACCCCAAAGCGCAAAGTTCAAGTAATTTTTAGTAGCAGCTGCCCAACAACGTGCTACTATGTAATGAGTGTAGTAATATTGTATAAAGAGTAGTAGAGAGCTAATTCCGCGCCGTGTCCCGCGGGACGAGGGCGGAGGCCTCACCGCTCGGCGCGGCAGCTCACGTCAGCTCCTCGGGGAAATCTGACTGTACATCTACATTTCCTGTATGAACATTTTTTATTCATCGTAACCAAATATTCACCTTCATTATAACAAAAGTACAAGTTTTGATTTGAGCGGGATTCTGTAAAAAAGGTTTTTCAAAGTAAGCCATAAACAAATATTTGTTGTCTTTAAACACACACACACACACACACACCCCACAACCCCCACACCCCCACACATACACCTACACAAAGAAATTTAAAAATAATAGATACTTAATTAAAAATTAAACAAAGAAAGTAAATTAATTAACAGCCTAGTGCTGTCAAATAAGGATAAATCCCCTGGGGAAACCGCGGCGCGGAAACCACTTCATTCCAAAATATAAACCGCACAGTGCGAGGCATTTATGGTAGATCTTATTATTACTTAGTTTATCATTATCGACCTAATAATGGTTAGTATTTTATACATTTTATGATAACATAATAGCACTTTCTTATTTTCAAATGAAAAAGTAACAAAAAAGGACAAATTTAAAATAAGCATTACTACTGCGAAATGTGAGCTAGGTATTTGAAATGCTTTCACATTTCACAAAAGGTATTTAAGTGAAATTCTGAATTTGTTTGAGCACATCTGAAATTCAGGTCGACGAAATATGGGTCCGTGAGCAAATAGTGGCGACGTACGAGCAAAATAGAGCCATAATAAGATTACATTCGGATGAATTTTCGAGTGAGTAGATACTTTGACTCACCGCGCAACCTTTGAATCAAGGAAAGGGTTGGTATTTAGTAACTTAATTATCTTCATGTAGAAATTGTAATGCTCTAATTACGTGTATAAAAAGTATATTGAATTCACACGTATTTGACAAAAAAAACTCTTAATTAACAACGATTTACGTATTCCGAATCTGATTTTGACCTTAACCCTTGCCTACGTGAATTATAATGTAATAAAATAAGGACATAAAAAGAGAGCTTTATTCGTATTAAAGAAACATCACATGTCATAATAAATTTTAATATGGAAAATGTGTTCGACAAAGTATTCCACAAAACCCGATGCACCGAATTTAATGAGGCCTTCCGTATCACTGCGACACACGGATTAACTAATTTAGATCATTTTACAGAATAATTAAGAATTTAAATGTTCAGCGATTTTAACATTATTTGAGCGCTCGAAAACACTATTGATCGGACATTCAACTAACTTTAACTATAAAGTTGTACTTCCAAACAACTATAAAACCGCCTTTAAAGACACTTAAGCGGTACTTGAAGCTTATACTGAAATGTTTTCGTGTTGGGTGCAAACACTTTTGAGGAGTCACAGGAGCGTCAATTTCCAAGTGTTGATACTAACAAGTATTAAAAGTTACTAGAATTAATTATTTTTGCAGTTGTATTGCTCTTTAGGAGCGACAGTAACGGTTGTACTATCTTCGGTTATACTTGTGGCTCTGGACGACGCGCATTTACGCGCCACACTCTGTATATCAGTGTAAGAAGTTATATATATCTAACTCACACATACTGTAATGCCATGGAAACATATGTATGTAGTAACCTATGTAGAAAACAAGTGGAACTCATGTGCGCTACAAAGCGTCAGATTAATCCGGGAACCGACAGTGTGTCAGCTAATAGGTGTTTATGGCATTGTTTGGTGTAACTCGAAGTAGTGTTGTCAGTACCTACTGTTAACAGTTTTATAGGTACGCACTCTGATGGTGTGTAACTATGTATTTATTTATCATCATTGTCTCCCTTAACAATAATTAGTTATACCTATTTATTTAAGAGTGTTTTTCAAAAATAGGTTTTTTATAATGGTGTTAAAATTCATCTGCAACTGGGACGGCACTCATTTTAACATATTTTATTTTTTGCAAAGAATTAGAGCAAAGCATGACTTATAACATTTAACATTTTAGTAGCTTTATCACATTCAGAAGTCTCCAAGCTTAGCTACTCCTCTGAACTTTAAATCATACTTGATGATTGTTAAAAGTTTAGACAAAACTCGTTTACGACACTTCCCAGAAATACTTCAATGTATCGTAACAAACATTGTCATCAAATAATGAACATTATTTGTTCCGTCCGCCTTCGTCACCAATTTTTTTTCATCTTTTAACTTCATTTTATCAAATCAAAAAAAACTTTTCAATCAAATTGTTTTTTATCATGTCCCTTTAACGCATCTACACGCTAGTACAAAGAGTAAGGAAACTTTTATTGAGGAAAACTGCCTGAAACACAGGAAAGCGTTTAAGTTCTCCCTAATGATACTTATTAAACTTTTAGTAACAAAGAAACAATTGAATAAGCCAGCAAGTGGGGAGAGGAGTGGGAGTAGCAAGGAACTCTTTGTGGTATCGGTGATTCTACTATCTAATTTCGAAGGTGCTATTTATTTTTAGCTTTAGCTAAAGTCCAACGACTGCAATAAAATATTGTCAGCAGTACGCCAATAACCACAGATTAAAGACGTCAATAACTATGTGATGATCTAATTACGAACATATGCTGGAGAAGCTATATAATCATTGAAATAAATCCTACTCTTCAAATACATTTGTGTGCCAATTTATGTACGAAAAATCTAATTGAAACAAATCGTATCCAGAGGTATGATTTATTTATGTAAAAACACTCAATACAAACATTTGGAAGCCAATTCCAAGGTACACACACACGCCTCGTCTGAAGAAGGAAAATCCTCCCTTTTTCCTGGAACTTAAATTATTTGAATAAATCCCTAATTTCCTATACCTATTCGTAAAATAAATAAATGGGAGATGTTCTGCTATTTAATGAACGGCTGCAGAACATTTGCGTCGATATCATAATAATATTTTAAAAGAACCACTCTCTTCTCTACACCTAAACTTAGGAATATAAAAAGTATTAAGAATAAGGCATAAATTCAGTCCCTTTAAAGTCCATTCATATAAAATTCATTGTCATCATTATGTCATATACAAAGATAAAATCAGCTCGATTGCAGTATTGTCAACACGGCACGGGCGCTGCAACCGCTTATTACTCAGCGGCATAAAGTAGTGTTGACACTCCGCGCCTGGTGCCGTGCCGAGTGTTGTAGAGGGGCACTGAACAAACAGCGCGCTATCAACATTGCATCAGCACACTGACACACATACGGCAGGCACACAGCCCGGCTGAATGTCGCCCTCATGATGCGCTGGCTGCGGGTCGCATTTCACGCGTAGTTGTTATACTTTGACGTAAGCCCATAGAATTATCGCCTAAAAACAAGTTATGAAACTGACTCTATTTTTACAGTCATTATTTAAGTCGTTTTCTTAAACACTATCGAAAGTGAGTTAGGTGAGTTTGTAAATTGGGTCTAAGCGAGGTGTGACCAGAATACGACAAAACATTTTTGAAATTTCCCAAAAACTTATTGCTTATTTTTATTTGTACTCTCAAATTTTTAATTATATACCTATCAAGTAAGTAAAAATCATATTTTTTTTCTGTTCCATTTAGTAAAAGGCGAGAAGTCAAACATAGATGAGGCACAATCAACTATTTATTTGTGCTATAAAAGTTCAATTTAGTACAATCTCAGAAATTCACGCAAACAATGTAAATTCATAAACATAGTAGACCCTACAGCTACCATACGAGTTTCAAATAGACATGACGAATACAGGTAGCTTATAGCAAAGCGTGCGAGGAGGGTGACTACACGTTACCCAGGAGACAGGCGCAGGCGCCCGGGAGGAGCAATAGAACTTTTGTGGCCGCCCGCACCGACTGCACAAAGGCGAGCTAACACGTGCCAAGAAAGGAACTCCAGCCTCAGTGTAGCGTCAGATTGAGGCGATTACAGTCATCTGACTTTGTTCCTGAACAGATGAAACGTGAAAGCTTAATTTTTGTATGCAATAGGATTATTACAGTTATTTGCCTCATTAAAATTTGTTTTTGTAATTAATGAATGTTTTGACGGGCCAGTTGGCGCAGTTGGTTAAGGTTCACCTTACGCGCCGCAGGTCGTGGGTTCGATTCCCACACAGGACATGCATTTGTGTGCATGAACATGTCTGTATGTCCTGAGTCTGGGTGTAATTATGTATATTAAGTATGTATTTACAAACAAAAAGTATGTATATGTATTATATCAGTTATCTGGTTTCCATAGTACAAGCTCTGCTTAGTTTGGGATCAGATGACCGTGTGTGAGAAATGTCCCAGGATATTTATTTATTTATTTATTTATTTTTATTCATATCTAATTAATTTCATATTTTACATTATTCATAAAGGTTTACTTTTGATTGTAGGCATTTATATTGTAAACTCAACCCCTTTTAAATCAGCGGATAAAGTCTCATCTGTCCGTTTGTTGTATCATTTTAAAAGAATCTGAACTCTCGTAATTTCTACCCACAGACAAGACATTTTTGGTCACAAAACTAATTTACCTCCCTTAAGATTTTCAAATTTATAGAGCTGAGAGAAAATTAAACTCCACGTCCTATTTTTAAATACCAAGAATTTCATCAATGAGAGATAAAGTAACGATGAGTGAAAAGAAAAAGGAATACGTAACGAATAAAATATTGATACCCACGTGTCAGTGGTGTTACAACGCTTTGTACGAGCGCTCTACCAGTTCCGATGCTTTATCTGCGTCATGTCGGATCAGTTCCCCATTTGAGTATGTTGTGAATTCTCTGATAAATTCTAGCATACATCTTGCTATTACCATCCGCTCGCCAACACGTTTGTTTGCACAAACTGAGAAATGTCAAAAAGAGTTTAAAAAAAAATAAGAATTTGAAATATAAGGTAGGTACAAGCTGCTCCCTGCGGTTCCATATTAATTTCTGTTTACCCCTTACTGAGTTTAAAGGAAAATCTTATTTTTTATGTATCACCATCTCTACAGTTAGTTGAGCATTACAATAACCACAACAAAAGTTTTTAAGACGTATTCACCGTAGACGTAATGCTGGTGCGACCAGAGCACGGCGATCCGAAATCGCATCGATCAGTTCACGTCACTAGGATTCATTACAACGAGTCCTACCTCAAGTCACTGCATTTAGAAATACCTGCGATTATTATTTAAAAACATTGCTTTCATCGAACCACGTAACCTCTCAGACTTATCGTAAAGTTGTTTGCGGTACTCGGCAGGACGCGCTCGTCAACAGAAAGCCCCCAAGTCACACCCGCCCCTATAACTAATTCCGAGGTTATTATCATAAGCTACTTGTGAAGTTCCCACTCTCTTTGTGCCGCTGATGCGACGCGGCCTTCTCAGGCTCGACACCCCTTTCTTACTTGTTTAAAATAGTAGGAGTAGTTATATTATGTCTCCCAAAACTTGAGAGAGGTAGAGCATAGCGTTTATTCGCTCAAAGAGCAGCTCGACTGGGGAAGTACCTCCTTACAGAATACCGCAGCCAAATAACTTTATGTTGTGTAAAGTTGTGTTCCTGCGCGTGAGTAAGGTCGGTAACGCGTGAGCAATGCTTTTTGTGTTGCAAGCGTCCATATGGCTACGGTAACCGCTTACCATCAGGCGGGCCGTATGCTTGCTTACCAACTTTGTTGTATTTATTTATTTATTTATTTATTTAAGGGCAACCAACAAAGCATACACTAACACAATTAAAAATATAATGTAAATTGACACCTCTTTCTAAGTGCTGCCTCAATTACAGGCTACCACAGCATGCATTAACAAAACATAAACAATAAACACTTAAAATCAAAACAATTAAAGTCAATTAAAAACAAAGTCAGCAAATTCCAATAAAATTAATGTCAACAAAAGTAATATAATAGTGAACAAAAAAAAAATAAAAAATTGCTTATAAAGGAATATAAATTAAATCAAAAGTTAATAGTTAGTACAAAATTTAACATTATCTTTAAATTTGAGCAAGTTGTCCGAAAAAATATCAATAATGCCGTGATGTCTAACCAATTCATTATACTGTCTCTGCAATCTATTAAGAGTTGAGTGTAAACCTAAATTACTCTTGGATCCTCTCAGAACAAAAGGAACATATTTTGAAGCTCTGTGTAGTCTTGATGGAGTATAAAAGTTGAGTTTATCCAGCAATGATGAACAATCAATGAACCCATTTATGAGTTTATGCAGAAACATGTGATCAAGCACCATCCTCCGGTCCTTCAAACTATTTATTTGAAAGAAAGCGAGCCGGTCGTCATACGAGGGTAGCCGTTTAGCTAAGTTCGACTGATATGAGAGATGCCATAGAAATCTTTTCTGCACGCTTTCTAGACGTTTAATGTGAACATCATAATTAGGGGACCAGACTTGACTACAATACTCTAAATGTGGCCGAACGAGTGTATTGTATAACGATATTTTTGTTTGTGGCCTCTTTAATTCAGAACAATTTCTCAGAACAAACCCTAATGATTGAAAACCTCTGTTACAAATTTTGTCTATATGAGTATGGAAACGAAGCTTTTTATCAATGTGAATACCCAAGTCGCGAATGGAATCCACCTCCTGCAATGCTTGCCCATCAATCGTATAAACTTGAGACGAAAGAGATTTATTTCTTGAAAATCGAATATGTTTACATTTATCAATATTTAATGTCATTTTATTATTCTTACACCAAAGAGCCAGTCGATCTAGATCTTCTTGAAGGAGATCTACGTCATTGGAGTTTTTAATAGACCTGCAGAGCTTTAAATCATCGGCGTAAAGAAAGAAAGTAGAGTTCTTAAAAATAGTTGTTACGTCATCAATGAAAATGTTGAATAAAATTGGCCCAAGGTGGGAACCTTGAGGTACTCCTGTGGTGGCCAAATAAGGGTTGGAAGAGAACCCATTAACGACCACCCTAGAAGACCTTTTCTCCAGATATGAAGCACACCAGTGAAGCAGATTGCCACTGATACCGACTTGTGAAAGTTTACGCAGTAGGATGCCATGGTCAACTGTGTCAAACGCTTTACTGAAATCAGTATAAATGCTGTCCACTGAAAAACGCGCATCAACCGAGTCAATAAGGAACGCCACAAAAGATATAAGATTGGTTGTAGTTGAGCGAGCTTTTATGAAACCAAATTGCTGTGGTGAAATAACATGTTTAAGATGCCAAGATAATATGGGACACAACAGCGATTCAAATACCTTTCCAAATATTGATAATATCGATATAGGTCTGTAGTTTTTAACTAAGGAGGCATCACCGGACTTTAATATTGGGACAATTCTTGCTTCTTTCCAAGCAGTAGGAAAAGTACTGGATTCTAAAGATTTATTATATATAATGGAAAGAGGCAGACACAGGGCTCCCGCACATTTCACCACATAAAGGGCAGGAATTCCATCAGGTCCAGGTCCCTTGGATCGGTCCAAACGCTTCAAAGATGACATTACTTCTCCTTTTGAGAATATGACGTTTCCAATTGAATTAAATGATTCTGGAGTTTGATCAGAATTTATAGTCGAGGCAACACTTGAAGAAGTCAAAGTATTATTATTGTAAACAGAAGCAAAGCAAGAAGAGAAGAGATGACAGATATCATCACCATTAGATGCCGATTGATGATCTAGGTACATTGTAGACGGATAAGTATTTGTGTTCCGTTTTTTGTTCTTTAGAAAGGTCCAGAATAACTTTGGGTTTTTCAAAAGCGAGTCTTCTAAGTTATTTATATATTTTTCGTAACATAAATTGGTTAATTTGATACATCTTTTTTTAATAATTTGAAAAGAAATGCTATCAAGTGGGTTATTGAATTTACGTAGCCTAATTCTAAGTTTATATTTTTCACGTAGAAGGCGTTTAAGATCTTTTGTAAACCACATGGGATACTTGTTTGACACTGGTTTACATCTAGGTACATGATCTGTGATAGTTTTTCTGACAACAGCATACAATTTGGTGACCATAGTGTTCACACAGGTGCACAAAGACAATTCTTTTTCCAAGTCCACGGAATTTAAATCAGCAGTAATTTCCACAAAATTAGCCCTAAAGAAATAAGTATAAAAAAAAAAAAAAAAAAAAGATGTTAACGACGAACTTTCTTTGTTCTATGTAATTTTTCAAAGTAAATTGAACAGTATTGGACGAGCTGATGATGTGGGCAGGCGGGAGCCAGTGCGAACGGCGCGCCACATACATACCTACCCGCAGCCACCCGGATATCCTTCCTTACCGGCTAATCAAGCTACACGATGGGCGCTTCCATTAGATATCTTACTGTCAATATGTTTATCTACTCATATCGTAAAGTTCTAATTATGTATTCAGAAATACAGTGGCCGGCAAACAACTTGAGCCATGACCTTGAGTGCGCAGTAGACGATTTTAAGGTGTCGTTGGTGGAAAGAGAGGTGCGCGGGGGCATTCTGTCGGCACGCGTCCACGCTATTGGCCGAGCATGAGTGTACATGCGCGAACTTACCCCCACTACGTCGACTTGGGCTCAAGTTGTTTGCCGGCCTCTGTAGTAGCACTTTTATGACTGGCCTTTTTCATTTGCCTCTTTTATCCTAACTAATATTAAGTTTGTTTGTTTGTTACGCGTAAACTACTCATCACGATGAAATTTGGCACGCAGATAGCGTATAGTATGGAGAAATGTTGGCGCGCAGTAATGTCTATACGCATGTGTGGTGGACTGATTTTGATTTTCTTATTACTTTTTTCAACTTCATATACTAGTACTAGTATTTATTTACTCTGAGCCTCTACCTATTACATGAGTTTAGATAAATTAGTGTATGAAACTAATGAAAATAGATGATAGTAGGTACATCATGTTTTTTTTTTCTCTTTTTTTAATGTGAATTCGCCTATGTGTGACCGCAATCTCACCATGGTAAGTGATGATGTATACGAAGGTGGTGCACACACAAAGCCTAGAAGGAACTGGCTTTCAAGTGCAGCTGTCGGGCGCAAACCGAAAGCAGAAAGCTTTCATGTATTACCAGTTAAACTACCGCCCATTATAATCATAAATCCAGACCCAGATTGAAATTATACCTACCTATCTACTAGGGAAATGTATTATTTTCGTTGTTGTTTTATCTATAAGTTTTCGTATATTGCATATTCATTTTAAATTTCCGGTTTCAAGAAGGGCCTTTCTAAACCAGCAAGAAATTTAATACGCGTTCGCATTTTTGTATCACTGAAATACGGGGAAGTGGCACAATAGCACTCTGCACAACTATGGTACAAAAATTGTACATTAATAAAAGCAATTTGTGTGACAGATTGATAGTGAGGTATTATTATTCTAACAGAAAAGTAAACAATGGAATTATATAACGATTTAATGTTGGAAACATAGAGGAGTAACTGTGTGTTGGCGAAGTGAGGGTAGAAAGAAGTTAACGTTTAGTTTAGATAGTTATCTGTTGGCGTGATTCCCGCGCGCGTGTTTACAATGAGACCAGCCGAGCACGACACGTTTCCAACGACACGATAGCTCGTGTGTCGTTTGGGAACTTGTTGTAGCCATATACAAAAGTGATGGATAAACACGATTCAAAAGTAGATATTTTCTTACACAGATTACTCTATTCCCACGATACAATAATATTCTCTATCGCATGAAAGTGTTATTCGCAGCTCTACTGGGGAAGTACTTCCACCTTACAGAATACCGCAGCCAAATAACTTTATGTTTTGTAAAGTTGTGTTCCTGCGCGTGAGTAACGTCGCCAGAGCTCATTGGGGAGGGGGAAAGGTCGGTAACGCTAGAGCGATGCTTCTCGTGTTGCAAGAATCTATATGGCTTATGTAACCGCTTACCATCAGGCGGGCCGTATACTTTTTTACCGACTAAATCGTATAAAATAAAAAAAGCTTATACTATTTGTATGCAACCCAACGACGGACCGTTAAGCAAAGCAACAAGTCAATTTAATGTAATGTCTGCTATAAAGAAATATATTTTTAAGCACTATACTATAACAGCAAAGGATCATAGTCTTTGTCTCATTATCATCATCAGTCTCATCTATATATTTCGATGATTATACACCGTTTTAAGGCGTTTCTAAGACGAATAAAAAGTCACGGTGTATAAATAGACCGTGTTAGAAAATCAATTGAATATTTATAAGAATCTATCGTACTCGTCACGTGACGTCATAAATAATATTGAACTCGGCAGTGCTGTGCAGAGTAGTGGAGCAGAGGCGGCGACGTCACAGCTCGACACGGCTGCACTGTGCCGGTGTCTGTATCTACCATTTTAAATATACAATCGCATTGCAGACGTGCTTTTAACGACATTCGTGACATAATCACCACACCAGCAAAATTGATTTGGTTAATAAACTTAATTGATTAACCATTTAATTTGAAAACTATGGCACACAATTTGTTTAGGTCTTAACTTAGAGTCAACTCTACAATAGATTTTTTATAAAACTATGCCTTTTGCTTTCTAGACCATGGGACCGTGGGGTTCCGAAGCTAGCCGTTTTGCTTACACGTTGTCATCAAAATTGATCGAGGCCTCCGGAGACCAACGGGCGGGGAGCTTTTTCCGCCAACGCATCAGCTCGGCTATCCAAAGAGGAAACGCTGCTAGCCTGCTGGGAACCTTGCCGTTGATCGGAAGCAGCGGCAGACTTGAGGAAATATTCTATTAGATAGTATTTTGTACACATTTGTTGCAAATAAAATAAATACATACATATTAAAAATGGTTAAGTGATGTATGCAGCAGATATCTAGAAGATACAGAAGGAAATACAAGTTATACCCTAAAACGATATGTTACTGTATATTAAAAGGAAGCGATAAAAATCAAATAACAGTGGTAACATTTCATTGTAACTGAATATAAAAGGGCGAGAATTGCGCCCTCCAGCAGATATCACATTATATCAGATAGTAAGTAAGTAGGTATTCTGGTTACAATATACAGGGGTATTTTTCAGTTATTTCGCCAAATGTGCGTTTATGTATACAGTTAGTTATATCTCCCTCGCGCCGCTAATGGATTTCCGATATAAATATTATTTGAGGATCAAACTCAATTCCGCTGTATTCGTGGATTGATAACCTTCATCGCTGTATCCGCTTATAGTTCGCTCTATTTACTCTGTGCAAATACTAACAATAGATAAGTAAACTATGAAAGGTGGAATTGAATAGCAGTTTTTGGAATTCTATATTTTTTTTTCGGAAATGTAGTATTTTATTTATTTCTTAAATAAACAATGAAGTCTCAAAACTAATAATATTCTTTCAATACAGTTACTCAAAATAGTGTCAGAAAGTGACTGTGAACTGATTTCTATAATGAATGTTTTTTTTTAATAATAAACATTTAATAAAATTGTTTACAAAATCTAATACATCACACAGTATTCGCCAGCATTTCAATAGACCCTAAAAGAAAAGCAACATTTTTATAACAATTTCATAGCGTAGCGCATGGCCCGAGTTGTTTAATGCTGTTTTATGATTTGATTATAATTTAATTTTGTTGTTTTTATAAAAATATCATAAGACCTTTTCATCGTGTTTCCTTAGATAGTTTTCAGTACACCATATTATGTTAAAAAGTCAAATTTTAAGCCATATTTCCAGTTCAGCTCAAACAGTACCTACCTATGAAGGTCCAAGCCACAGAAATGTCATTCTTCAACTGTAAAAAAAAAAAGTCTTTGGTAAGCGGCACCTATTCTGCGATCAAAGCGTGTCTAATGGCGCGTGATATTGCATCCCGACATCGATCACCCGCCCGCCCGCACCCCGCACCCCGTACCCCGCGCATCGCCGCGTTGCGACGCATACATGCACACGCTTTATACTTTTTTTTATATTACAAAAAAGACGCCATCGAATTTTCACGAAACTATGAAATCAGGTCGGGTCAATCTTGACGGGCCAGCTGGCACGGTTGGTTAAGACTCTGGTCAAGATTCCACCTATCGCGCCACTGGTCGTGGGTTCGATTCCCACACAGGACATGCATTTGTGTGCATGAACATGTCTGTATGTCCTGAGTCTGGGTGTAATTATGTATATTAAGTATGTATTTACAAACAAAAAGTAGTATATGTATTATATCAGTTATCTGGTTTCCATAGTACAAGCACATAATTAGTCGGGAGACACGTTTTTTTTTAATTTCATTTGATGTTTATTGATTTTCATAGTATTTTCAAAGTTGTGCGTATTTTATTTGGTTTACAACATGATTATAATAATTTTTACAAGAAAGAGTTTACGGATATTAAGTCTATGTCGTGACGACGCGACAGCAACAATATACAAAAAATACGGAAAATTGCCAACAACAGCAAAAAAAGCGTGATCCTTAGAGAAAGACAAATAAGGGGATATAAAGGAATCCCCACAAAGCAAGAGTGATGATCCGCGGAACAAATCAACGGTTACCATACCCACCGAGAACATTCGTCTTCGTGCCTTCTGTCCGTTATACAACGTGATTGTTTCTTATACCCGTCCCACTCACACAACTCAATCTACTGTGAGATAGCGGTTAAGATTAAGCGATTTAGAATAGGGGATTTTATAATCACAATATATGAACGGTTTAGATATGTGTAAATTATTATACTAGTTACCAGAAATAAACCAATAAAACGTAGAAAATATTGTATCAAAGTCAAATCCATTAATATAATTTAGGCCCCAGAAAAGCAATTATGAAGTTTTTTACTGAAGTTACCACCGGTTTGGAAGAATCCGGTAAGGAACTCAGCAAGGTTACAATACAAGGTTAAATAAAAAAAAATTAACAAAAAAAAAAACCACCGAAAAATCTGAAAAGTTCTACATATTTAAAAGGTTTTTTATAAAACGACATCATCCTAGTATAATTGGTGATCCGGCTCGAAGGACCAAACTTTATGGTGGTGCGAGAGCGGTTGAGTGGACTGTATTTTTGCGGGTGCCCAAAGTGTAAGGCAGGGCTGGCTGGCTCTTCCTATGTGGACCGGAACAAATACCTAACTTATTCCTCAAATGCAGTAAGGAGAAAAGATAGGAGAGAGCGGGAAAGGACTTACCCCAAGCAAAGCGGCACACAGGCCGCGTTCGAGTGCGGTGATTGTCGAAGCGTTGGCGGTGGCGTACGGTGGGCTAGGGCTCCGACCGTTACGCGGTGTGTACGAACACAAACAAGATCGATGACGCGGCGGCGGCGAGCTCGGGGCTCCAAACACTCCAAAGCGATGTGGTGCGGTCGGGTGAGGCAGCGCGGGTGCCTACGATCCCGATGACGAATTGCGAGCGACTGCTCTAAGCAATCTCCAATGATGAACTGGTGGTGGCAGATGGGCACACCGTTGGCGTGGGATAGTGTCCAACACATTTTATGACACAAACAACACAAAGGGCACCGAAACAAATGTTCTGTTTTTCGGCCAGCGCTTGGGGTAATAAACCAATAAAAAGTGTAAGGAAAACAAAGGTAATAGGCAACGGGAATTCTAGAAAGCGGACATGTGGCGGAACAAAGGAATTACTGCATCGAGGCTAACTAAACTTATAACTAAATATGCGCCAAACCAATAATAAATTGTATATTTAAAGAGTCATCCAGAACTGGCCTTTACTAATCGTAATAAATAATAGTCCAGCTCAAATTAAGTGCATCGAGTCAGCTAATCAATATCAATAGGATCTCATCGATCAGCTAGATATATTAAATCAAAGTCACGCCATCGCGCCACACAGCGAGCTATTGATCAAGTGCCGCGCTCCAGGCTGAACGATCACTTTGTAACTATCCCACTAGTCTGTATCACCGAGAGCCCGGGACTTGCCCCGATGACGTGTAGAAACTACACACGACTAGCGATGGGCGATTGTTCCAAAAAAAGTTATCAAAAGAATCGACAATTGTAAAACTGTACATTCGATTGTCGATTTATTCGTTCTAAAGAATAAACAATCGAATAACAATCGACCTTTCGAATGAATATTGGCGCACAATCGGTTGAGCGCGGGGGCGAATACATTCATTCATTCTGCGGACGGACGCGGACAGCCAGCGCACGGCAGATCGCCACGCGCGGTGCCGCATGAAGCGTATTATGAACAATCGAAAGATGTCGATTGTTATTCGAATGATTCGAATAAATTGGACAATCGAATAATTCGATTGTTTTTGGTAATCGAATTATTCGATCATCGCTACACACGACTGGAGGTACTAAAATAATACATTATATTCTGGAATGTATTAGCGACACACCTCCATACATAATATTAATTGTGTATGAATATTGTGAGCGTGCCGGAGATGAGAGAATAACGAACCTATCTTCGAGATTGAATATTAACCAGTTTCAGATTTATCTACTAAGGATATTGAGTATCATGTGATGAGAGACTGACTATATTCAATAATTACGCGAATGAACGTTCCAAATGCAGCGATAAATAATTATGAGCGTTTCAGGATTTTTAGTTTCATACTAGCTGTCCCCCGCGGTTTCCCCAGCGTACCTGAAATAAAAAGTACACAGCGTAGCCTATGTCCTTCTCCATACCATAGGCTATCTGCATGCCAAATTTCATAATGATCCGTTAAGTAGTTGAGGCGTGAAGGCGTAACAAACAAAGGACACTCATAAAGGGAATATAAAATAACTTTGTTGAGAATAATTACTTCAATATTTAAAGATATTCAAAGCTAAATAGCACTAAATATTTGTAATGCCAGTCTGCACACATAAAGTTTTCATGCGGCCAACAGTGTGGGGTGTAGTCTAATTATGTAATGCAAAATGCAACAGATAATGTTCCCGGCCGGGTTACCGCAACCAGCTCGCACTACACGCTAGAGCACAGAATTTAATTATTTACTCCAACCACACTCAAAGTCAGACGAACACATTAATTTTAATATGGTAAGCTCGTTGACGGTCTAAGCATCTTACGGGAATTATTAAAATGTACTACAGAATATGACATGTCCGCGTACTACTTTATTTGCCTTATGTTAATACTTTTATTACCCATTAATATTTTTGTTTGATAAATGGTTTCGGTTGGCCCATAATAAGATGTAGCAATTTGAAATATATTATGAAATGAGCTTATTAAAATGTTCTGAAATAACACATTGGTCACGTAAACGCGTGTGAAACTGATTATTAGTGTTCAATATTAAGTATTTTACTTTATAGCTTTCCTTTCTTACGATGAATAGTAAACAATTAATAATTAAATTAATTATGAGTAACCTACAATGTGGGAAGCGCTCGTGGTGTAGCATGATTAGCCGTTCTTAATCGATCGGCAAAATTAAGCTACGTCTGTCGTGGTCGGTACCTGGATGGGTGACCGTCTAGTGGTATTTCAAATCGAGCGTTTCCGTGCTTCGGAAGGCACGTAAAGCCGTTGGTCCCGGTTATCACTTAATTGTGATAGTCGTTAAGCTAGTTGGATGCCTCCTAGGCGGCTTGAAAAAATTCCAACAGTAGGTTGACCACTAGCCTACCTCCACCAATCCGCAGTGGGCACGCGTGGTGGAGTATCTGCCCATTCCCTTTCACCCTTATTTGTGAAAGGAGGCCTGTTCTCAGCTGTGGGACATTATAGGCTGATGATGATGATGATGATGAACCTACAATGTAATCCAGCAAACGGCGAGCGTGTATAAAAGGCATACACTCGACCATCAAGTGACCTGCCGCAACACTTTAGCGCCTTTGCTTTATGTTATTTAATGAATTTTCATAAACGTGGGCTTTACGTTTTATAACTTCATTCGAGACTTTGCTAAAGTCACGATTGAAATAAAAACTATAATAATACCTGTAAATTAAAAAAGGAGCAAAATGATGTTTCTATTTCATCGAGATTCCTAATATTTTCGATCGCTACGTGACTCTTTTAAGTGCAGCTGTGCAGTGACAAAGTCACGAGTACAGTGCAGCGTAGAGTTACTGTATACCTTTAGGTACATTATGTACGTATGTGAGCTGTAAATCGCGTGTGCGGTATAATTCTCAATTCCGCAGCCTGTGACGCGGATCATGCGGATACGGTGGATGTGTTGCGTATGCAGGATATCCGCACCGAACCCCGCTTCGGTGCCGAGACAATACCGCAGAGGATGCTTATCAATCATTATGATCTAATGATGAATATAGTGATCGAATTGAATTTAAATTGACCCGCGGTAAGGACACTCGGTCATCAGCATATTCGATATCCGATTAGTGTATCTACGCACGGCTACATTCGTGATTTCATTCAATTAAATAAACTCATTGGATATTCAGTCTCTATTTGTGCATGCTAATAATGGGCCTGAATAATGTATATGTTATAAACCTATTATTGCCTGCTTGCTATATACCTAGTAGTAGGTAACCCGACTCGATACAAATATTTAATGTTAATTCTCAGTTTTTTAACCGACTTCAAAAAAAGGAGGAGGTTCTCAATTCGGTTGTATGTTTTTTTTTTTTTTTTTTTTTTTTTTTTTTTTATGTTTGTTACCTCATAACTCCGTCATTTATGAACCGATTTGGAAAAATCTTTTTTTGTCTGGAAGGGTACACTTCCCGTTTGGTCCCATTGTCATCAGATCAGGATTTGATTACTTCTTCGTGTACTTTGAAGTCGGTTTAAGTTTTTTGTAAAACAGTCCAATTATTTGTTTTAATCTCCACACACATTGAAACCGGAATTGTTTCTAACTGTACATGCTTAAAGGAGTTTGGAGTACAGCATGGGGTCTTTCAAAAAGGGTGTGAAGAGATTTCTTCAGGGTCGGCAACGCGTGATTAATACCCCTGGTGTTGCAAGCGTCCATAGGCTACGGTAACTGCTAACCATCAGGTGGGCCGTATGCTGGTTTGCCACCATAGTGGTATATAAAAAAAACTTAATGTTTTGGAACGTGTTATGAATTCAGATTACTAAAAAGGTAATTTTATTTTAGAAAAAGCGCTATTAAAACTAAAGATAAAAAGAAATGCAGGAAATACTTTTATTCACGATGATTTTAATGTTATTTTATTTAAAAATTCATTAAAGAGCATTTAAATGCAGGGAAACAATGCACTTTATCCGTGTGAGCGAGAGGTGTCAGCGGGTGAGCTAAGTGGCTCGAGCCGCACTCAAGCGGTAGGTACCTAATAGAGTACGTACTAGCGCGAGTGGAGGCTCCAGCGCTTGTCGACTCAGCTTGCAGATGTCTATCGTGCATGTATGTGCAAATAACGCTAATTCTATGACGTTTACGGAACTTGCTCAAGAAGGTTATAGTTAACAAAATAAATACTTGATTGTTATCTTAGGTTTTTTTCAAATACTTAATAAGGCACTTTTTTTACTACGAAGTCGTCCCGCCTGATGGTAGCGGTTACCGTGGCCATGTGGACGCTTGCAACACACGAAGCATCACTCACGCATTACCAACCCTTTCCCCCATATTCCATAAAGTTATTTGACTGCAGTACTCTGTATGGTGGAGATACTTCCCCAGGAGAATTGATCTTAGAGCGAATAAACGCTTCATTTAAAACACCGTACTTAATTCTAAAAGGTACGTTAAAACATTCAAAATAAAAGGCTTTTAATTTTCTTTCATATTTTCTCCCGGTCTAATTCTAAAAGACTGATATTATTATCGTTTTAATAGATGTGATATAAAATCTTCCTGTATCTACTTAAAGTTGCACAACTTATGTTACAATTTATGAAGCTACGTATGTCCTGTCAACTTGGCAGCAGGTCAACTTGGTAATTCAATGGTAGGTACGCCACTCAAGCAGCGAGCAGTGTTGTTAAAGCGCTGGTGAGTGGAAAAACGTGTATCAACGTCGGCTCGCATTAGCCGCCGTGTGCCGCTCAGTTATATCTGTGCCGCCGCTTGCCGCTTTGCTGCACCGTGTTGTGTGTGCAACACATGAGTTCACTAACATAAATAACTGAACAGTCAGGTCTGTAATATTATAAATGTTTTTTATTTAACAAAGTAAATGCACTAATAAGCCTACTAATCTTATCTTACTTACTACTATAATTGTGAGAGTTTGTAAGGAACTGAGGATTTGAATTTTGAGGCCGTTTGTTAACTTTTACGGAAGTACTGGGATTTGGATGAAATTTAGCACACAGATATAATATGTTCCGGATTAACACATAGAATGCGTTTTATCTCGGGAAAAGAATATAGCCCTCAGGAACGCGGGTGAAGCCGCGGAGGATAGCTAGTGATATCTGATCCCGACGCAGTGGTATCAAACAGAATATGCATCAGTGCCGCGCCATACAATGCTTCAACACAAAAACACGCTTTCATGAAATGTAATGCAAGTCAAACCTCTCGAAAAGAGATAAAAAGAAAGCTTTAGGTACTTTACGAAGTCTGTAGTTGTATTGATCCGCGTTTCTATGCTCTGAGCCGGGGGTATCTGTAGTGCCCAGAGGTCGGCAACTAGACCTGAATAATTTTCTAGAGGAGTTAGCAATCTGATCCCGAGGTGGGGCACATTAATAACTGTCCCGGTCCTTTCCGATCGCAACTCCGATCCACTACAGTTTTAAAAACGGACGACACTTTGTAAAGTTTAAACTTGCCCCATTAAATCAGCCCAACCCCAGAGGAACAAGCGAACTATTGTTCAAAATAAATCTTTTAAATTTAGAACGCGGCGGCGCGGCCATTAAACTCATAGTAGAAGCCAACTCAACTTCGATTGCCTGTTAAATTTCTCATATTGGAACTTTTTAACTCGTTCACTGAGAGTTCTTTTGGAAGTGGAAAAGCAGTTTACACCGTGCGATTTGGATAAACTAATAAACTAAATCTAGCAAGTTCCCTTACTCCATACACTATAGTGTATCCCACCAAAAACATAAATGTGAAAATGGGAGCCATTTATTATGGTGTAGTTGTCGAATTCACCGACAAAAAACTTGAGATCTAAATGGGTGCCAAGTTCTGTAGACAATCCTGAAATTGATTTATAAGAACGTACATATAACATTCTTAAGTAAATTCAAAACACTAATTCGTGTTTTGTTTTTTGCTACAACAATGTTTGCTATTTAAATAAGTGCAACGCACAATGCAAATAATTTATGATCTATAAACCTTAACATTTGATTTGGCAAATTTTTTGTAAATACATTTAATTGGAAGAATAAATAGAACCTTACGATATACAATAACGTGCAGGGGTAGGTATTGCATTGCTGACCCTGCAAAAATCTCTTCTAACTTTTCTTGAAAAACTCCATGCTGTATAAATAAATCGTATGGTTATGAAGTGCTCAAATACAAGTGCTTGCAAGGAGTCTATACAACGCTTTGCCCCGCGTAGTGACTACATTTCTCAGCACTCTCGCAAGTGCACCGATTCTACTTTAGGTATTTACGTTCAAATTTGCCTCGATATATATATATATATATAATAAACGAAAAGGTGAAGTAACTTTTAACGTTAATAAAGTGAATAGGGTGCACCCATAAACATAAAAATCGAAAGTGTAGTTTTGAAGATATTTTCGGATGAAGATTGCCGGCTGGCATCGACTCGTCTTCCTTGTTGGAAAGAATTTAAAGATTAAGAGATTACCCAGCTACGAGAGGCTTCAGGGTTTATATTTTTATATCTGCACAGTGGTGTTACTCGTTTTCTATCGTAACTTTTTCATAAATTTGATTCCTACAAGGCAGCCATATTTTTAGGCCTGTGCTAAAATAATTTCCCGTACGCATGTACACCGGTAATTTGGCTATTTACACGCCACGACTCACCACGAATTGTTTAACAGATAATAAACATGGAAAAGTTAGTAAAGGAAAATTATGATCGGAATAATACTTAATCAGTTCAATATTTGTTTTGAGTGAAAATCTCAGTTGGTAAATATCCTCCAAGTTAATATAACACATCGCACGCTCGGTACACTTGCCGATATTAAAGTTACGTAGAGATGTGCGATCAACATATTGAATGAATCGTATTTTGTGATTTAGTGATGTACTACTATTTGTGTTTGTCGATGTATTCTTCCCATTTTAAATATCAGTTATATCGTCATAAACGTTGTGTCCGTTTCATTAGGATTTATGTGTCTATACGGACTACTTTACCTACTTAAGTTGTAGTGAAGGTTTCTGGCGACAGACACCTAAGTTTTTACAACACTTGACAGTCTAAACTCTTCTGTGTTGCTTACCACCATCATGATCATCAGATATGACGATGAAATTTTTAATAAAACCATCTTTATTCAGTATTTTTAACCGACTTCAAAAAAAGGAGGAGGTTCCCAATTCGGTTGTGTATATTTTTTCTTTTTTTTTTTTTTTTTTTTATGTTTGTTACCTCATAACTCCGTCATTTATGAACCGATTTGGAAAATTCTTTTTTTGTCTGGGAGGGTACACTTCCCGTTTGGTTCCATTGTCATCAGATCTGGATTTGATTACTTCTAAGTGTACTTTGAAGTCGGTTTAAGTTTTTTGTAAAACAGTCCAATTATTTTTAATTCGGTTTTCTCGATAAACCAACCGACATTCAATCAACACTAATAGGGTGAAACTAAACGGTTAAATCAAACACTATCCGAATGTTTATCTAGAACCTAATTACTGTTGTTGGTTTACGAAGCCGCGGCGTGCGGGGCGCACCACATCAATCCACTCACGAGTAAGTACCTCGTATCAAACAGATACTCTTTAAAGCCGCTTAATCTTCAAGGCAAGTACTAATACCTACTAATAGGGCCATGAACCTTATATTTTTTTTTTTATTGTAAGTTAATCGAGTTAGCCATTTTTTCTAAAAGCCATATTTTAATGTTTTTTCTAATATGCCCAAAGTAATATCAAGTAAATGAGTCTTCACTATCTAACCTACAATTGTTAGATATGTAATGTAATTTTTCACCGTTCGTTTCAAAGAAATCCAAGGCGTATCGTACATATTAAATTCGCTTAGAAAAATACACCGTTCTCTTTGGGAACGAAATGAATAAGTAAAACCTATCGGCTAGCTCGCAGCTGAATCTCTTTCATACAAAACCATATCATACAATATTCACTGCATCTTTTTAGTACCTTATCTCGCCAGTACACACACTAAACTTATTAAGTAATCTGGAAAAATTATAAGTTGGGTAGGCCGGTGTTTGTCCTAAAAATAACTTTTTACATATTCTTGTTGTTTCTCGCGAGGGACGCGCGTCCTATGATAACAATTGTCTTCATTGCTTTTTTTAACCGACTTCAAAAAAAGGAGGAGGTTCATTTCGGTTGTATTTTTTTTATTCGGGTTATCTCATAACTCCGTCATTTATTAACCGATTTGGAAAATTATTATTTTGTCTGGAAGGGTACACTTCCCGTTTGGTCCCATTGTCATCAGATCAGGATTTGATTACTTCTTAGTGTACTTTGAAGTCGGTTTAAGTTTTTTGTAAAATAGTCCAATTATTTTTACCGCGATCCTAAGGATTAAAATATAATAAAAACTAAAAAACCGGCCAAGTGCGAGTCAGACTCGCGCACCGAGGGTTCCGTACAAACCTGTAGGTATATAAGTAAATGGTAGTATAGACCTGAGTATTTGATATTAATTTCAATTTATGACCTATTAAAAAAAAACTACTTACTAGATCTCGTTCAAACCAATTTTCAGTGGAAGTTTGCACCGTAATGTACATCATATATTTTTTATAGATTTATCATTCTCTTATTTTAGAAGTTACAGGGGGGGGGACACACATTTTACCACTTTGGAAGTGTCTCTCGCGAAAACTATTCAGTTTAGAAAAAAATGATATTAGAAACCTCAATATCATTTTTGAAGACCTATCCATAGACACCCCACACTTATGGGTTTGATGAAAAAAAAAAAATGAGTATCAGTTCTAAGTATGGGGAACCCCCAAAATTTATTGTTTTTTTTCTATTTTTGTGTAAAAATCTTAATGCGGTTCACAGAATACATCTACTTACCAAGTTTCAACATTATAGTTCTTATAGTTTCGGAAATAAATGGCTGTGACATACACGGACAGACAGACAGACAGACAGACAGACAGACAGACAGACAGACATGACGAATCTATAAGGGTTCCGTTTTTTGCCATTTGGCTACGGAACCCTAAAAAGGGATGAATAGATTCTTGTGACTTGTTGCTTTGGGATGGATTATAATTAGTGCAATTAATCTTTTCGTTGATGTATAAAAAGTAGTAGAGATATTGACAAAATAATTCGCCCGAGGTTTTTCTTTATATTATAGATTGTGTTTAATAATGAACGAATAATTAGGGTCGGCAACGCGCGAGTGATACCCCTGGTGTTGCAAGCGTCCATAGGCTACGGTAACTGCTTACCATCAGATGGGCCGTATGCTTGTTTACCACCTTTCTGGTAAAAAATATATACCTACATGTGTCCACAACCTGAGCAGCAGCGGTAGGAAGCTACTATTTCAGTTCCAATGTGCCACGTCAATGGCAAAAGGAAGACAATGTACTACCAAAATTATGTTTTAAGAATTTCTCAGGGGCCTCAGACGAGAATAATGTTATTAAACTGTTTGAGTATGTACTCTTAATAACGAAAGGGTAATTACGTAAAGGAATTAGGAAGTTCCGTGTAAAGCTCGCTGCAAATTTATTTAAAAGCAAATTTTATTAGGTAATGGCGGTTTTAATTAAAATGATGACATATCTCCGTAGGGCTGAACGTGATTTTAACTCATTAACAAGTTAGTAACGACATCTGAGGCAGCCGGGTGCTGTCCCGTCGAATAAGTCTTTCTCATAATTTAAGCTCAAATTAAAAAATATTGCGTGATTATATATTTTTAATTAAATCGCTACTGATAATAACATTATTAGCAGATGATTTGTTTGAAGTTATTTTCGGCTTATCAGACTGTATTGTTTTTTTACCTGAATGACCCGGAAGGAGGGTTAATTTTTATTTGTTTCTCAGAAGATTTATATCTTTTCTACTAATGATAAGAACAGTAGCAGTTAACAACATACCATTTACAAATATTCACGTATATTTATGAATTATATAGCTTATTTCATATTCTGAACATAAGCAACAAATAATGTAGAGCTCGATAAAATAAAAACCTTGCGTGAGGGTGCCACGCCACGTGTTGATATTATTTCAGACAAATTATTATTTAACTTTACAATTTAAATATTTCAGTTCCGTTAAACTCTGCATGGCGATAGTTTTTATTTTATTTCCCGTTGCTGAGTTTTATAGAAATAAATGGTATATGTAAAAGTCTAAATAAACAACGAAAGCTGTTTTTAAACTCTGAAAATTAAGGGAATAACTCAAGCGCGAAGCGTTGCGACCTATATTCGATGGCTATTTGCGTTTTTTGCTTGCGTTGCGACGGATTACTCGCTTCGAGAGCGTTGATTGAACTCTATTGGAATTAAACACGATGCACTTACTAAAAGGCAACGGACATACCTATATTGTTTAACATAAAATTATCAGCCAAGAGTTTACACGTTTCGACCTTCTCCTGCACTGTGCACTATCACTACAATAACTGCAGTCCTTCTAAGTAAGTATCTACTCTAGGTACTACAGATCAGAGATGCTTCGACACCTCACGGCAACTACAATACTAGTTGAATTATATTCAACTTAACTTACTGATATTATGAGTAAGTAGACTATTAGCTTAGCTATTAAACTTGCAATACAACTGACGGACCAGTTGGCGTGGTAGGTAAGATGGCTGTCTTCGTTCTACTGTGGCTGTATATTCTTACTAATGGAACTGCTCTCCGTTTTGAATAAGGCAGCATAGACATTGCTAAGGCATTTAAGTAGACAGCTAAATGTTTATAGCTAGCTATGCCCCTTGGTAAGGCTGTCCACTGGAGTGAGGAGGAGAGGAGTGGGGGGGATGTGTGCTAATATCAACCGACGGCATTGCGTAAAATCCGTAAAATCCGCTCCGCTTCTGTGGACAGGGATTTGCGAACTAATTTAAAAAATCATACAAAACCAGGAAGCAGAGCGAGGAAGTGGAGCTGGGAAGCGGAGCGGGGTGGTGGAAAAAACTGGCCGCAGGGTATTGTAGCCGCGGGCTCGGCCTAGCTCCGCACAGTCCACATTTCCACTCCGCACTACCTAGCTGCGCATCAATGTATAATCACAGTCCAAAACTCCGCTCCGCAGTACTCCCTCACTCCGCTCCACTGCTTCGCTCCGCTTCAATGGACAGGCAGTCTATGGTCGGAACTTACATCACATTACCACGTGCAGAGACACATAGGACAATTTGTATCCCGAGAACTGGGCCGGCGCAGTAGCAATGGTACTACACCACTGGTCCCTGCTCAATACCAGCATAACATCACCTCATGGAACTCTGACATACTATCCATAGGAACACAAATTGTAAATTTTCATAAGAA
Source organism: Achlya flavicornis (assembly GCA_947623365.1). Lineage (NCBI taxonomy): Eukaryota > Metazoa > Arthropoda > Insecta > Lepidoptera > Drepanidae > Achlya > Achlya flavicornis. Next base: position 16,051,153 of record OX392479.1, read on the forward strand.
CAATGCAATAGAGCGTTAAATAATTTCAGTTAAAATAGAGTAGATACAGCTAAAGAATGCAGTCCTACGCTTCCACTTTGAATAAGTAAGCATATTCCATTATACAGGGGATGGAATCAAACTACATTTAATATCTTATTAAGATTTAATTGGATTCAAAGCGCCGTCTGACTTAAGCTCGACTTTTATCGAGTGTCTCCGCTGCTCTCACGCCTCCTTTAGCTACGTGCTACGAGCTACGAACTACTACGTTGTAGCACATGGCGATGACACGCAATTTATTTTATGTCGATGGAAAAACAAAAAGCTGTAAAAGGTATATTTATCGCTCGTTAAATTAAAATATTATTTTAAATATGTATGTCTATAAATCGTGCTATACTAATATTCGTACTAGTTATGCCCCGTGTCGTAGTTATCAGACGCGTTTCTGAAATAATTTCGTCGTATTCTATATAATATGTATTTTATTTTATTACCTTGTTTCAATTAAGCAATCTCTAGTCACGTTGTCGAGCTAGCAAATAAATAAACACGTACAAGCAAAAATTTAAACCAACTGAATTTGCAGAAGATATGAAAATACACTTTCCAAATACCTGCAAAGAGGAACTTAGTATAAAGTTATTCGGAGTCAACGCATCGGAGTGAGCTACTACTTTGATAGGAAGGTATGTACAGCGCTCGACACGTCTTTAGCTTGTTCGCAACAACTTGCTTATTTTGCCGCCAGACCTTCCTTATTTTCTGAATTTTATAATTGTTTTGTATTTTATTATTCTCTACCTCTATTATTCTCTTATCTTATTTGTTTAATAATAGTGTGCTCGCGCTCATACTCCAGCGACATTTGTATTGTGTTTAGGGGATGTTTGGCTGCTACGGTTGGTGCTAGCAAAAAGTATTGAAATGGTTACCTGAGTATTAAATATAAAAATCTGTAGAAAAGTTCGTAATCTACATAACATATAATTCATACCTGGTACCTGTTAATTGTACTTACGGTTCAAGTACGTGCTCACATTACTCAAGTCTATACATTTTGTCCATCAGAGAATAAGAAAGGTCTGGCGGCCCTGAGGATCTCGGTCTGTTTGTGTGTTTAGCTTGTTAGCAGGTTGTGTTCATGAAGCAACAACGTCGCGTCGTGTCGGCATTTTACTCACATTGGTGTTTATTTTATTTTGGTAATCTGGTTTTGATTAAGTACTTCATCGACTTTGGTTTTACATATTATCAGCACATCTCTTACAATGAGTTTCGTTAGCGGCATATAGTTATGTATTCACCTGGGTTTTACTGATTTCACTCCAATAACCTTTTCGTAAGTATGTTACAGAAATAACCCTTTCATGACCCATAATATATGTGTACATACATATGTGTATATGTACAGAAATAGGTATTGTCGAGCTGAAAAATCTGTTTTGCTTACATGTTAGTCACATTTCATGCGGGCCGGTAGGGGTCAATAAACAAGGCTTGACTTACTCTTACTACTAACGACTTGTCTTGTTGTATTTGATTTGATTAGTTAGTCTCATTCATTAAGTCTTCAATTAACTTGATCGCAGTGAGTGTGATAGTATTTGTCTCAATAATTTTAAACAAAATTTAATCAATTATACTTTGTATGCTCAACAGTTTTTCACTTTAGCTTATATGTTTCTTACTTACTTGACTAAAATGTTAAACCATAAACTAATAAAATTTGACCAGGCTTCTTATATCGAGCAAAAAAAATAAATTATGAAATAAATACCACCATATTTGAAAAGATATAGTTCAAATCCATTACTTTCTAATGTATATACGGGGTGGATACGCCGAGAGGACATTATTGTATGAAAAGCAGTTTTTTTTTTTTTGCGAGTTCGAAGTTGGTCCCGAAGTAAAAGTTGATCTACCTACTTTACGTGGTTTCATTTAATGTCGTATTGTCGTATCCACCCCGTATATGCATATAACAAAATGAACCGCGACTATCTTAAAACCTGAGTTTTACTAAACTTGGCTTAAACTCATATAATAAGACAGTTAATCTGAGTTTCTTGCCGGAGTCTTCTCAGTTTAAGTGTATTTCGAACCGGTGGTAAATTCAACTGTATGTACCACTTTAACGTTCATAAGTGCCTTACCAGGGCCTAAATTGAATAAAAACTTTTTGATTTTGAATCTTTACACAATATTGTACCTGACACACAGCCGTCCTCGTTAATTTAAGTGCCTTTTAAGGTTGACACATATTATTTTTTGATTCCATAAACATGTTTTTGCAACGACTTACTATAACCTTCTGTAGATAGACATGCATGGTAGTAGTAGGTACAGTACAGGGCATTCATAAGAAATTAAATACTTTATTTTAATTATAAAAATATTTAATTTGTCTTTTAAATTTTATCACATTCGTTTATGTACAAGTAAGTGACAATGAATGTCATCACGTAATACTGTTACACATAACAATTTCAATGCACAGCAACGATACTTATTTATTTTATTAACTTGGAGGGCACTCGTGACTCAAAACGTCACTCACTAGAAGACAGGGTTTTTTTGCCTTTACATACACATATATTATATTTACAAAAGTATAAATTATTTATGAAATAAATATATATTATGGTCACGAAATATTCGATGTTCATTGATCTAAATAAATAATAATTTTACAAGATTCTTGCAAAGTAGTCAAGATAAAATCACACTTAAAGTTTAATATTATAACAAAAAATATGGTCAAATTCTAAATATAAGCTGCTGGGAATAAAATAAATGGAAGCCAAAAAATTCGTGATAAATTCTTAATATACCATTTCACATAAAAATGTTACTCCTTTGACACTGTCTTCACTTAACAACCGTGAATAATTTCTCATCCAAAAGTTTACACCGTATCACTATTATGTCACTAGCTAATAGCATACAGCAGTATGATCCATAGTAGCGGTAGTGTGAGCGCGAGGGCATATGGAGGGGGCGCTGGTGTGGCAGCTTGGCTGGAGAGCGCGCTCGCGTGGCACTCCGCCTCGTCCAACTCCAACTGCAGCAGCGGCACGCGCCGCGCGCTCCCCGCTGCCTCCGCGTCGCACGTGCCGCGCCGCGCCGCCTCCAGCGCGCCTCGCGACCCGCCGCCCACCTCCACCGACCAGCGACGCAGCCACGACCCCACCCAAGACACCGAGCACCCGCACCGCAGCGGGTTCCCAGACAACACCAGACCACCTGAATGAACAAGGTACATATTGTTAAAAGCTTCTCGGTGAAACGTGTTATGAATCCCGTACAGGAGATATACTAAATTACAAATAAGTACTAGTCACCTGAAAGTAACTTCGTGGCCAGGTGATTCCATCCGGTGAGGTTCGGATACAGCGTAGCTGGTCCGAATGTAAGGAGCTGGTTGTCGCTCACGTCGAGCGCGAGGTGTGGTACGTGCACGAGTGGTAGCACCAGCCCAGCCGGCAACGCGTTCAGTCCGGTCTCCGTCAGCCGCAGCGTCAGGGCACGCTGTCTCCCTAGAGCTGAGAAGGCGTCCACCGATATAAGCTTTACCTTCCTGCCTTTCACTTGCAGGAGGCGTAACTTAGCAGCTTGCAAGCCATGCAGTTGAGTATCTAATGTCGTGTCTCTTATCGTCACCGAGAGTGCTTCTAATCCTGGCATTGACGCCGTTATTTCAGCCAACGTTTCTTCAGTACGCCCCACTACTGCAGGTGATTCAAGCATCATGGAACGTAGTGACAATAGAGGCAGAAATGCTCGCGGGTCCATCGCCTCAATGTTTCTTAGGTGATCGATGCGTAGGCGAAGCAGCCGGTCTAGCCCTTTAAATGTGCCTCGAGTGATACGCACTACTGGGTTTTGCGACAGGTCCAGTGAGGTGAGCCGGGGCAGGGCAGCCCACATTGCCGGCTGAAAGGAGGTGAATTTATTGCGTGCGAGATCGAGTATGCGAAGATTGGAAAGATGACGAAAATCTGGCTCTCGATACGAGGTTATATGATTACCGCTCAGATTGAGCTCGGTGAGATTAGTTAACGGCAGGTGTGGCACCGATTTCAGCCCAATACTTGCAATTGAGAGGCTTTGCAATCGAGGTAGATTATGGAATAGCTCTTTGAAGTTTGTTTTTATCATATTCTGAGACAGGTCTAAGCGTCGAAGTTGCGTTAGACCTGTGAACGTATTGTCCGAGAGCACGGTGAGAGAGTTGCGAGCGAGGTTCAGCTCGTAGAGGAAAGCTATTGCATGGAACATAGCAGCGTCGAGGTACTCGAGACTATTTCCTGCGAGGTCAAGTTTGCGAAGCGTGAAGCCGACCTGCGCGAGTGTACTACTCGGGAAAATGGCGAGCTGGTTATCACTGAGATCAAGGTGTTCTAGTATTGTATTTTTAAAAGAGTCTCGAGGCAATGAACGCAGCTCGTTCGAGTCGAGCCGTAGATGTCGCAGGCGCCGCATGTTGTGAAATTGCTCCACATATAACTGAGTGAGTCGGTTACGAGACATGTCGAGTATTTGTAGAGAGGGCATTTCGGAGAATGTTTTCTTTTTGACAGATGTTATATTGTTGTCGTGTAAACTCAATATTTCTAGTTTTGGCAGCGCACCGAAGCTGGAACTATCTATTAGGATTAATTTATTATGAGAGAGTATGATTTGTCGGATGTGTGGTCCCAATGAATCAAAGAAGACCTTCGACAAATTTTCTAGTAGATTATGTGATAAATCAATTATATTTACAAAAGTGACCGGCCCGCCGATGAGTGAAGATATTTTATTATAACTGACGTTCACCGATAAATTGGTGTCTTCGTTAGATACATTGTGGAAGTACTGCGTGGAGAACTCGACCAAGTTATTCTCCTGCATGTCCAGCGCCTCTAATCTAGGCAAGTTGTGGAACGCGCGCTCAGCTATGAACTCCACCATGTTCCCCGCTGAGCTCAAATAAACTAAGTTCAACAAGTTTGTGAAACTACGCTCGCTGAGGTTATGTACTCGGTTATAAGACAGATCAAGGCTCTGTAGTTCGGCTAAGTCTTCAAGAAATTCCGAGTTTATCGTAGTAATATAATTATACGACAGCCTTAATTCTTTCAGTCTATAGGAGTGGTTCGCTTTGATAACTTCACTCGGAAATTCTATTATCTTATTAAAATCCAAATTGAGATATTCTAACGAAGGGAAATTTTGTATGTCCTCCGACGTGATGTAGTGAATGTTGTTGTTGTCTAGACTCAGCCACGAGACCTTGTCGAAATACAATCCGATGGGAAAATCTCCGCTGAACGAAGTCGAGGAGAGCTCCAGCATCTGCAGCATAGTGAGGTTGGCAAAGGCCTCAGGGTCCACGTGGTATAAGTCGTTGAAACTGAACAGCAACTCGCGCACCGGCAGCGTCGCGGGGAACATGCCCGCCGCCAGCTGCACCAGCCGGTTGCCCCTCATATTGAGCGTCGCCAGCGCCTCCGACCAAGGCCCGAACACCTCCGCGAATATTGTGGATATCTGATTATAGCCGATGTCGAGGTAGCCCAGCGTCGCCGCCGTGAGCCCGTTCAAACCCTCCGGAAACGATGTCAAATAGTTTCCGGCTAGAGATAGGGAATTCAAGTTTGGCGGCAAGTCGCTCACTCTTTCTAGGCGATTATATGCGAGCGAGAGATGTCGCAGTCGACCCAACTCGCGCATATTTGCTGGAAGTGAAGACAATTGGTTATGATCTAGATCCAGTCTCTCCAGATCGTGCTTCAATGCGTGGATTGTCGCTTCGGAAAGGTAGCTCAGTCTATTGTAAGAGATAGATAGCTTCTCGAGGTGACCGTTCTCGTTAACAAACGTTGGCACCGAAGTGAAATCGTTAAGATCTAGTATCAGCTGTTTGAGCTGTAGGCTGTGCTGAAATTCAAGTTCATAGCGGTCGTCGAGCTCATTGTGACTCAAGTCAAGCGAGTCGATCTTGTAATGTTCACCCCGACAAGTGCCGTTGTGTGAAGGCCGCAACATGTTATTACGAAGATGCAAATGACGCAGACGCGGCAACAACGCTAGAGTAGTGCACGGCATATGCGTCAGTATGTTGTCAGAGAGTCGTAATATCGCGAGCGTGGGTGGAAGCGCGGTGGCCGCCACGGCATGCACCCTGTTGCCATCTAGGTCGAGCTGCACCAACTGATGCAGTGAGGAAAATGTACCCTCGCTCAGTGTAAACAAGTGATTGTTGCTCAGGGACAGGCTGCTCAACGAGTCCGATAGATAACCCCAATCCATGTCGGTGACTATGTCGCTTATGAAATTGCTGGAATAAAAAAGTTTATTTAGTCAATAGCACTCTCGTAGTGACTCCTTAGTATCTATATACATTGTTGTTATCTGAATATTCTTACTTCTGCAAGTTGAGCCAATTGAGTACTTTCAATTCGCGGAGAGCTTCAATCGGTACTTCCGTGAATTCATTGTACCCCAAATCTAGAGACGCCAGCGTGGACACCATCGACCTGCGGATGGAACGTCTGCATGAGACGATGACATCTACTGGTGCCGTATGTATGTACATAGTGTGGTATGTGTGTGTGACGTACGCGAGCGCGTTGTGGTGTATGTGGCGCAGGCGCGAGGCGACGAGCACGAGCGTGCGCAGGCGCCGCGCGTCCAGCGCCGCCTCGCCCAGCGCGCCTAGCCGCGCCGCCGACACCGACACGTGCCGCACGCCCGCCTCTACACATAACATCCTTACTTACTTAAAAAAAAACTGTTGCAATGATTTATTTCATATTCACGGAATTAGAATATTAAACTCTGAGTATTGACCTGTGTCAGGGAACCGATGGAAGGGCACGTAGTTGCAGGTGAGGTGTTCGGCGCGGCACAGACAGAGCGTGTTTTCTCGGCAGGGGCGCGAACGCGGCGCCGCGGCCGGCACGGGGAGCCCCACTGCCAGCAGCAGCGCCGCTACTACGTTCAGCACGCGCCCGGCACTCGCGCCGCGCTCATGCCACCAACACCATTGCATCGCACCGCTACACACAAGTACCTTATTGAGCGGCAAGTGATTTATTACATTTAGCGAACTGCGCGTTCGTAGTTTGAACGACTATCGATATTTTCACAGAGAAGTACTGAAAAGGAACTCTTATCACCATTTTTATAGAATACCAGATAACTTTATATTGTGTTTCTGCGCGTGAGTAAGGTCGCTAGAGCTCATTGGGGAGAGTGGAAAGTTCGGTCACGCGTGAGCTACGGTAACCGGTTACCATCGGGCGGGCCGTATGCTTGATTGCCGACTTCGTAGTATAAAAAACTGTTAGTAAATCACCAGTGTATGATATATCTATGAATGCATCTATAATATGCAAATAGTTCACGCTTCGCAAACGGTAACGCTATCACTCTATTAATATTATATCGCTATTAATAAAACTATTATTTACCCCATTATCTGTCAATGTCATCAAACTAAACATGAAACTGGCTACAGTATAAACGAGGTGGCTCCAGAAAAAAATAAAAAATAAATCAAAATTCAAAATCATTTATTCAAATAGACCTTCCCAGGCACTTATGAAAAGTCTACCTCTAATATTCTAATACCGGTTCGGAAGGTTGCATTTGCTGAGAAGAGCCGGCAATAAACTCAGCAATTACTCTTTTCAAAACAAGCTAATATTCATTACATAATATTTACACTCTAATCGCACTGAAAACAATTGCTTGCCCAGTCCGATACTCAGACAAAATTTAATAACATAATCACCTAGTATATACTCAACAGACACTGATTGTTGTCACTGCACGCGTTAATTAAGTTATGATGACGTTAATTGTGCGCGCGCTATATACGGAATCATGACGCGCCGGGTGTCTCGTGAGGCGTCACGTCATGGCGCGACACTTCACGTCACGCGGCGCTTCACACTGGTACTGATTAACCAATCGAACGATGGAATTTAAAGACTCATACGACAGTCGCATATCTATCTCCAAACTTGTGTTTCCACGGGTACTTAAACTCTGTAGAGTTTGTAGAGAACTCTGTACTGATGAACTCTGTAGAGAGTGTAGTTGATGAGTGTTAAAATTGTTCAGGCTAAGTACAATTTTAACCACCACTGTGAATTCATGATTCAAATTATAAATATGTTAGAGTATTACATAGTAATTATTTCTAGCTTGTAAATTAAAATGTTATATTTTTTTAAGTAGCCGATTTGATCAATGTAATGTAATAGAGAACCGCCCCGCTCCATAAAACATAATAATATGATGGCTTATGGTTTAATCTGGACTATCTAATCTAATCTAATTAAAACTGGACTACACTGTTTCAGAGCCAGTGCAATCATTGAGTGCGAACCTGAAATAAAACTGCCAATTTGATTGTGTTTCAGCGCTGAATCACATTTCATGTAACATTTTTTGTGTGGATTCGAATAGCCGTATCTGTAGCTAGTAATGCATGTAGTTTGGAGTGGAGTGAGCGGGGGAGCGCTGCGCCATCTCCACACCGTGGCACTACAATTGGAGCCTTCGAAATGCTTTGTCTTTTAAACTTATGGAAGTTGAAATGGTACTTTAAGCAACGACTCTGATGGAAAAATATAGATACCGATATCTTTTCTACAATTATACATATTTTGTATATAAAATAACATTGTTTTTAGATTTCAGTCTTTTTTATTTTCAAAATGTGAGAATAAGCTGTTGCTATAGAAATACTGCCCTTAAACCAGTAAGTATTTAATTTTAACTGATTCTGAAGTCTCTCTGACTCTCAGGTACTCACATGCACGCACATTAAGTGTGACATTCTTGCTAATGCTACAGCAGGTGACATTTACTTGTATATCGCCGTCGCGTCGCGTCGCACCGTGAGGCGTGGTCGTGGTGGCTCCTGCGTCATTTAGCTAAATGTCACGAGTGTGCGCTCCTCCATTTACCGGAAACTAATGGTGCAGTCGACGTTTTAGAGTTACGACCCAAAAAATTAAAAAAAGCACCCTCTTTGGTCCTAAAGTACCCTATGTGTTAATCCAGAACATACAATAGTATCAGCGTGCCAAAGGTCGGAAGCGTCGGTGCGCGAGTCAGAGTAAGACTCGCACTTGGCCGGTTTATAATAAAACTTTTAATCTGAATTAATCTTCGAGACACCTAGTCGCGCTGCTTAGTGATGCGACCTATTTGCAAATTAAATTGTTTAAAATTTATAAATTCCAAAATCATTGTCACAATCATATTTTTTTTTTTTTTTTTATACAACTAAGTCGGTAAACAAGCATACGGCCCGCCTGATGGTAAGCGGTTCCCGTAGCCATATGGACGCTTGCAACACAAGAAGCATCGCTCACGCGTTACCGACCTTTCCCCCCTCCCCTATGAGCTCTGGCGACCGTACTCACGCGCAGGAACACAACTTTACACAACATAAAGTTATTTGTCTGTAAGGTGGAGGTACTTCCCCAGTCGAGCTGCTCTTTGAGCGAATTAAAGCTATGCTCTACCTCTCAAAAATTTAAAGTATCATTAACAAATATTACAATGTTATTGGTACGACAGCTAATTGTGCACCAGATCATATTACTTTCGACACTAGTAAACGTAGAAAAACACAAGTATATACATTCATTATATTATATTATATTGACGGGCCAGTTGGCGCAGTTGATTAAGAGTCTGGTAAAGATTCCACCTATTGCGCCGCAGGTCGTGGGTTCGATTTCCGCACTGGAAATGAATTTGTATGCATGAACATGTCTGTATGTCCTGAGTCTGGGTGTAATTATGTATATTAAGTATGTATTTATAAACAAAAAGTAGTATATGTATTATATCAGTTATCTGGTCTCCATAGTACAAGCTCTGCTTAGTTTGGGATCAGATGACCGTGTGTGAGGAATGTCCCAGGATATTTATTCCAAAATCAAACCTAGGTAGCCGACATTATCCCAATAACTAGTACAGATGGCGACTTAATACGTCTATTCTAATTGTTAGAACTTTGACGAACTTATCGATGTAACATAGTAGTTCGTGACGATGTCATTAATTAAGCTTGACGCTTATCGACCAAAATATCACACGCGTGCCTTATCTGTCCATCAGTCGTGCTCGTGCACTCGCATTCGTACAGATGTGTTCGATAGTTCTCGATTAATTGGTATTCGTTATAATAAAAGAAGACTGAGACCCAATGTTTTTGTTATTTGTAGCTATAACACATGAGAGAGTTCTTTAGCCATCGAGGAACAATCCCTTAGAGTAGTAATACCGTGCAATCGGATTCCGCAACTAGTCAGTGATTTGTCACTGAATTATATCTGCTCATTAGCGCCCCTGTACAGTATCGACCAAAAACTCGATCCGTGCGTACGTATCAAACATAAACTTTTTGTCAATATTTCACAATGTCTTGCTGTTCAATTAAGTGGTGTGGGAGTAATAGTCGAAATTCTAGTTATAAAACAAACAGAATCACTTTTCATCGGTAAGTAATACTGTATTAAATGAATTTACTTATTTTTCATCACAGGTCAAGATATACTGGACGCATGCGTTGACGTCATTTATCGCCATCTCACTTTCACCCATTATATTTCTATTTTTATCCTTTTCTTTCGATGATCGCTCCTCCCCCGCTAGTGCTGGGCTTAGATAAGAAAATCATTATCGATATTAGCGATTAATTAGCAAACTTATTTTGTTCAGAGAGGAAAATGTGGTAAAATTTTTCAGTTCACAATATTGTATTAATACTAGAATACATAAAAGCGAAGATAAAAGGATTTGCAATATTTTTAACGCGGATGTATTTAGGTAATTAGGTTATAATATAAAATAATTATGTCCGTGGTACTGTAAGTACCTAGCTTTATTATTATCACTTACTAGGTACCTACCACAACATAAGGTCGGCCATAACCTTATGTTGGGTTGGTAGTACGTACTGGAATAAAGCTAATTAGAGTTTCACAAATATATTTATTTTGTATTAATTAGGTATAAGTAATTCATATTTAAAACATTCTTTATACAGTTGACACACAAGACACAGTTCTTCTGTTTCTTCTAAATATAAGTAGTCGCATAGACAGGAACAGACAATCTAGGTAGTATGCCGACATTTTAGATACCTACATACCTCCCGTACCGAAAAGAAAAGTTTTTTTTTTTTTTTTTTTTTATACCACTTAGGTGGCAAACAAGCATACGGCCCGCCTGATGGTAAGCGGCAAAGTATTGTTTTGAATGCTGAATCTTTATAATACAAAAGTCTAATACTATTATATCTTATCTTATCCCATTATTATAAGACTACCTGTCCCCTGCGGCTTCACTCGTGTTTCCGGGATAAAAGTAGCTTCCTTTTCCATACCATAGTCTATTTGCGTGCCAAATTTCATTGTGATCGGTTGAGCTATTATCGAGAATTATTGCATCATACTGCTGAATTAATACCAAAATATACCTACTACGCCATAGACATATAAAAAAATCAAGACGAAGTGTCACCTTATAAAAAAGTGAAGCCGAAAATTTCCTACGTGTGCGTGAGTAAAATCAGTACTGGCCTAAATAGGCACAAGTGATACTGAGCCTTGTCAACGTCTCAATGCGGAATGACAACTGATCGGCTTCCTATGTTGTATATGTGTGTGTGTGTGACGCCATGTATTTACAAGAACACGGTTTCCTTTTGTTGCTTCACTCGTTTATTAGGCAATCTTCCGTCTTACTTTTAAGTCTATGTACTATACAAAAAAGCGCTCGTGGTGAAACATGATTAGCCGTTCTTAATCGATCGGCAAAGTTAAGCTACGTCTGTCGTGGTCGGTACCTGGATGGGTGACCGTCTAGTGGTATTACAAATCGAGCGTTTCCGTGCTTCGGAAGGCATGTAAAGCCGTTGGTCCCGGTTATCACTTAATTGTGATAGTCGTTGAGCTAGTTGGATGCCTCCTAGGCGGCTTGAAAAATTCCAACAGTAGTTTGGCCACTAGCCTACCTCCACCGATCCGCAGTGGGCACGCGTGGTGGAGTATCTGCCCTTTCACCCTGATTTGTGAAAGGAGGCCTGTGTTCAGCAGTGGTACATTATAGGCTGATGATGATGATGACTATACAAACAATTATTATAAACAAACTTACTAGTTTCGATAATGTAGAAATACTTGTAAAAAACCATGACAAACGACTGCTATTAGAATACTCCTACATTTATAATAGTGCAACAAGTATCGATATCGATACAATTTTAAGCCGCATCTCTAAATCTTAGTGTGTCCTTGACTTAGCCAATCACAGCGCATTGCCGGTGGTGGGGAATTGGCGGAATGGATTTCAAGCAAAATTAACGTCATTGCGCTTCTTTGGGTTAATTGTTCGATGTCTTTAGCATAAGGTTCAAAGATTAAAGATTTTCAACATGTATGTGGTAGCTAGCCAGGTGGGTACTATTATTTGGGATATTTTTAAGGCGATGATAGCTCAGTGGTAGTGTCGTCGGATACCGAGACGAAGGTCCCGGGTTCGAATCCTACAATGAGCTTTAGCATTCGGTGAAGGAAAACATCGTGAGGAAACTAAAGCACGGTGGTAGGGTACTTTGTAGTACCCACCTGGCTGGCTACCCTCAAGTTGAAAATCTGTCGTCAAGCATCTATTGGTGTGTTCTGACAGCTGCACTTGGGAGCCAGTTACTTTCAGGCTTTGTGTGCTTACCACCTTCGGCCACATCATCTACCTTTGACCTTTGACTTTTGACCACAATCTCACCATGACCACAATCTCACCATGTATATATCAACCATGATGTATAAATCACCAATAAATCTCAATAAATCTCAAAAAATATTGTTATCTATTTTATGTGTTTATGTATATTTAATCAAACAAACACTAGTAAAAAAGCGAATTAAAACTTGTTCGTACAATTTGGCTGGCGTCCGTGTGGCTCCCGGCATAGAATAGGGCCAACCCTTCCAATCCTAAGGGTGTCGTAAAAGGCGACTAAGGGAATACACCAGGGGACGGGCAGCAGCGTCCATCTGTGATACACCATCACTACTGCGATCACCAACCCGCCTGCCAAGCGTGGTGATTATGGCATTAACCCTCACAATATGAGTACACGAGCAAAGTTACGGCCCCCAGTCCCCGGCGGCCCCGCTATCCCGGGCTACGGTAGCGGTCACGGTAACGGCGGGGCAGGGGGTGCTAAGAGTCTCCGGCAGAGATCCGGCTACCAACAACGACGACTGGACCTGGTAACATACAATGCACGGACTCTGAGGACCGACGAGAAGCTCATTGAGCTGGAGGAAGAAGTGGACAGGCTGCGCTGGGATATTATGGGGTTATCAGAAGTCCGAAGAGAGGGGGAGGACACGATAATCCTTAAATCCGGTAACCTGTTCTACTACCGGGAGGGTGATCACCTGTCACAGGGTGGTGTCGGGTTTATTGTCCGCAAGCCCCTCATCAAGAATATAGTGCGGATAGAGAGTGTCTCACCGAGAGTCGCATACCTGATACTCAGAATTACCAAACGGTATTCGCTGAAGGTCATTCAGGTATACGCTCCGACCTCATCACACCCAGATGACGAGATAGAGACATTGTATGAGGATATCTCACGAGCCATACATTCCTCTAAAACGCACTATATGGTATTGATGGGGGACTTTAACGCGAAGCTAGGCATTAGGAATGACGATGAGCTGAGAGTGGGGCACTTTGGAATTGGGCAGAGGAACCCTAGGGGGCAACGGTTGGCCGACTTCATGGAGTTAGAGGGACTCTTTATGATGAACTCCTTCTTCAAAAAGCGGCCACACAGGAAATGGACCTGGTGTAGCCCCGATGGATCCACCAAAAATGAGATAGACTTTATCTTGACGACAAAGCGGCAAATCTTCAGTGATGTTTCTGTGATCAACAGGGTTAAGACCGGAAGCGATCACCGATTAGTAAGAGGCACACTGAACCTGAACATCCAGGTGGAGAGATGTCGTCTGGTAAAGTCTACGCTCCGACCCCAATCTGCATATATCCAGGACCCTGACAGCTTTCAGCTCGAACTTCATAATCGCTTCCAATGCCTGGATAATTGCGTGACGGTGGACGATACAAACAACAGGCTCGTGGAAACTGTCCATGCGGTAGGATCTAAGTTCTTTAAGACCCGCCGCACGAATAGAACCCAAAAACTCTCGGATGAAACTCTCAAACTCATGAAGCGACGACGTGAAATGAAGTTGCAGTCTTCAGCTGATACAGCCGAATACCGGCAGCTGAATAGGCAGGTCTCAAACGCAATGCGACACGATTTGCGCCTCTTTAATACATCATGTATTGAAGAGGCAATAAAGCAGAACAAAGGTTCCAAAGTGTTCGCAAGAGACTTGTCTATTGGTCAAAGTCAACTGACCAAGCTGAAGACCGACACCGGCAACATCATCACGTCAAAGCTGGAGATCTTGAGAGAGATCGAGATGTTCTATGGACAGCTGTACACCTCGTCACAGAAACCAGATCCAATTCCGGTTAGTGACGCAAGAGCCAAGTTGACCCGACACTACACCGAAGATATCCCGGACGTCAGCCTATACGAGATTAGAATGGCTCTGAAACAGCTTAAAAACAACAAGGCGGCGGGTGAAGACGGAATAACAACAGAGCTCCTGAAAGCGGGTGGAAAACCGATACTTGTAGTCCTTCAGAAGCTTTTTAATTCCGTCATACACGAAGGTACAACGCCGGAAGTATGGAGTGGAAGCTTGGTGGTGCTCTTCTTCAAGAAAGGCGATAAGGCCCTATTGAAGAACTACCGCCCGATATCCCTCCTAAGCCACGTTTATAAGCTATTTTCGAGAGTCATTACGAATCGTCTCGCACGTAGGTTTGACGACTTCCAGCCTCCCGAACAAGCCGGTTTCCGTAAAGGCTTTAGTACCATAGACCACATACATACACTCCGCCAGATTATACAGAAGACTGAGGAGTATAATCGGCCATTATGCCTGGCGTATGTGGACTATGAGAAAGCCTTCGATTCAGTCGAGACATGGGCGGTGTTACAGAGTCTACAGCGATGCCAAATTGACTATCGCTATATCGAAGTGTTGAAGTGTTTGTACAGCAAAGCCACCATGTCGATCCGAGTCCAGGACGAGAGTACGAAACCAATCCAGTTACAGAAGGGTGTAAGACAGGGTGACGTAATTTCCCCGAAACTCTTCACCACTGTAATGGAGGATGTATTCAAGCTCTTGGACTGGAAGGGATATGGCATCAACATCAATGGCGAACACATCACTCACCTTCGATTTGCCGACGATATAGTCATAATGGCGGAATCGCTAGAAGCTTTGAACATCATGCTCAATGACCTCAACAGAGTTTCCCAACAGGTAGGCCTCAAGATGAATATGGACAAGACAAAAATTATGTCTAATGTTCATATTCCGCCAATGCCGGTGATTGTTGGGAACACTGCCCTCGAAGTTGTAGACGAGTATGTTTACCTAGGACAAGTTGTCCAACTAGGTAGGTCCAACTTCGACAAAGAGGTCAACCGAAGAATCCAACTCGGCTGGGCAGCGTTCGGGAAGCTACGGCATATCTTCACGTCCAGAATACCTCAGAGTCTGAAGACAAAGGTCTTCAATCAGTGCGTGTTGCCAGTGATTACATACGGGACAGAGACGTGGTCTTTTACTGCTGGCCGCATAAATAAGCTCAGAGTCACTCAGCGAGCTATGGAACGAGCTATGCTCGGAATTTCTCTACGAGACATGGTCCGAAATGAGGACATTCGTAGGAGAACAAAAATTACCGATATAGCTCGTAGAGTTAGTAAGCTGAAGTGGCAATGGGCAGGCCACATCGCTCGGCGAACCGATAACCGATGGGGAAGGAAGGTTCTCGAGTGGCGACCACGTACTGGAAAGCGCCGTGTGGGACGACCACCCACCAGGTGGACCGATGACTTGGTCAGGGTCGCTGGGCTCCGTTGGATGCAAGCGGCCCAAAACCGCTCCAAGTGGAAGTTAATGGGAGAGGCCTATGTTCAGCAGTGGACATCCTTAGGCTGATATGATGATGTACAATTTGGGAAAAGAGGCATAAAAATGATATATTATTAACTTTGTCACACCTTTGTCACAACTTTTGTTCCTCAACTCGTTACGTGGCACTTTGTTTTAGGGCCTGAGTTATGTTAAGGATATTTATGATATCTTTCTTGATAATGAAATCGAAAAATTTCCAAAAGTTGTTGTTATAAGAGAACAGTATTTCAC
Source organism: Achlya flavicornis (assembly GCA_947623365.1). Taxonomy (NCBI): domain Eukaryota; kingdom Metazoa; phylum Arthropoda; class Insecta; order Lepidoptera; family Drepanidae; genus Achlya; species Achlya flavicornis. Next base: position 16,067,463 of record OX392479.1, read on the forward strand.
ATCGGGCGAGCGAGTATTTCACGATCATGACAACATAAGCACGCTGAACACAAACTCGTCACACGAAAACGTTATTGTAACTTTACAGGAGTTACGTTATTGTATCTGTGAGTAATGACATGACGTTACGTGGCGCATATGCCACGTTACTTCATGTCATTACTCACAGATAGGTGGAGGGTGGAGCAGGGTGGCCCGTCCTGAGCGCAAATAGGTAAAGGTGAACGCACACTTATCCGAGCCGAACGCGCCGAACGCATCGAACGAAACATATTTTAGAATTCTGTATATGAAATCTTATGAATCTGGAAGAACCCCAGAAATCCTAGACGAATTCGGATGACGTCATCAGATTCGGCGCGGCTTATGCGGTCGACTCGACCGATGCGCTCGCATCGCATCGCATTCTATCAGTTGCGTAGCAATACGTGAGTTGTTTATAAATATTGAGCGACACGCGTAAAGGAGATTAGAAATGATTTCTTCGGCGCGGTCGATTCTTTCGGTACGGATATGTGTGCGAGCCCTCCTTGATTTTAATTCGTTCGACTCTGATAAGTTTGCGTCCACCTTAACAATCACAAACTTTATGTAAAGACTCATGTTATATACCGTATATAAAAAAATGTTCATGCGATTTTTAACAATTAGTATCATTGAACACAGTATCTTGGGGCAAAGCAATGCCCCCAACATGACAAAAAAATGTAGGGCACTACCTACCTTTTCTCGAAGCGTTTCGTCGTTTTCAAACCCTCATAGTTTCGGCCGGATAATACTAGAGAGCCCTCCTCAAGATAAGAAAAAGAAAAAAAAAATTCATTAGCAGACACTAAGTTTCATTTGTCTAGATTTTATATACATTTTACAATACGTGGTAATATTTTCATTATACTTGAAATTATGTATATCTTCTGCATTTAATTACTTCTGTGTTTTTCTGTGTACACGTATATCGTGAATGAATTCCCGCACAAATAAATGAATGACCACTGTAACTGTGCGCGCGCGTAGACATCACTCGTAGCAGCGCTACGAGCTACAATGCTACGAGTGAGCTATTGTAATAAAAAGAGTTAAACGAACGCGCTATCACATTTACTCGGTCTGTGAAACCACACAAGTTACATTTATTGCAGTTTCATGTAGTTATTTTGTCGAACTATATATTTTTTTTAATTAATTTAGGTTTTCGCCACTAGCGAAGATTTTTAATGTTTGCCTGAAAATTATTTTTGTGTATAATTCTGGAATGATGTCCGGCATTCGTTACGGACTGGATTTATTGTTAGGGTCGGCAGTTAGAGATCGCAATTCACACGTATACATGAACATATTCATGTATGTGTATGTGTATGTGTAGGTAAGTGTTAGCCATGAATTATTCACGAGACGCCAGTACCCGTGCGAAATACGCGTCTACATAAGATATGTATGTGTTATGAGTATAACTTATTATCTACTCATAAAATAACTACTAGTACGTACTTCACTTCACTGATAACTGTCATCTCTCGTGTCTGCAGCTGACGCGGTCGCGATAACAGTAATGAGTCGATCTCGAAAGGAGCCCGAACGTGTCTTGGACACTGGTGGTTTTGTAGATACGTAAGTATATGAGATTAGGCAGTCAGGCTATTAGGTCCTGCTTTTTGCATCATGCGAATATAAATGGATAGGAAATGGTTATATTTATATGGTTTATATTGTCTATTTTTCATGAAGAATTTATTAATATATATTTATACGTAACGCTCCAGATAATATGAATTTTACTTACAGATTTTACAATTAACAAAACCTAAAATTTACAAACATGTGGTTTATATGTATAATATACAAGTTGACCTGGTGAAATTAATACCACCAATTTTTTTTATTTGGGTCGTTCCCTTTTTTTTAAAACGTGTTTGATTTTTTGCGAGACTAAACGCTAAGTACGCGTTCATAAGTGCCTTATCAGGGCCCTAGACTAAATAAATGACATTTTGATTTTGAATATACAGTAGCTATCTAAATTACAACCATAGACTGGATATATTCGATACGCTACTACAACTATCAAATCAAAAATTCTTGAAAGTTGTACTCGTACTTACAGTACAGTAATTTCGACCTTTAGTTTATCGAGATACACGCACCAGCTGTATAAACATAACGCACATAAACTAACTTAAGTTAGTTCACTCGCGACAGGTATCGCGTGAATCGCTCAGCGGCCGCGTGTCGGCGCAATGAGGTGGTGGAGCGGCGGCGAGCAGCGCCGGGACACTGCCGCGACTCGAGCGGGGAGCGTACACTGTGCGGAGCTCACACGCCGGGCGGGACCCGACCGACTCACACACCTGCCCCCGCTTGCCTTCAAGTAGGTATTCCTCACTTTAACCTCCTTTCTCACGCTGTCTGCTCAATGTCAACTCGACGGACCAGTTGGCGCAGTTGGTTAAGAGTCTGGTAAAGATTCCACCTATTGCGCCGCAGGTCGTGGATTCGATTTCAGCACAGGACATGCATTTGTGTGCATGAACATGTCTGTATGTCCTGAGTCTGGGTGTATTTATGTATATTAAGTATGTATTTACAAACAAAAAGTAGTATATGTATTATATCAGTTATCTTGTTTCCATAGTACAAGCTCTGTTTAGTTTGGGTGAGGAATGTCCCAGGATATTTATTTATTTAATGAGCAATGCACAATGTCGACGTATCAACGCGGGCTACACTGAACCTCTCCATCTAAACACACGTAGGAACACGCGAAGGGAAGGTATACACTATTCATGAATCACTCTTGAGAGGGGTCTACAGAGGTCGGTTTAATTTGAATCTGAACTGTATTTGTTTTATATGGAGGCGAGTTTTATTACAATTTACGAGTGCGCATTGCAAATAAGCTTCGGGAATCTGAGATTTAGAAATAAGTGGATAATTACGGGCATTTAATGTTTTTGTATCTTAATTACTTTCCAGTGTATAGCTATTCTATTCTAATAACAATCAATTCTTCAGTCATATGAGCGTGAGTAGACGAATACAAAAGATAATGTTACTTTATATTTTGCTGGAAATTGTTATTTTTTAATTCATTTGTAATTTCAATTGGTATTTGTTCAAGATGGTCGAAAAGAAAACGTCAGTCGCTGAAAGGTTTTTAGGGTCCCCTACCCGAAGGGTGCTAAACGGGACCCTATTACTAAAAGTCTTACTAGAGTCTTAGTCTGTCAGTGGGCTGTATCTCATGAACGGTAATAGGTAGACAGCTGAAATTTTCAAAGAATATGTATTTCTACTGCCGCTATAACAAAACAAATAAAAAAATGAAATAAAATTCAAAATTAAAGGGGGCGCCTATAAAAGAAACTTCTTTTGGCGTTTCTTTTTCAAAGTTAAGTTGAGTTAGTTAATATTGTCCGAACCGGTATTACATTATTACATTATTAGAGTCAGACTTTACATAAGTGCCTGCGAAGGTCTATTTGAATAAATGATTTTGAATTTGAAAATTTGGTTTATTTTTATGGATAAAGCTAATTAGCTTTCAATTAATTTTTTTCTCCAATTGGAGATCAAGTTATTAAAGAACTGGCTTTTTACACAAAAATGATACAAATAAAAATAATAGCTGATTTTTATTTAGGCTCAAATGATCGAAGTAAATTAATGTTTCATAAAATAATAGCAGTTTAGTAAGTAGACCTCGCGGCGCAGTCACTGGCAATCCGCCACTATCAAGTGGACGGACACGTTATAGTGTCGGCGAATCTCTCCATAACAAAGGAAGGTTTAACCTGCCCTCCGAGTGACGAGGGTCGACAATTTGCTCTCACCTGTGACACCGACAGACGCTACGTAACAATCAACCGCCGCCCTAAATACATGCTTGACGGCAATATATATTGCGAAAGTATTTATACACATCCATTCCTGTTTGCGGTCTGCCTACGGGCTGGGTACGTATAAAAGATGAGGCGTCACTTGCCTCGATATTGTGATACATGTCTCGTTTATTCGCTTACAGGTATGTATATTAATCTTCACGGTGATCAAGACAGGATTTGTTGATAATTTGAACACTTGGAGAGGGGTATCAGTCATAGGCGTCGCCGCGTCGCCAAGGGAGCAAGGGGCCTTCGAGGAATTGGTTAGATACTCCTTGTAGGATGATCTCTCTCTTCCTTGATGTAGTGAGAATAGTACCATCTTTTAGTCGAAGTGAATTTTGTTTATTATCTACATAAAAGATTCCATCCAGAAAGCCCAAAATAAAGATCTTAAGTTAAAAAAATTACAGTCACTAAAAATCCATTCGACAATTCGGAATCAGCCGTAAACCTATATTGAATCACCCTGAAACTTTATAAAGAATGAAAGAAAATTGTAAGCCTATAATGCAAATGTACTTAAGCGGTATACTTAGTCAAATTGAATTTTTCTTCGGACAAAAATGAAGGGCGCAAAGTTGCGTTGGAGACGCGACGAGGACGTAGTTGGTTCAGCGCAAACTTTTAAAACCTTGGGAGTTGAGTCAGCTTGTTTAGTTTGTAGATTCCATCGACATTTTTTATCCATTAAGATTGGGATCTTTTACGATACCGATTACTGGGTACCTACTTATTGTTTCAAAATGGAAATGTTTGTCGAAAAGGCTGTTAAGGCAATAAGGCAAATAAGATTCAAGCAATAAGGCGAGTGAAAGTGTGCGACGGTAGGAGAGGCGTTGGGTTGCAGTTGTTGCATTTGCATGGCACATTACCCCGCATCTCTCCCCCGGCTGTCTGCAAGTGCGCCTGGCGCGGCGCCAACACCGTCGTGCCGTCAGTCCACTTTACTGGTGCTAGCAAGCAGTCGACGTAGAAGCTCGGAGCATTTGATTCATATTTTATTTGGTATTACAAAGAACCCTACCATGGCGCTTGCTTTACCGATAGATCAAACTCACTGTAAGAATCGAACTTATGACCAATTCCAGTTCACCACTATTTATAACAAATCCTCACCATTAAAACGTTTGTAGGTACGTACCTATAAAAATGTATGTTTATTAATCCTTACCCAACATGAGACAAGCTTGACAATGAGATATGCTTTGAAAAATAAATACAAAAGGCAGACAGACACTCAGCACAAGTATCTAATATCTTTGGCAACATTGACTCAGGAATGTTTTCAGACTCATAACGAAATACCAATTTGTTGAAAGAAATTGTGTGAACAAAATGCCAGTCATTCTCTTATTAAACAATAATACAGTTTTTACCTCAGATAAACTATATGACTAGGCCACAGATTACAGAACAAGGCAGATGGAAGAGCGATGGAATACGGGAGTGAGGCAAAAAAAGGAAATAAAAATTGAAAAACACATACCTGGTATTCGCTTTTGAATTTGTATTTACGAGCAAATAAACGCTACGATCTACCTCTCTCAAATTTACTCTTACTTGGGTACTTTAAAATTTATCAAAGCTTTCCATGTCTTGGTAATAAACCGAAATGGTAGAGCCGATGGAAATCAATTCCAAGATTTTACTGCAACTAGTCTGTCCAAATCCGATTCTAACGACATCTGCTGAATTACGAAAGATAACAAGTATGAAGATAGTACTTGCCAGGTAGGGTTTCGCACAATAGGATTCAATCAACATGTGGCTATGTTTCTCAGGTTTTTAATATACTCGCATCTTTGCATAGACATTTACCAAAAAACATGGCGGATATCTATACGTTTTGATAGAAGACCGCTGTTTTTCGCCAAATTTCTATTCGACATCGATATCGAAAGCGCGAAAATTCGAGCTTGGTTATCGAAAGCAGTACTCTATCCCGAGCACCCTGCTATCTACAAGACGCCGGAAACTACCTGCGGTAGGCTGGCCACGAAGCCATCACTTTTAATACCATTTGTTTTGAATGGTTCTTTGATAGACAGATATACCGCACTGGCTTAGTACCAGCGCATGGATACGGAATCTTAAAATAAGTATGTTGGTTGACGTGTTCGGTCGAGTGTTGCCGGATGCTGGCGGCATTGAATACTCATGTCACCCGCCGCCACCGCTATGTTACTATCCGTAGGGATCGTGTATTTACAATAATTTTCGTGCTGGTTTACAAGATATCGGAGCAACAGTGAACACCAGATAGAAACGAGACTACAGTATATACAGGACATAGTTACGGTGTTTGATTTATAATACGACCTGAAAACGAAATGCACCGGTAACCATGCATATCCTATAGTATGTTACTGTCAAACGAGGGGCCGCGCCGGCCGCCCGGGCACCGTGACGATGCGAATCGGGTGTGTTCCATTAGCCAGCGAACCTGTCACACCAAACATGTTGACAACTAAAATAAACGTTGGAAAATAATATACTGACGTGTATGTGATGCAAGTATTGTAATAAGAATCTAATTGTGTATGTGGGACGTTAATGGCTCCAGGGAAAGAAGTTTATATTTAAGCTGATGTTAATGCTCACGGTATACATCGAAAACAGACATTAGTTAACTGTATGGTTTGAGAAGAGTTTTCCCTCCTCTCAGAATATAAAATTAAATGTTTATAAATATAGAACCGCCATCAAAGTACACTCAGACGTAGGGATTGCAATCCGGATACTTCGAAATCCGAAAATGACTGAAAAATCCGGATTTTAGGGGCCTATTATAAATCCGAATATTGAGAATAAAATCCGGTTTTTTCGGATTTTAATCATAATTGATTATAGTTGATGTTTAACTAAAAAATTTCATTAAATAAGTATCCAGTAGATTTAGGTCAGTATTACTCTGAAATCTATACACCGCTCGGCACACACGCGGCTAGCTGCTACCGCTCATCCATCTTGCTAATAGTTAAGTCGGCCAGTGAGTCTTAGATGGAGGCGATGCGCGTGCGGCGCGAGTAACAACTCTTTGCACAACGTAATATCAAGAATGATAGTTCTATATAGTCGTGTTACCGCTGAAAGCATTTTGTACATCGGCTGATCTCAGAAAATGGTTACTTTTGAAAGGGCCACCAGCCTTCTAAGCAAGCTTCCTTAATATGAAATGTCTGGTGGTCTGTGCGCTTGGATTTCCAATTTCCTGAGCGAACGGTCTATTCATGTAGTCATAGACGGGTGTTCGTCGGACCTTTTCGCAAACAATTCCACAGAGATCAGATTCAGTTCTCTCTGCAACCTTATTTCTGCTGCATATTAACGATCTGGTGAAGCCCGGTATCTTTGGGTACGTAGACGATAGCACCGTTGTCATAGATCCAATTGTTGCGAGAGGCCATGGTAGAGCGTTTGAACGTAACTTTACAGGCAGTCTCCGATTGGGGCAATGCCAATCTGGTCACTTTTAATGCTACCAAGGCGCAGGTGTGTCTTTTCACCACCAAACGGAGCCCTTTCCACCAGGCTCTCGCCCTCGACTCAATAAACCGCCGAGCCAGAAGACTCATTCAATATGAGACTAATTATGACGAAACTCACGAGGCTCGACCATCGAAGAAAGGTTGCTTGCCTTATCGGTTTTGTACAGGATATGTTTTGAGAGTGTGTGCAGGAATTGCTCAACCTTATTCCAACCACCATCCCTATTTTTACTCCGAACCACAAGACACGGGGACATTTTTCTTTTGTATCCTCAATTATAATGCGGACAGCAAGTGAGTGGAACTTGCTTCCGGCGACTGTATTTCCTGACTCTTAGAATCTAGGGACTTTCACGGCCAGAATGAATAGGTTCCATTTGGGTTAGCGTGCTCCACCTTAGGCTTCGTCATTATCCTTTATGGACGGCTCAGTAGCCAAATACAAGCCCATTCTTTTAAAAATATAAGGCAGTTACGAACGTTACAATTGATTTTACCACCGGTTCGTAATACACATAAACTGAGAAGACTCCCGGCAAGAAACTCAGCAAGGATATATATTTTTTAATTATCTTATAATAAATTTGACAATATTAGATAATTAAATTAAAATAGCCTGTAAAGCGAACACTTCATTCAAATGCGTTCTTGTCTTCTACAAAGTCGGAAACTTTATAGTACCCTTTATTACACAATTTTTGTTTAACTAACTTTTTAAATCTATACACAGATAGTTCTTGAATTGATTTGGGTACTTTGTTATAGAAGCGTATACATTGCCCCTTAAAATAATCCCTAACTTTGCTGAGCCGTGTTACAGGTACAGCAAGTTTGTCCTTATTTCTAGTGTTTAAACTATGAGTGTCGCTATTTTTAGGAAAGTTAAGTATATTTTTTTGAACATAAATTAAGTTTTCATATATGTACTGAGACGACACTGTCATTACATTTATGGTTTTAAACTTATCCCTATGGGAATCTATTGGCTTTAAGTTATATATTGCGCGAATAGCCTTCTTCTGCAGGATAAAAATTCTATTGATGTCTGCACCGCTGCCCCAAAGGAGGATGCCGTAAGACATTAAACTATGAAAATAACTAAAATAAACTAATCTTGCCGTAAATTCGTCAGTGCGAGAACGGATTTTCTTCACTGCATACGCTGCAGAACTAAGTCTATTCACTAGATTATGTATGTGTGTTTGTAACTTATCGTCTAATGTAATACCTAAAAATACAGTTGTTTTAACAAGATCCAATTTTTTTTCAAAAGCAAGCAATGGAAATACAATAAAATAGAACACCTCTCTTCAAACTACTAATAATTAAGCATAAACTACGCGTACAATTTAAAATTACAAAAGATTGCAAAAAAAATACAAAAATTCGAAAAATCCGGATAATCCGGATTTATAGGTGATGATAAAATTTGAATCCGGATTTGAAAAAAATCCGGATTTTGCAATCCCTACTCAGACGTATGAAATAATAACGTCGGAAATCAATTTTAATTTATGTAAAAGGTATTTGCGCACAATTCGGTATGATATTATCGTTTCAACTCGTGCTAATTATACCAGAATTTGAAAAATATCAACAACATTTTTATGTTTGCAAAAAGGCCAACATAGTCTACTTAAATGCCTGATTATATTTCCAGAGAACTTACTTAATTAGTTTAGTATATACAGAGTGTTCTACGAGATAAGGTGCCAGAAAAACCGCAGTAAATATTTTATGATATGCTTTTTGGTGAATGCGAGCTAGGTCGATAGGCTTAACTTATTTATTACGTCCCAGTTCCAACGAGAACGATGTTTTTTTCACATACCAGTTTTTACTAAGATACATGATGCGTTACCTAGGATTTATTTGATTACAGTGGAGAATAAATTTGTTTTTTAGATACTATATTTTAAATGTAGATCTTTTTGTACGGTTTACTTTAACAATAATAAATCATTCGTTGGCTACCTGCGAATAGGTATTAATAGTAAAGTATGATATAGGTATTTAAGAATTGATTATAATTCAGTATCAACATAATTGAACTGTTTTACAAAAAAACTTAAACCGACTTCAAAGTAGACTAAGTAGTAATCAAATCCTGATCTGATGATAATGGGACCAAGAGGGAAGTGTACTCTTTCAAATAAAAAAAGAATTTTCCAAATTGGTTAATAAATGACGGAGTAATGAAGTAACAAACATTAAAAAAAAATGCAACCGAATTGAGAACCTCCTCCTTTTTTTTGAAGTCGGTAATAAAAGGTTATTAAAGTTTTCCATACTTAAAGAATGACCAAAAAGGTAAAATACTTGGTTTCATTACATACAAAATATTTTTTCGATTAATAGTGATATTTTAGATTGAACTAAATAGATACGATATATCTATTAAATTCAATCTCGTATAGAATATCGAGTGAAGCCTGGGGGAGCAATCTCAACGCGAGGATCGTGTTGCAGGAAATTTGAGTGTATATTTAGTGCAATTGCAAGATATCTGGAATGTACCCGTTCACCTACTACCTACTACCTACCTACCTACTACTAGCATATGAGCACTTTAAAGCATACGAAGTTTATTAAAGAGTTTTTTTAAAGTTATGAATACTTAACTGAGCCGAACAGTAGGATATTTTTTAAGTAATAACGCGAGTGAAGACACTTGGAGAAGTTTATTAGTTATTTAAGTTTATAAAAGAAAGACTATTGTGTACGTATAAAAGGTTCTACAGGAAAGAACTAAGTAAAAAGTTTCTAAAATTAGTCAACGTTGCACCACAGAAATCGCATGGTGTAAACGGCTCGTCCACTTCCAAAAGAACTCTCAGCGAACGAGTTAAAAAGCTCCTTTATGAGAACGTTAACAGGCAATCGAAGTTGAGTCAGCTTCCACTCTTTATGAGTATAATGGGCGCTGCCGGTTACTAAATTGAAAAGTTAAGATTATTTTAAAACAATAGTTCGGTGCACTTCGGTGGGGTCCATTTAATGGAACAAGTTTCAATTTTATATCGTGTCGTTTGTTTTGTAAACTATTAGTCGTAGTTGGAATTGGAGCTTTTAACATATCTATTAATGTCGCGCTGTGCCCGAGCTATCCCACCCGAGGGCGATAGAGACAGCTTGGACCGATTATACCTATTTAAAATAGACGAAATCGCTATTTCGTAAACCCCGGTATTCTCCTCCAAAACTGGATCGATTTAAAAAAAAAGTTATCAAGAATTATAATAAGAAGGGCTTTGGCTATGTCTGTCGCTTATAATAATTAATTTATGGAGAAAAACACAACCGAGGGACATACAGTGGTACACCTACAGATTACATGGTAATTACCCACGCGGCACGGATATCCTGCACACGCCGCACTATATCCGTATGAAACGTGGCTGTCACTATATTATTATATTACTACCGCACACGTGATTTACATACGCTTACATATAGACAGACGTTCATAACATATCTACGCTGCACTTCCGTGCGTCGCCTCTCGTGACTGTCTCATTGCGCTTGAAAGCGTCACGTAGCGAGCGAAAATATCAATCTCGCTGAAAAGGAATCGTGGTCTACTGTTCTGAAAACTTCTGTAAACGCCACTATCAAATTACTCATTTGATAGTGGTGTTTACCATTTCGATTTAATCATGCAATCTGACAAGCATGCAAACAGTCCGATAGTCTGATATATATAGAGAGTCTGATAGAAATGTCCACCGTCACCTAAATCCAAAGTGTTGCTGACCTCTGCAAAACCTCAAGACTCACAAGTCACCTGTAAGGTTCTTTAAATTTGAAAAATAATAATCCATGTTTATGCAACTACATTATAAAGTGAAGCAAAGATGCTGAAGTGTTTCCGCGGACCACTTGAGAGTTGAGTGTGAATAGCGTTTCAGCCCCACGACGTCTTTTATACGACGTCGCTCGCAGTTCGCTGGATTACGGCGTACTTACTCGTATTTTTTTATGAATTCACATTTTTATATTTTATATTATGCTCTAAACTCGGCTTTCTCACTGACTAAGATCTTTGAGAGCATTAAGTTTATTTATTAATTCCAGCTTACAAGAGCTAGACTCGCGAGCGGCGCGATTGTATTCTCTTAGTTCTTTACTTTTCTACAAAGTTATTGTATAAAATATCTTTCTGCAACTTTGCCATCTCCCATAATCATCTTGGCACCACACTGGGTCTTTTGTTTATTGTTGATATAACGACATTTCCGCAAACTTTTAGTCTTGGTAAATTTGGCACGGCGCGCGCGGTGCTCTGTGTATTGCCTTTCAACAAAATATATTTATTTATTTTGAAATGAAATAAAATAAACTTCGCTATGCCTGATAATAATAATAATGGAGTTAAATGTAGATATACTGTAGACATGTGGACATGATGACATCAAAAAAATTGCTGGACCACAATGGTATTATAGCACAAGACCGAGAGAAATGGGAATGACTATGGAAAAGGGGTTCCTGCTACACAGTATAAAAAATAATTGTAAATTGTATTCTTGACGAAATAAAAGGCTTTTTATTTTATTATAGGTACTGTATATTATATATTATATTGACCTCGTCAATGAGCTCGTCCACCATGGGCTTTCTAAGTGCTGGTCGAATATCACGGCACTCAGCTATTAATTACATTATCCGCAGGGCTCTTGTTGTCGCTAACGTGCCTTCCGTACTGGAACCAGTCGGTATTGCGAGGGGCGATGGCAAGAGACCGGGTGGTATTTCTTTGATCCCTTGGAGTGTCGGCAAGTCGCTGGTGTGGGATGCCACATGTGTCGATATACTCGCGCCATCTCACTTACCGGCGACTTGTAAGTGCAGGGGCAGCCCTGCAGCTTTACAACGGCTTTTACGGCGGCCAGTGCGGAAAATTCTAAATTCAAAAAATATGCATCGATTGGACCCAATTATATTTTTATGCCTTTTGCGGTCGAGACCTTGGGACCATGGGGGTCAGAAGCTCGCCTATTTGCTCGCACCTTGTCTTCAAAATTGATCGAGACCTCCGGAGACCAGCGGGCGGGGAGCTTTTTCCGCCAACGCGTCAGCTTGGCTATCCAAAGAGGAAGAAACGCTGCCAGCCTTCTGGGAACCTTGCCGTTAATCGGAAGCAGCGGCAGGCTTGAGGAAATATTCTATATATAGATTGTATTTTGTACATATTTGTTGTTAATAAGGTACTGTATATATATAAATCCTCGACTGAGTATGCCTAATCTTCTATAAGTAGAGCTCATGCGATATTCAAACTTGTCTGTGCAGCATTTGCTTATGTTGTTCGTGTTGAATATGATGCGCTCCGCTGCAGTCTGGCTATTTATTGAAATACGATGATTTCCCAGTCCGCTGCTTCATGTACAAGCACGTAATATATTATAAAAGTCATCTCAGCTGCATGTCTTTCATCCGTCTTCACTGCCCGACATACCGAATCATATATTAAGACAGTTCTTATTATGGACTTGAACTAAAGAATAATATTATCGATATTCTGCGATATTATTAAAGAACGGACACTCATGACCCCCGCCAACTTATCGTCTCGCACAGTCGTCACGTTTTTTGTCTTCGTATAGATATATATTTGTGATGATTTGGGCGAAGGTGGTACGCGCACAAAGCCTAGAAGCAACTCGCTCTCAAGTGCAGCTCTCGGAACACATAGATAGGTGCTTGGCGACCGATGGCGGATAATAACCAGCCAGGTGGCCACCGTGCTATGGGTTCCTCTAAAGCTTTCCTTCCCCTAAAGCTCAATTTCATTTTGGGAATCAAACCCGAAACCTTCGTCTCGGTATCCAACGTCACTATCACTGGGCTATCATCACCTTAAAGGTTTGCAATGTGATCGGTCAGGCAGGCTGGAGAGGCGCAGTTAGCCCGGCGCGGCGCCTGACTACGTGTCTCAACTTTAACTAAATATAGCTCGATCAGTTTCCAATATTGTTAGCTGGCATCGATTCTCTTCATTTGAGCATCTCTATTATTACTACACTTAGACATTTAGACTTTTCTCTCGACGTTTCGCTTATATTTCATATCTTTTACGTAAATGCAAGGTCTAAAAGATACGTACGTAAATGCACAATATATTAGAATCTTAAGTCGTTTTATAAAAGTAATAGCTATCTTTAACCTCTTGAGTGCAATTTATAGTCATCAGATCTGATAAGTAAAGGATAATGTGCCATTGTATCTATAAGTATTAGGTTTATAGTGTCATAAATTTGAATAATCCCAACGAGCCCCACTACTTACCGATATAATACATATATTACATACCGATATAATACATTATATTTTTGTTGATATTATGGGAAAGTGATTCTCAAGCGTTGACAGTATTAGGCTAACTTGTTCTGTCATTTATTTTTATCAACATTTCATTGGTAGAAAATTTAAAATACTAATCCAAATGATTTTGAGTAAATAAGTATCCAAATACATTAAATAACCTTCGCAGGTACTTATCAGAATAAGACTCAGTATTCAGTAATTATTTTATTGCATAAACTGTACAGAATAATGGTGTTATAAAAAAAATGTTATGAATAGTCTGAATCGAAAACCGGTTCGGTAGGTGTGTTTGTTGAGAAGAGCCGGCCTCTATCTCTTTCTCCTACTCCATCTCTCTTTAAGACTGTTCTATTTAAAGCACTTTCAATGTCATGGGGGCTGATTTCGCCACATTTGTAGTTTCCTTCATATGAATGCCGCAAAAAGAGGCACCCTGTAAAATATATCCCCAATTCTAAATCACTCGATCTTTACCCCTATCCATTCACGCGAGGTTAGGAAACAATCACGTTAGATTACACAGAGCAGGCGGCACGAAGACGAATGTTCTCGGTGAGTATGATAACCGTTGATTTGTTCCGCGGACCGTCACTCTTGCTTTGCAGGGATCCCCATATTTGTCTTTTTTCACGCTGAGGCTTTTTGCTCTTTGTGTTGGAAAATTCTCGTATTTTTATCATAAGAAGGCTACGATTTTATCTAGGCTACAAACCTAGATTAAAAACAATTAAATATAATATAAACATTGGAGCAGCTAAGCATATATCCTTATGTTAAACAGCGATACCATGTACAATAGAAAATTACAGACATTGTGTCTGCTGCTGCAAACTTTGCTTTATAATTATTAGCGACAATTATCATGAATTCAAAAGAAATGTATCAATTGAAAATAAATTATGTACATAATTATAAATTATAAATGGGTTATACTGAAGTTAGTTAGTTATATTCTCTTTATACGACTTATTATGAGTAGGTATAGAATTTTTCAGTAACACAAAATAACATCTTATGCGAGTCAACTACATAAAAATTATGCAAACTCTTCAAATCTCCAGACTGACCGTGTAACCCTGCTATAATGATAGACACGTTCGTGCGCTAACTGTTTGTATCTACCTGTCCTGCTCTAGAGATATTTGTGTTACATTGTAATTTGTGAGCACAAATGAACACGGGATTCCCATTAGTTTCAATTTAAATGCGGGAGGCGCACTCGCGCCACAATACATCACGAGCCGGGCTACGACGAGGGTCTGATGGCCTCTCGATCCCGCGATACTCAATAATCAACTAAATAACCTCAACGCTATCTCACATACATTCTAATGATGCCTCTGCTCTATTTACTAGAAGACAATGGGGTTTGGAGCAGATAGATTTAGATTTTTGAGAGAGGTACAGCGTAGCGTTTATTCGCTCAAAGAGCAGCTCGGCTGGGGAAGTACCTCCACCTTACAGAATACCGCTGCCATATAACTTTATGTTGTGTAAAGTCCTGTGCGTGAGTAAGGTCGCCAGAGCTCATTGGGGAGGGGGGAAAAGTCGGTAACGCGTGAGCGATGCATCGTGTGTTGCAAGCGTCCATATGGCTACGGTAACCGCTTACCATCAGGCGGGCCGTATGCTTGTTTACCGACGTCGTCGTATAAAAAAAAATGATAGAATTTATTTTTCCATGTACGTCAGTGAAGTTGCTGAAATTGCCTTTGTTCCACGTGGAACGGAATGTTGGGTTGTTCACAACACTCCGAGGACCTAGTCATTAGTTACATGAAATAACCTTTACAGACAGGTGTCGGAAGTTCTCTGTCTTTGACATTAGCAAGATTAGCATCAAAATAAATGACTACGATTTGACAACGTATTTCATTTATCTTAAAAGGATCAAAAAATTTATATTATTTATAATTGGTATATTATTTCAATTTAGGCCCCAGAAGGTTAGTATTGGTATTGGTACGTTAATACAAAGCTTTGAAAACATTTCTGTATGGGTTTATTTCATAAAACTGGCTCAACATTATTAACAATATAAAATTATTTATTCGCCGCAGCAGCTACATGAATTTGCCAGCGTGTTTCATATCGTTCAATAAAATCTGCGAATTTATATTCTTTTTAATATTTTCTACGATTAAATTTAAATTGTATTGTAAAATATTTGAAGTACTTCGATTTTCGTTTATTGTTAAGTGATTGTTATAAGAAGACTCAATGAAATATCAATTAGTTTACTACATTTCGTTCTAGCGATATTGAAAAGAGTAATTGCTGCTTTTATTTGCGGCTCTTATTAGCAAATGCAACCATACGAATCTGTGTTAGAGTCAAACTATTCATAATCGTCTGCGTAATTTAAATAAAATGATTTTGATTTAAACGCGACTAGGGCGGGCGACTACATTGCGCGGCTTGGTACGGAGTGATCGGTGTCGGGAGAGCAATGTTACGCGCCATTACACACGCTGTGATCGCAGCGGAGGTGTTTTTTTTTTTTCAATTTATATTCTAACTGTAATATATTTTCAACTTTTTATCGTTACTGGTATCCCCTAGGGCTTAAATTGAAAACATGGACGAATGCAGTCACGATTTTTCGATTGAAGAATATTTCTCGATATGGATGGCGTGCGCAAACGTGCGGATACAAAGCAAGCGTGCGCCGCGCCGCGCTGCCTGCCGCGGGGACCCACCGAGGTGCTGCCTCTACAATACTGAAACATTTTATTTTGTTATTGCTTACTGTGCTGAGTATAAAAATGTTAAGTTATATATTATTCTTCTTAGTTTTCAGATTAGAAGGCAAATAAAAGTTGGATATTTATTTATTAATTCAGAATTGCTTTTAGTATCTCAAGTAATTCAGTACATCCAATGCCAAAGCAAGTTTTCAATTGTTTTTTTTTTTTAAGCCTTAATACGTCGGAATTAAGTTTGTTCTTGAAATAATATTTATATCAGATATCTCTCAGTATTTTTTCTATTATAACTGTTTAATATTAGCTTTATTTATAACAAATATGTACAAAATACAATCTATATATAGATAATTTCCTCAAGCCTGCCGCTGCTTCCGATTATCGGCAAGGTTTCCAGAAGACTAGCAGCGTTTCCTCTTTGGATAGCCAAGCTGACGCGTTGGCGGAATAAGCTCCCCGCCCGCTGGTCTCCGGAGGTCTCGATCTGTTTAAAATTTTATAAAAATCTGTTGATAAATTTATCGCTACATAGAGACCCACTAAACAAATTGTGTGCAATCGTTTCAAAACCAAGGCCTATTTATGAAACTATAAATAGACCTTGGTTTGTTTGTGTGGTGGATAAGTCATGAATTCTGATTGTGTATTTAAAATTGCAGAAAAATATAACGAACGGGTCAGCGCGGCGCAGCCTAGCCGTGCCGAGCCGTGATATCGCCGCCCGTTCAGCGGTTTCAGCTCACACTGCTAAATTATAACGTCCCTGTACATACATTCTTACCAATATGTAAAATGTGACTTTAAATAAATTTAAATGTTTATTAAAGGTTAGGTACATTATATTTCTACTGGGTGTAACGAGAAGGGTATATTCATCCGAAAGCGGAGAACACTACATCAGGTACAGATTCTCTATACAAAGTTTCAGTACAAAATAAATTTCTCAAAAATTCATACCAAATTTTTGCATCATCATAACCAACATGTCACCGTCCTATCAATGAGGGTACATTTTGCATCACTTGCTAATATTAATATAAAATGTTCTCTTCCGCGATCTGCGCGCCTAGTACCAAAAAAGTGGATTACTTTACTCATCGAACAATTAACCCAAAGAAGCGTAATGACGTCGATTTTGCATGCAATATATTCCGCCAATTTGCCACCACCGACAATGCGCTCTGATTGGCTAAGACATGGACTCATGCGCTCTGATAGGCCAAGTCAAGAACACACGATGCAGTGATTGGTCCTTACTATTCGAAATCAGTGACAAATCACTGACTAGTTTCGGAATCGGACTGGTCGGTATTACTACTCTAAGGGATTGTTCCTCGATGACTTTACTGGATAGGTACACGTTACACGTTTTATTTTGACAGTATTTATAAGAAATATTATGTCTAATATCAATCCACAGTCTTATCGTTGGCGTGTTGTTTCGTTTTGCATATTAAGTCGGTTCATGCTCTCGTATTATATATGTAATTGTCAGCTTCTGATAACACCCTGATGACAAATCGCTATGAGATAGAACTCTGATGCTCGTTCATCTTTCATTTTCATTTGCAAAAAAAAAAGATTTGAAACTATTTTGGTGATGCGTCGTGGCAGACTCGTCGCACTGTGAATAATATAAGCCTGCAGAAGTCGCATCAACAAATTATCATCTGCCTGCTCTGTTCCGAACTATTGGTGATCGGCGCAATTATAATACGCTTCTACCATCCTTCTATCTTTTACATCACCACTGACTCCATTCTTTCTAAACTTTAACTTGTTTTCCGTCTTCACTTCGCCAGCACAAAGTTATTCCTTTAAGTTTCCAACGCATTATACCGTTCGAGATTTTCATATCTATTTTTCTATTAGCTAGAGTTACCTTCCAGCTGTAAATGGTTTTGCACACAAATAGCTTTTATATTTTTCAACCAACCCGCCAACTTGCCCGTATTTCAGAGATATAAATGCGAGCGCGTGTTTCCGCCCGCACCGCCTGGCTACAAAGCTGTTATATTTGTAGTGTTTTGTTGCTACATTTCGATTGAGTTGAATTTATAATAGGTCATTTTCCAAGCGCATAGATACTTGAATACGTGGTCAACCCAAGACAACCATGGACAGAATCTCTTATAATGTCACAAGTATTTCATTCGTTACAGAATTTATTTCTGTCAGCATGGTTTATCAGCGATATTAACTCGCGACAATCGAAATTCGCTCGCACATGGATTGCGGTGGCTCCACACGTCCCTTAGATTGCGGAAGCGACGACGCATGCACTCAGCGATGTATGTGTGTCCCACCATTTTTCATACAATATACAATTTTAATAGATACCTGATCGATTCGTCAAGGACTGTCCCAAATTATATAATTATCTACTAACTTCCAAGCTTACCTGTATGTTACAGATAGAAAGCAATATGAAGTGATAAAACATATTCGTTTTATGACAAATCGTATATTGTGTGGAGGAAATAAGAGAATGAGGGGAATAAACGACTATTTGCGGCTGATATCGGCCTCGATAATCGAATAGCGGAATCGATAAAGGGAACTACATACATACCTACAAACATTCAGTTACTGAAGCACAATCGAATCCATAAAGGGTTGCTACTAGGTTGCTAGTGACGAAATTGTAAATTATTGAAATTTTAAGTGTTCTGATTGAAAAATGTGTTGTTCCCGTAAACAGAGTATGTACATGGTCTACGGTTTTACATGAGTATGAAAGTAAATTTGAAGCACTTATGGTGTAGCATGATAAGCCGGTCTCGGTTATCACTTAATTGTGACAGTCGTTAAGCTAGTTGGAAGTCTTCTAGGCGGCTTGAAAACTCCAACATTAGGTTGACCACTACTCCTACCTCCACCGATCCGCAGTGGGCACGCGTGGTGGAAAAACTGCCCATTCCCTTCCACCCTGATTTGTGAAAGGAGGCTCAGCAGTGAGACATTATAGGTTGATTATGATGATGAAAGTAAATTAGGCAAAAAATTAGTTTTCTCACCTCAAAGGTTTATAAATAGGTCATCAAAAGTTTTAGCGAAAATATACATCACATTTCCTTAGTAGGCATAAATAAATTTAAACGTTCCATAACCCTCCGGCAGTCGGCGTCAGGATTTATTATGCGTAATAATTATAATGGGTGGTAGTTTTGAAACCGCTTTAACTTTAAATTACATGACAGCTTGACCAAATGTGAGTTTATGTTTATTAGAGCGCCGCGCCCCGTTTCGTATAACATGTTTGTTTGATGATTGAGCGATGGTTAAAAAATAATTGTTGAAAGTCAAGTTGCAGTTTTAATAATTAGCAGTGCCTCATATATTTCCCATTAACTGAACTATTTTGCATTTTTTTATAACGCAAATCGATTTGTGTGATAGCCCTAGCGGGAAGAAATATTTTTTCAATTACAAGTTGGTTGCAGTCGAGGCGAGCATTCAATTGAGCGTGGGGACGCGGGTGGTGCCGGTGGCGCGCCGGATTTATGTAGCGCACAGCACTGGCCGCCCGCGCCAGTGCCCAGCTGGGCTATTACTATTAAATTCAAAAAGCTTTTGTCTTTTTGAAAATGTTAGACTTCTTCTGATCCTTTATAGTTATTTTAGTTATTTATGACTCCAAATGCTACACGCTAGCCTATAATTATATTTTAGTCAGAAAAATATTCTAATGTTACATTTTTTCCCCTGTATTTATATGTCATCTTGCAAAAGCATGCTTGCTTGACAGCATTAATCATTTCTAACCCTTTTCTCATCTTATTTGCCTGTTTTTCTCGGCACATTACTTATTAACATTTTTATTACGTTGACACTGCACGCACATTAAATTATAATGTTTGTGACAACAATATAATTCAGTCTGAAACAAACGTCAAAGGCTTCGCACCGCGTCAGAGACACAAAGAGAGTGGGAACTGTCAACTTCAAAAGTAGCATATGAAAATGTTCTCTTGGAATTCGTTATAGGGAGGAGTGTATGCTGCGAGCCCTTTGTCAACGAGCGCCAGCACCTTGTACTCTTACAACTTTATGGCTAGGTTGTTTATATGTCTCGGAATTGTTGTCATTTGATGGTTTATTCTCTTTTTGGTACGCTGTAGCTTTTTAGGGTTAGGACCCTATTACTAAGCCTCTGGTGTCCGTTCGTCCGTCTGTCTGTCAGTGGACTGTCCACAGGTAGACAGCTGAAACTTTCACAGGATGTGTATTTCCATTACCGCTACAACAAAAAATAATAAAAATGAAATAAAACTACGGAATTAGTTTCAAGAGAGGTAGAGCATAGCGTTTATTCGCTCAAAGAGCAGCTCGACTGGGGAAGTACCTCCACCTTACAGAATACTGCAGCCAAATAGCTTTATGTTGTGTAAAGTTGTGTTCCTACGCGTGTGTAAGGTCGCCAGAGCTCATTGGGGTGGCGGGAAAGGTCGGTAACGCGTGAGCGATGCTTCGGTGTTGCAAGCGTCCATATGGCTACGGTAACCGCTTACCATCAGGTTGGCCATATGCTTGTTTACCGACTTAGTCGTATAAAAAAAAAAAAAAAAAAACCCTTCGTGTGCGAGTCAGAATTTCGCTTTTGGGCGATTTTTTGAGTATGTCACGACTCTCTCATGAATCAATTTATTTATGTTGCAGTTAACTGCAGTATACTGAGCTACTTCAAAAGTGCTTTATTCCAAGTTCATCGACCTCTACGAACGAAACTACTTTGATGCGAACGAAATTCACTTAATTAGGGAGACGACTGAGATTTCTTACTGACTAAACTGATAAAAGTGTCTCTCAGATGGAGGAGACTTATATTCTTTACTCTGCAAGTGTACCGAACGGGTAAAATTTCAGCGCTTCAAAATGAATTTACTATGTTTTCATGTCGATAAATATTTAGGGTTATTTTTCATTAAATACGGTCAAAGTTTCACAAAGACAGCGTTGTTATTCCTTAAGACAAAAGGTTGTTAATTGTGCTTTGTACTAGCTAGCGTAGCGGGGCATGTGTCAACACATTCGTTTACTTATAAACTTTGATCAACAATACTGATCGAGGCTTATGAAGGACTTATAGACCGCTCGAGGGAATAATATCGATAGCTAGAAGTAATAAATAGCGTCTTGGTTGATTTTATATTCATTACTGAACTTAGTTTCTATTGAATGGTTCGATAGTTGTCGGTTATTAACCGACAACTATCGAACCGATCGATCGTGCCAAGTTTTAGCAAAACAATCAAAATAAAAACAAAAAGTCATTTATTCAGTTTTGGGAGTACTAGTGGGACTAAGGCACTTATGAACGCTAAGTTGTACTTACAGTTGAACTTACGACCGGTTCGGCAATATTTGAGTAATGTCTTTACAATGTCGATCGCCCGCCTGATGGTAAACGGTTAGCAGCAGACCTATAGATGCTTGCAAGACACGAAGCATCACTCATGCGCAAGAACACAACATGAAGGTATTCCCCAGGTGAAGATACTTCCCCAGTTACGCTACGTTCAGGTAGAGTATAGGAAAAAAATAAAAAAAGCTGCAGCCCATAAAGTAACCTACCTTCTAATGACTTCAGACAAAGTAAGTGTAGTAAAGTCTGTGCTGAGAAAAATACATGTAATATAGAGCGAAGTTATAACTCACAACTAGTTCACCTTTCGTGAAACATAATTTTAATTATTGTCTGTTAAATTGTGCCTTGTTGTTGTTGCAGCAGGGCGTGTCGCGTACATTTACCGCGGGCGTCTCGTCTCGCCGACAGTCGGCACATTTCAGAGCAATTCTCTAATTAATGAACGACAGTTCCTGACTCCTCACTCGCGAGATATCAAACTTTGTACTCTTCGTTAGAACTTCTGCCGGCGTCTTTTATATCGAGCCCTGCTTTGACAAAGTTCCACAAAGCCCTCGGTTAACATAATTTTGAGACTGTGCGCGTCTCACTGTTTATTATGTTCGTACATTTTGTTTTCAACTTAATATTGTAATTTGCGAAAGAGCGAACTCAATCTTTTGATAAATTTTAAACAATGTGACTGTACGTGTCACTAACTTCCTTACATTTATTATGTAACTACTATATGACTACCTCAACATGAAGTCGACATTTCTAATCACAATCCATTTATTATTAGGTTTGCGATTTATTTTTGCGGCTTTTATTTAAGCTTTTAACCTTTGTAATGACATGGAACTTTGACTTCCGAAATAAAAATAGCTTACTATAAGTCATATTTTTTCAGAAACTAAATTGAAATAACTTCTATGAAAAATAACAGGGAGGAGATTCAAAGTTATGTTCACTGGATAGTGGAATATTTAAATTGTAAAATCGCATTGGTTGTTTGATGTGGAGTTGGCCGCAAAGGTATTAAAGTTGTAAGACGCTGGAAACAACTTAAAAACTTCTATTGCGGTTATTGCAATTCTCTAGCCGCTGTTGAGGTCGTAATATAATGTACGTAGAAATAACATAAAATAGCAATGACACTCAAGTGAATCAAAAAAATAATTTATGATATTATAGTTTCATCTATATGATTGACTGACTGATTGATATATCAACGCACAGCCTAAACCGCTGGTCTTAGAGACATGAAATTTAGAAGGTATATTTTTTGTGAAGATTAAGTATCCACTAAGAAAGGGTTTTTCGAAATACCCTAAAGGGGGTAAAATAGGGGATGAAAGTTTGTATGAAAGTCCGTCAGTTTCGAAGTTAGGATCTTCAAATTTTGCGTTTAGGTTGAAGATTGAAAATTAATTTATACGTGTCTCAGCGGTTTTAATAATTCCACCATCGAAGCGGGGTGACGTTGTTTTGTTTTATTTTATATTTGTAGAAAAATATGTCATTTGTTACCTGTAGCCCACACGGGCAAAGCCGCGACCAGAAGCTAGTGTTGATATATATGGATTTTCTCCATATAAATATTGTGCAAACCATGCAAAGAATAGAGTAAAATTTATGACTGCACCATTGCGTAAATCATACGAACCGCCTACGCTCTACGGAGTGCTACGGTGCTACGACTGGGCTACCTCGTAGCATCGTAGCGGAGCTGGGAAGGAGCACCTACACCCACACGCGTTGTTCAATATCATGTTGCATTTTATTACACGGAGTAGCGATGTTATTCCGTATTGAGTTCACAACTGATTCACACCGCACATCATACAAACCGCACATATCAGTTGAACGACAAATTCAATTTGCGCTAAACTTATGCAATCATTTGTGCTTTTTACATTGTTAATTATTGTTGTATATTTCGCTGAGATATTTCTCACAACGTACAATTTTCATCATAAATAAATGAGTCCGTGTTTTTATTCAATATCAAAGAAAAAACTTTATAATACTCAGTGTGCATCCAACTGAATAAGTCAGAAGGACATTGTTCGGTAATGGACTTCTTTTGTTTTGTAGATGGAATATCGGGAGTGGAATGGCGGCACGATCGAAAGAAAATACCCCGTTATGAAAGTACCCGATTAGACATTTTTAATTGCAACTTGGAATTGAATTTAAAGTTGGATTCCGTCGACCGCGCGCGCGTGACTCGTACCTTACTACTAGTAACTCAATGTAATAACATAATTATACTAAGTAATATAAAACATATATCATATTATCATTTTTATTATTATAACTAGCTGTCCCCCGCGGTTTCACCCGCGTTCCCGGGATAAAAAGTAGCCATAGGCTCCATACCAATAGGCTATCTGCTTGCCAAATGTAAAATTAGTGTTAAATTGGTATATTGTTATGGTAAAGAGAAGGGTATAGGCTACTTTTTATCCTGGGAATGCGGCTGAAACCGCGGGATAAAGCTAGTAATATTATAAACGCGAAAGTTTGTATGTATGGATGTTTGTTACTCTTTCACGCAAAAAGTACTGAATGAGTTTCTTGCCGGAGTCTTCTCAGTTTAAGTGTATACCGAACCGGTGGTAAATACAACTGTATGTAACGTTCATAACTAACTTGACATTTTGATTTCTGATTAAAATACAGAGAACAGCGAATTTATATGATTTGACGTAGATAACGGAGTGGAGCAGAGCGCTCATACAAACTCCGCCGAGACACAACAGACCCGTGAAGATGAACATTTTAAAGAAACGATAAAATCTCAGTTCAAAATTCGTACAATATGGAATAACGGATACTTCCTCTAATCTCTTAAACTTACTTTATCTTTGATAAAATTTTTCATTGTCTCATTATTCTTCTTATTATTTTAATAAAGATTTAAAATACAAGCGAAGTAAAGAAGTTTTCATACTAAAATATGTCAAGTATCTGGTGATAATTGCAAAACTTTTAATTCGTTCAGAGTGTTATAACAAACGGACAGATGTCAAAAACTTTTGTCGTCTGATTTAAAAGGGTTGAAGTTATAGCATTACAGGCGTTTAAAATTAGAAATGGATGCGATTTTCTTCTAAAATATGACGATATCTGCTGCTATAATCAGGAACCGAATAACTCGAGACCGTAATCGCCTCAAGCGGGCGCTCCACTTAGCCTGCAGTTCTTTCTCGGCACGTGTAAGCTCGCCTTTGTTCAGCGATCTCTGCGAGGCTATCTCACTATGCAATGTAGGCTGGCGGCGTTGGTGCGGCGGCGGGCGGCCACAAAGGTTCTATTGCTCCTCCCGGTCGCGCATTCCTGCGGTTAACGTGCGGTCGCCCTACTCGCCCACTTTGCTAGCAAGCCAGCTGCATTCATCAAGTCTAGTGGTGTATGTGGAATTGTATTGCGTTTAAGCTATTTGAAGGTCGTATGTTCGTAGCTGTAGGGTCTGGTTAGGGTGTTAATGAATTTGCATTGTTTCTGAGTATTTTGATATTATATGTAGAACTAGTAACTAAATGTTGTTATCAAAAGCCAAGCCAATAATGATGACCTGACGAGCTCGCCAATAGCCGAGCGAGAAGTGTGAGGTCGAGTCTTGGATTATATTACAGACCACTTTGGACCTCGCGCTCGAACTATACACTACGATTTATACACTACTATACGAGTACTTCCTTGCTATGAGGTAAATGACTTTGGATTGTAAATTATTATCTACTAGGCAGTATCTAGTATAAGAATGATAATGCAACGGTTCTGAATTTTATAAAACGAAATACAGTTAGTATGTAATAATGTACCTACCTATTTTACTTTTCTTTTTAGAGCTATAAGAAGAGCTAGAGATTATAACATAATTTTGTGAATTGATTATTTAATTTACGTCCAGCTTTTTATAATACATCGTTCTCGATGTATTATAAAAAGCTTATTATATTGTGTGTTCTATAAAAAAAACCCTCATTTACCAGTGTAAAAATTGTGCCAATTAAGTTTGTAAAACATTGCATTAAAGTGCTCTCAACGCTCATAATCGTCATCATCATCAGCCTATAATGTCCCACTGCTAAGCACAGGCCTCCTTTCACAAATCAGGGTGAAAGGGAATGGACAGATACTCCACCAAGCATGCCCACTGCGGATCGGTGGAGGTAGGCTAGTGGCCAACCTACTGTTGGAATTTTTCAAGCCGCCTAGGAGGGATCCAACTAGCTTAACGAGTATCACAATTAAGTGATAACCGGGACCAACGGCTTTACATGCCTTCCGAAGCACGGAAACGCTCGATTTGAAATACCACTAGACGGTCAACCATCCAGGTACCGACCACGACAGACGTAGCTTAACTTTGCTGATCGATTAAGAACGGCTAATCATGCTACACCACGAGCTCTTCGCATTTCGCATTCGAACGCTCATAATACATATTATTATATATGTAGCCAACAAGAACTTAGCAGCTATTTTTATAAGTGACACATTTCGCACTCAATATTAGCGATGAGACAGCCACGCGCGGTGTCATCGGCTATCGAGTTATAGAACGTCTTCTGTTTTCTAGTATGTATTCTAGTTCTTTGTATTTTCTAGTTCTTTCTTCCCGAACAGAAATGGGTGTGACAGTTTTTAGTTCTATTATTACATTAAAATAAAATAATAAGTTTGACGCCCCGTAATTGTACATATTTTTATTCTTATTATAGTTCTAATATTAGTTTGTAAATTATGTACATTATTTATTTATTTTCGATCTATACACTAACTACGAGTACTTCCATGCTATGAGGTTAATTACTTTGGATTGTAAATTATTATCCAAATAAGTTATAATAATAACTATAAGTTATATTAGTCCATTACTTTGTTAGATTACTGATATAATAAATATGGTATTGATTTTGATTTGATTTTAAAAACAGATCAAGTAAAATTACTTACCTACTTCTCTTATTAATTCCAGTAATAGACTAGCCTATTTATAAATTACCCAGCAAATATTCCTGAGTATAAAACTTGAATCTATAAACTAGATCTATAACTAGAACTATAAAGTAGATTAGCTTTAGAAATAAAAGTGCCTACCGTTGCTCTGCGGAACGAAGTTGTAAGTTTCTTTGTTATGAAGAATAAATAAGTTAAAGAAAAATAAAAACTTGAATCTCGGACTTTGAAGCGAATCTCCTCAGTCCTTTGTTACCAGCATAGTCTGTTAAGAACATGAAACTGAAACTATTAAGTACAATTCAAAGACTTTGTAGTCTACAATGTTAAAGAGTTAAAATGAAAATGAAAATGAATTTATTTATTACATATATTATAGTTACATTAAGATGAGTACAATTTTAAAATTAATGATATCTTTTGGATTATAATATAATCCTTTAGGAGATGTAAATACCCTGAACGAGGAGAGCGAGTGCTTTGCGTGCGCAAATTACTATTGCATCCTATCTACTTAGTAGGTATCTACTAAGTAGTGAAAGCGTCTAGTCCTTGTATCCATGTTGGGGTTTCCCCCCACGGCCTCCACCTCCCCTTCTAGCCGTCCCTTTCCACACTCACCAGCTCCTACTGGTTGAAGTCTATGATCCAGATACTTATATAGCCTCTTTTGGCTTCGCCTGAAGCTCATAATTCTTATGCACTTGCATAGTTGCCTTTTAACTAAATATTTACATTACTGAGTTCCTTTAACTCGATAACTTAATTCGTGTAATTATTTTCCATCAGCTTCTCTTTTCTATATTCTTATTCTAACGCGCCAACTCAATCTCGTCCTTTTTCCCAAAACAGGCAAAGGCTCGACCCATACAGCCTCTTCAATTGCTGTCATTATTCTCAAAATGCTAACATTCGGCCGTTCTGACTTATGTCGGTCCTCCGACATAAAACTCTTATCTTACTCTATATGGCCTAGAAAAAATAATCGTGGTATTTGTAGCGACATCAATCAGTAACAAAAGAATTACACGCAGATAATTTTCCACATTTGCCATAAAGCTTTCGAAAACCTGGTCAAAGATCTTCATTTTCAAATAGGTCATCCAACCATATTACTCCATAGTATGTTTCGTTCGGCCATCCACCTGTACGAATGTCCTCATTCTAGCTATCGGATTCACTTTACTATAGAAACATAAGTCGTAATCTTCGAATCTCTCCTCTTTCGACTATATCTTCCAAGGTATGACCTTTTTGATTGAAAAGTTCTCTGCTGGAGCTGTTGACGAATTCATTTTACTTTACTGGAGCTATCAGCGAACTTGTGCGCCTGCATAGCTTTGTATAGTTTCTTGTCTCGACCTTTCGATTGAAGAGTTTGTTACTGGAGCTCCGGCGAGTTCTTTCGCCTTCGAAGCTTTTATACTGGAGCTCCGGCGAGTTCTTTCGCCTTCGAAGCTTTTATACTAGTGCTCCGGCGAGTTCTTTCGCCTTCGAAGCTTTTATACTGGAGCTCCGGCGAGTTCTTTCGCCTTCGAAGCTTTTATACTGGAGCCCCGGCGAGTTCTTTCGCCTTCGAAGCTTTTATACTGGAGCCCCGGCGAGTTCTTTCGCCTTCGAAGCTTTTATACTGGAGCCCCGGCGAGTTCTTTCGCCTTCGAAGCTTTTATACTGGAGCCCCGGCGAGTTCTTTCGCCTTCGAAGCTTTTATACTGGAGCTCCGGCGAGTTCTTTCGCCTTCGAAGCTTTTATACTGGTGCTCCGGCGAGTTCTTTCGCCTTCGAAGCTTTTATACTGTAGCCCCGGCGAGTTCTTTCGCCTTCGAAGCTTTTATACTGGAGCCCCGGCGAGTTCTTTCGCCTTCGAAGCTTTTATACTGGAGCCCCGGCGAGTTCTTTCGCCTTCGAAGCTTTTATACTGGAGCCCCGGCGAGTTCTTTCGCCTTCGAAGCTTTTATACTGGAGCCCCGGCGAGTTCTTTCGCCTTCGAAGCTTTTATACTGGAGCCCCGGCGAGTTCTTTCGCCTTCGAAGCTTTTATACTGGAGCCCCGGCGAGTTCTTTCGCCTTCGAGGCTTTTATACTGGAGCCCCGGCGAGTTCTTTCGCCTTCGAAGCTTTTATATTGGAGCCCCGGCGAGTTCTTTCGCCTTCGAAGCTTTTATACTGGAGCCCCGGCGAGTTCTTTCGCCTTCGAAGCTTTTATACTGGAGCCCCGGCGAGTTCTTTCGCCTTCGAAGCTTTTATACTGGAGCCCCGGCGAGTACATTCGCCTTCGAAGCTTTTATACTGGAGCCCCGGCGAGTTCTTTCGCCTTCGAAGCTTTTATACTGGTCCCCCGGCGAGTTCTTTCGCCTTCGAAGCTTTTATACTGGAGCCCCGGCGAGTTCTTTCGCCTTCGAAGCTTTTCGTCTCAACCTTAAACAAAAGAAATTACAAGAGCAGTATTTGTTTCTAATAACGATTAAATATATATTATTATTATTATAGATTTGTGAACGTACATCTGACCATAAATTAAAATACAAGATATTGTTTTGTCTCTTTTTTTTTTTGACCTTTTCCATTATCATAACCTGGGAAATTCCTAATCAGTATCAGTTGACACCAATCAGATTAAGTTACTCTTTCGCTGACGAACATATATACTACCATATCCTCGCAATATGATCATACGAATACCTACTCTCAATCATTAGAATCTCTTATATGCCTTTTGACAGTAGTAATGTAAGTAAAACCAAGAGGATAAATAATTACATTATTTTAATTATTCAAGTTACATCACCGCCCGATAATAATAGTCAACCTAACAATTTAACTCATATTAGTACACTCAGAGATCCCCTTGAATTCAGGCTAGCTTAATGTAGATGATGACATAATCACAAAATTTTACTTAAACACTAAGTATGCGCAGGCCTATCCTATTTCATGTTTAGGTACGAACGCGCGCACGGTCTCTAAACGGACAATGCCGGAAGGATGCCACGCGCCCACTTCGATAAACCCGTGCATATTTATCCTATAGGTTTCTGTTTAAATATTTGTCAAGTACTGAAACTTCGTGAACAAACGTATTTGTTCTGTGCTAGTAAGCTAAAATTACGGTAAAAACATACTGAATCGTATTTGTTTATATAGAATAACTAAGATTAAACAACCACTACCGTTTTAAGGCAGGTAAAAAATCAATAAAACGTTATGGCAAAATTAAACCATTTTTATTTTTATGATGAAAAACATAATCTATCTTTTTTTTTGGAAAATGTATACTCTTATAAAAAAAAGGACTTATTCGACTGGCGATAAGGTAGTAAAGATCCAATATTACAGATAGTTTTATCTTCAATAAAATAGGCTACCCAGTAATAAGCTTCTGCTGACAAGACTCTCTATAAGTGAGATTCAAAGATTTTCATAGGGCATCGTGCCTCCACCCAGATGGCCAGTCCGCCTTACTAAAGCATGACATCCTATATCACTCCGCTTGAGGGGCTCCTGAGCAAATCGCTCTCAGTTCGCACTGCGCACGGCTGTCACCGCGACATACTCGCTGTAACTGATTATATAAAAAAAAATACGACTTGCTTATTGAAATACTGTCACAACACTTACAAAAACCAAGGAAAAATTAAAAACTAACCTTCCATGTGTAATCATTGCGATTTCATCACTTTTAATTACCTAAACTTATTTTAGAAATATACGTTTCGGTGGTGACAGTTTTTTATTTTTAAATCTTTTCCGGCCATGTTTTATGGTAGGTTGCCACAACATGAAAATTTATTTTCCACATTTTTGTTAAGGATTATTAAAAGATGATATCGAATACCTACTGATTATTTTTAATAATTCTAACCTCCCGATTTGACAGGTATTTTGACCATAGAGGTCAAAATAATGAGAAGACTCCTCATTAAATATTATCTACAGTAATCAATAAAATTAATTTTATTGGTAATACAAGAGCTAACACAGATTACCAACCTAACTACTTATTGTCGAAACATTTGCATGTATTCGTTTATATTAATGTTAAGAAATACAACATCAAAACGAGAGCTGTATAGAAAACAACTGCAATTGCAGGGGGTCTAATTTTTGATCATAAATATTAAGTACTTATATGATGTAGGATTTATGTTTTGGGTACCCAAGGTATCCCAAATAACTATTTTGAAAGCAATAAGGCATCCACTTTTCCAATTTTAGAACTTTGAAAATAAAAACCGTTTTCTCAGAGATTTTTCGCCCCCAAAAATCCCCATATAGTAAATTTCATTGAAATCGTTAGAGCCGTTTTCAAGATATATCAAAACATACAAATATTGTACATTTAATGGTATAGGATATATATTATAAACACATATTGCTCGTATAATAGTACTTATGTACATGAAAAATTTCCGGACCGAAATTTATAAATTCCGCCATTTAGAGGAAAATGTTTTTTTTTTTAACTGCTACCCTATTCAAACTACACAGACTGTCAAATACTGTCAATTCTGGCTTGTTTATTTCATGTTCCCATAGAGGCGACCATCCCTCTGGACGTTTTAAATTCTTTGGTGAGATTTGAATTTAAAATCAGTCATCCCGGTTACCGAAAGTGGTATTTTATTGCAGAAACATATGTACTCTGTTTCCAAGAATGACTTTCATCATGACTAATCTAAATTCGGAACAATTAATTTCTCTTTATTGCTTTGTATTGATTTAGTGGGCCTCTATTTTGTAGGTATTAAACATTTATGTATAAATTTTCATAAATGTGAATTGAAGGTAAAATTAGACATTTATTTCCTTAGATAGGTAATTCCTATAATGATTCACGGTACAGAAACTATAAATTGTACGTACCTATTTAATATCTACCCGCAGCAATACGCCATAAGATAAAAGGCTATGAAAGTATGCAAAAAAACAATTTGGCTGTCTCGACATTCGTCAATTGTCCAATTTTTTTTTTTTTTTTTTGTAAATCTTTTATGACGACAGGTGCTCATATTTGGTCGTAAAGCTCGATAGTCGTAAGAACCGTTGATATTTTATTATAAACGTATAATAAGAAAGAGCATATAATTTTTCTGAATTCATAAAATTGCGTCTTGTGCACAGAAAGCGGGTAGGTATTTGATATAGTACTTACCCACTACTGGCACGTGTATTTTGTTTCTGAGAATTACAAAATACCCTAAACTCGACACGATTTTGTTTACTTTTGCGATCTTATGACCTTTGACCATTTTACCTACTGCGCCACACATGAATACTGTTACCAACATTGAATTATGTGTAATAATTCAATGGTTACCAAACTATTATTATATAAGTATCTATAATAATATATATATATTTTAATAGGTATGGTTGATCTAAACGATATCATCGTAAACAGTTTTAACTGTATTAAATAATAGATATATAATACGTTTCGTCATACTCGACTCTCATAGAAACTTATTTTCGTGAATATAGAGGTAGGTAGGTATACCTACCTAAGGCCCCGTCTTACTGTACAAATTCAGCCTTCCTACGATTTCATTTATGTATATTACCTACATGTTGACCCGAATTTCCTCGTCTATTAATATTTGTCTACTTACGCCACACTTGGAAATAGTTTTCTTTCTAAATGCTTTTGATAGTTATATTATCTTAGATACCTGTGATAATTAGGTGGGTGTGTCTAATTTCTTTAATTACCATAGAAACTTTCAATTTGTAGAGCAATTTAAAGGCATTACCATGTGAGCAATACATCAGAGTGAACACTACTTAAAATTGATAATACCTAATAGGTTCTTATACTATTCATTATTACAAACCAACTTTTCGAATCAAAATTAAAGTAAACTAAATGCGTCACTATGACGAAATGTCACATTTAACATGAGATCATTCAAGTTCCATATATATGTAATTATTCTCCTCTTGAATAGTGGAACCGTATGGAAGTATATAACATAATTTTATTCATTTAATGAAGTTATAACTCTAAATTATTATTATTATTTTTGACTAATACCTATTTAGTGCTTGGCCAATTAATATGACAATTAGGTATAGTTTGTCTTATTTATAATATACCGTGATCAACATGTTTCTATAATATTGAGCCAAGGTCAGGTCTTATTTTATCAGTGGATATTGCTGTGTGGATTGATCAGTGGGGACCAGACCACTAAAGGGGTCACCTATTTAAGACTTATAATGTGTACATCAATTTGTACATAAAGCTTTTGGTTTTCCAATAGAAGACAAATCAATAAATACATAAACACGTCTCCTATATTTATTTATTGGAAAGAGCCTTATATGAGTATAAAACATGATTTTGTATGTTTTACTTTATCCCTAAACTTGTTGCTTTAATAATGCATAGGTACTATAGTAACCATTCCTTATTGAATACAAATAAAATAAATTATATGGTTAGAACTTTCTTAGGTTTGTAGGTGACCTTTCTATTTGGTATTTGGTGGTGGTGATCATAATCTTGAAATCAATTTAAACTTCAGACTTATATTTAATGTTAGGTAGGTACTCTTAAAATTTAATATAATTTGCCATTGGTATATTATTTTGTTTTATTATTGTCCAAATTTGTGATGAGCTTAGTTGAATGTATACTAAGTATAACATTTATTTTTATTTATCTTATTGTATGCCTATGCCTAAGAGGCAGGAAATAGTTGAGCCTTAATAGTATATAATATCTGTACCTACCTATGCTTCACAATAAAATACTTTGATTTTGATAACTTATCACTGGTAGTATATCATTGCTTTACTCAAGAGATTTTTGTTGCTACAGGTACTGAATTAAGATTGAGGTTATAAAAAAAGACAAATGTTCTGTACCTACTTGTCCTGTTTGTTATGTATCATTTTGTAGCTATTTACTCTAACGAATACAACTGTATAACTACTTGCTTGAAACATAACTCTTGGAAATATAATAGTATCATAAATTTTATACCTACTATGAATAGGTAGGTATTCAAATAATATTTAAGTTAGTGATTATATTACTTATCTGTTTTCTTTTGGATCATGTGTACCTAATGAAATGTTCTAAGGTACCTATCTATTTAACTTTCTTTTTCTTTTTTTTTTTTTTAATTTGTCTATATAATAAATAAATAAGTAAAAATAATTATCCTGGGACATTCCTCACACACGGTCATCTGATCCCAAACTAAGCAGAGCCTAACTGTAGGTACCTGTGATAACTATACCCTTTAACACTTTTATAAATAGATTTATAAGATAGTAATGGTTCCATCAGTTGGCTGACCTTTATTTACCTATTTACAGACAAAACAAGATGTTGCTCTGTACATAAATTTTTAATTATGGGACTATGATTAATTCAGTGTAAAAACAGTAGTTGGACCACAAATTAGAAACTTATTAAAGTTAATTTTACCCTGAGTCATTATTATCTTTATTTGATTAACCTCATTACTCAGGCAGGTAAGAAGTTGACTCTCAAACATAGTTCAGTAGGTACCTACTAAGACTGCTTTTCACATTTCCACTTTGATACAATATTATCAAATTGTGCAACTAAATTGGTATTATGAGTGCGTTGAGTTGTTAGATGATATCAACTGATAATTATTTTAGTATAATCTGACCTAATCAAATTTCCTAAGAGTGTTTATATTTTAAAAGAAGGCAAACACAATTCCTTCTTGGTAACTGATATTCTTCTATAAGTAGACCATTACCTACTTGATAATTAGAAAATGAATGGCTTATTTTCAAGTGAATTCATTAGTTTAGTCAGCATGCAACAAATAAGTGTATGCAGTTCTAATCTATCTACTGGTACTGATGTTGCTTATATACTATATAATAACTGAATAATCCTCTTTCCGGTTCAGTCGGTTAAAGATAATAAATTAATCAACAATGTAGTCACATATCAACAGTTAATCCATCACTTCTTCCTTTGCTAGGTACCCAGGTATTTCTCTTGTGCTATAGCAACAATGATAGTCATATTATCTAGATACCTAGTGGTATCTTCACGGAAATCAATAGAAAACTTGGTTTATAAGTTATGGATCTGTTTGATTCACCTAATATTTTGACTTGTAAGTAGGTATGAATCTCGGATTTGTATCATTCTCTCCCGATGCTGTATCGGAAGTATGGTGCATACTTAGATTCACTGAATAGTTCAACTTACCTATGAGATATATAATTGTGGGTTTGGCCCGCTTCTGAAATGAAAGCGTCTAGTCCTTGTATCCATGTTGGGGTTTCCCCCCACGGCCTCCACCTCCCCTTCTAGCCGTCCCTTTCCACACTCACCAGCTCCTACTGGTTGAAGTCTATGATCCAGATACTTATATAGCCTCTTTTGGCTTCGCCTGAAGCTCATAATTCTTATGCACTTGCATAGTTGCCTTTTAACTAAATATTTACATTACTGAGTTCCTTTAACTCGATAACTTAATTCGTGTAATTATTTTCCATCAGCTTCTCTTTTCTATATTCTTATTCTAACGCGCCAACTCAATCTCGTCCTTTTTCCCAAAACAGGCAAAGGCTCGACCCATACAGCCTCTTCAATTGCTGTCATTATTCTCAAAATGCTAACAGTAGTAGTCCTATCTACTAATGAGACACGCGTCTGGAACGCCAATGGACTGAGTCACCGACATATCGACAAAGCAAGATATTTTGAGAATATCTCCACAAGGGAACACAGTAAGACAAATTAATAAATAGTCGGTGCTGTGTGCCTGCAGTATGCTGATGCAATGTTGATAGCGCACTGTTTGTTCAGTGCCCCTCTGCCATACACCACCCGAGAGCACGGGGCGCGGGCACTGATTATACCGCGGGGTAATAAGCGGCTGTGGCGCCCTGAATCGTATTTTCGTGTAAGTTATCAGGTATGATATTGAGTTATGTATCATTTATTAATTTAGTATATCGTTATTTAGTTGGTAGTACTTTGTTCAATATTATGGGAATTTTAATGTAAGTAGAAGTAAGTAGCCGAAAGTACACATCCTCACTGGTGATAGCTTAACTTTCTCGATCGCCTATGAATGGCTAATCAAGCAACACCACGAGCATCATAGCTAAATCTCAAACAACAAAGCAACTTCACACACGAGTGCAAAAAAAGTACACAAATGCGCTTTTAATAGTCTCTCCGGTCAACCATGAGGACGGGGCACGAGGCCCGAGGTACGGGAGGTCTCCTCTAAAAGCTTTTGCAGGCTTTGACGCGGCCGTTAAGTTTTGTTGGCTTGTTTTGTGTCCCATGCACCGACATCCGGTCACTTCCACCTCTCCTTTATCCCAATTACTAGTTAAGCTCCACTCCTTTGAATATACAACCTTTGATACACAGCTTTCTAAAAATAAACTTTGTGGGATGTGTGTTTTTACTGAATTCAGTGAATTTATAAACTGCATATTTGTTCTGTAAGTTTGTGACACTTCAAACTAATTCATTTGTATTCATATTTGCCTGGAAAGAAATACAGCTTCAAGTATTTTTTTCATAAATACAGGGCAATTTGTCAGACGTGATTTATTTTTGATGGTTTTGCTTTGTATGTGTACGATTTCAACACCGTACATTTTTCTGTGTATGCAGCAACCTACTTTTGTCGCCCGCTAACAATAGCATAAATACACGGATTCTTAACATTTTACTAGAGTGCATTATAACGTCTTACATCAACAACATCAAGAGGAACGAATCACCAAACAGTTACTGTACTGTGAATATAATCAATATACCTTTGATACTTCACAAGTGGTTTCTCTGCGCACTCCAACAACAACTACAATTCAAATGTACTAGGCTAACTACTACTAGGCTTAAAATATGCGGGTTTTTTATTAAAAAAAAAAAAAACATGGACATTCCTCACACACGGTCATCTGATCCAAAACTAAGCAGAGCTTGTACTATGGAAACCAGATAACTGATATAATACATATACTACTTTTTGTTTGTAAATAAATACTTAATATACATAATTACACCCAGACTTAGGACATACAGACATGTTCATGCACACAAATGTCCTGTGCGGGAATCGAACCCATGACCTGCGGCGCAATAGGTGAAATATTAACCAACTGCGCTAACTGGCCCGTCAACCGTTTTGAAAACGTCAGGAAGTAATCTGGTACTTTTTATCCTCAGAGTAAAGGACTTTACTAGTGTTAGGCACAGAGCATATGAAATATATAGACGTTATCATCTATTTATTTCATAACTATTTGCTTTGCAAAAGTCTCTTACTTTAGGAAGTCGAACGAAAATAGGTACTTACATTGTTATATCGCGTACAATTACTTTCTTTTGTGTGTGTTATGATAGGTGTAACACATAACAATACCTCCACTTAAAATACCTGCCATTATTGTTCTGTTTCCAGTTACTCAAACGTTGTTTGAAAGACATCACTTTAGCAAGACCGCCTGTTCTGATATCACTTTTATCTTTTTGTGTATTATTTTTAATACCACTGTATTCATATTATCTTATCACTCTTACTATTTAACTATATCTTTTGCTTTTGATAAGGATAGAAGAGCAGTATCTAACCACGTTATTAAATTAATTACCCTATAACTCGGTGACTTGACAGAAAATATGACATACTAATAACGACGTGATTATAGTTTTTGAGAATTCAATATATTATGTTCTTAACTGAATAATTAATGTGTCTAATTGTATCTGCATTATGGAGTTTAGTATTATTTAGTTGTAACTAAATTCAAATTCAAATTCAAACATTTATTGCATCACATTAATTTAAACACAACACACACAGTTAAATGTAGGTAGGTATAAACATGTGGCCTCATCTAGGGCATTGCAATACATTAATAGAAATAAATAACCTAAACGTAACTTGTAATGTAGAACAGATAAAGTAATTGGAGCCTAGAGTTATACAATTCCATTGCAGATTTATTTATTTAATAAAACCACTTCACTTGAATCCATTCTAACTTGGAGATTATTCTCAATTGTATGTCTGAGGAGGTTGGTTTATAAAATTGAAAGCAAATGGTATGTAAATGGCGGCGCAGGGTTTCGTCCACGCGTAGAAGTGTGGAGCTGGCGTCGCGCCAGACTGCAGGCGTCTGAAGGGACCTAGTCTGCTCTTTGTATAAGACATTATTATGGCGGTTTGTTATACCTACTGTACTCTTTAGAAGCACTGAGAATATTCTAAATTCTTAAATATGTTTTTTCTCTAACGTATCGGTGTAGAAAAGAGAGTCTGCCAAATATAACCATATTACAAGATACGATAAAGATAAAACATACATGCTTCAGAAGCGCACGCTTTTCAAATGCATTTTATTTAAAATAATATTTTTATTAACTAACATTTATCCACAGATTACAGAATAATTCAGATGGAGCGCGCGGAACACGAAAGTGAAGCCAAAAAAGCAAATACAAATTGAAAATCTGATACCTGGTATTCGTTTTCCAGTTTGTATTTGCATTGTTTAACCACAGTTAATTAATAAAGAAGTGTTTTTTGTTACATAAAGTTTGTTAAACAAAGCAAATACCCGCATAACGCGCGAACGGAGTGGACGTGTTTACGATTTTGTTGCAGTGAATAAACTTATTCGTTCGTCGTGATGTTTATTTACTGTCAAGCTTGTAGCAGAAAAGTGGCTGATGAACTAATAATGAAGTGTTCTGAAAGTAAATGTGAGAAAGTCTATGACTTAATGTGCCTTGGGATAAAACAAAGTGATTTCGAATCCTTTTCGACGGAATACAAACATCAATGGGTATGCCCCGAATGTGTTAGCTCGAAACCAAAACGTTTGGGCAATGATACACCTGTTCGTACACCGGAGCAGAGGAGGATTATGGCAGATTCCAGCGCTAATAATGTCAATGCTCAACGTGGAAGTCGAAATAGGCAATCGGAAATGTTCCTACAAGATCATGAAGTCAGTTTGTTAGCAGAATTGAAAGAGTTTCGATGTGAAGTTATAAACAGATTAGATATTCAAAACAAATGTATTTTAGATATTCAGCAAATGTGTCATACAACTACAAAGGAAGTACAGCAACTAAAGACAAACATACAAGCATTGCAGGATTTATTTAGTAATTCAATAGAAAATCAGTTAAGGATGCTTCACGATCCAAACCAGAAGAGGGAATTGTTGCTTAATAAAACGGATGTAACTCATAATAACATAAATACAAAGACATCTGATAAAACGAAGCAGCCAAGTAATTCACAGGTACAAAAACAAAACATATTATGTGAAACTAACCAACACAACGATGACGCTACTTTAGCTACTACCTCCACCACCGCAGAGAAAAATTGTGAAGAGGCCACGAAATCAGCGTTTCCTAAAAGTGAGTGGGTATTCCAGCAAATAGACCAGCCGCTTATTGTTGTTGCTGAAGGTATTGAGGATGTGTCTAATAAAGTTCCTGATTGCAATGAAAACACTGATGAACAAAACTGGATCACTTTTCGTAAAAAAACTGGGAAATCGAAAACAAACCAAAACAAGCAAGGACCCACGGATGCGGCTAAGAGTTCTAAAGGTAGTGCTTCCCAACGTGATCAACTTCAGTCAGCCCTACAGATATGTAAGGACAAGGAAAATGAAATGAACCAAACTAGTACATCGAAATCACAATTTAAGGACGTCAAAAGGGGCAGAAATATAAATTTAACTGAAATTAAGGCCTTAGCGCCAAAGAAACATCTTCATGTTTGGCGGCTGACGTTAGATACTACAATTGAAAAATTAACATCTCATTTAAAATTATTTTGCGGTTTGGAGAGTATGGTTAAAATTGAAAAGATTAGACATAAAATAGAAAGAGACTATTCTTCTTTTATTATTACTGTTCCTGAGAATCTATATGAAAAAATATGTCATCCTGAAGTATGGCCTATTAATGCTGAATTTGGGGAGTGGATCTGGTTTCGGAGACCAACAAATAAACATATCGGCAAGGCATAGCAATATAGATCTGTTTTACCAGAATGTGAGAGGTCTCCGCACCAAATTGAATTTATTTTGTAATAATATGGATTCTTCTGGCGCCGATTTGTTCGCAATTACGGAAACAGGCTGCAATGAATCGATACAGGATGCAGAAATAATCCCACCGGGATAT
Source organism: Achlya flavicornis (assembly GCA_947623365.1). Lineage (NCBI taxonomy): Eukaryota > Metazoa > Arthropoda > Insecta > Lepidoptera > Drepanidae > Achlya > Achlya flavicornis. The sequence goes on from OX392479.1 coordinate 16,107,353, forward strand.
CAAATAATCAGATGTGACCGTACAGACGGCCGAAAACATGGCGGCGCATTTCTCGTGGCCACACACCGGTTCGAGTTGAGAAGTGTGAAGCTACCGAGTAACGTTGACATAGACACTTGTAAATTCGAACTAGTCGCCGCGACAGTATATTTAAATAATAGATTTTTATTTCTATGCTGTGTCGTTTATATTCCCCCGAGTAGCAGGGAAAATGATTATATGACTTTATTTAGAATTATAGAAGATTTTAGTGCAAAATATAAAGTAATGATAGTAGTAGGAGATTTTAATATGCATTCAAGTAATGACAATATTAGTAATTATTATGAATATTTTTTAGCTTTTTGCGAGTTTGATCAACTAAATAAGGTTCCAAATTGTAATAACAGGCAGCTAGATTTGGTATTGTGCTCATCCTGCATAGCGGGCGGAGTAGAAGTGTACGCGGCTGACGAGGCGCTGGTGCCGGTGGACGTGCATCACCCGCCGCTCAGTGTCGCCGTGCGTCTCGAGCGTCGTGCCGTGCCGCTCGCCCCCGCGCCCACACCACACTGCTCATCGTCCCAACTACCGAGCGAACATTCTCAGCAATGGAACTTCGCGAAAGCTGATTTTAATATGTTATATGCGTTAATGGCAGACGTCGAGTGGAGTTCTTTATATAATATGCGGGAGCCAGAGGGTGCGGTACATTATTTTTATAGTATCATTAACAGTATTATAAGTGACTGCGTACCGAAAAAGCTAATATATAAAGCACCCGGTAGGTATAGTTATCCAGAATGGTACACCCTAGATATCATAAGAACCATACGCTTGAAAGCCAGACTTCATAAAAGGTATAAATCTAGCGGATCGATGGAGAACTATGAGACTTTCTCTGAGTGTAGGTCGAAGGTAAAATATATGATAAACACTGCGCACGAACGTTATAATGAGATGGTGCAACGGAATTTAGCAAAAGATCCGAAGTCATTTTGGGATTACGTAAGATCAAAAAAAGGTACTGTAAATCGCAAAAGGATTACAAAGGAAGGAAAGATTTTATCCGACTCGGAATGCGCATCCGAGTTTGCAAAGTTTTTTCATTCGGTGTACGGTAGCGAGTCGGCAAAATTAGATGTGGATGCGGCATCGGCGGCGGGCGGTGCGAGCGCCTCGCGCATACATCTCCCGCGGCTCACGCTGCCCGAGGTGCGCGCGGCGCTCGCTCGCCTCAAGCCTAAGCGCTCGGCAGGGCCGGACGGAATTCCTTCTTTTGTCTTTAAGGATTTCAGCGCGGTTTTAGCTGAACCGTTTCTTCATATTTTTAATGTATGTCTAGAGGCTTCATATTTTCCGGAACGTTGGAAATTTACACGGGTAATTCCGATACCCAAAGGGGACTCCGGTTCTGAGGTTAGCGGTTTCAGGCCGGTAGCGATTCTCTCGACACCAGCAAAAATTTTTGAATATCTGCTGTACAGTGTAGTGTCCAGGAGCAAGTGTCGGCGCAACTCTCGGACGCCCAGCATGGGTTCAGACCGACGCGTAGTACCACTAGCAACCTCCTCGATGCGATGTCTTATGTCATCCCTCATGTGGACGCAGGGGAGCAAGTCGACGCCGCCTACTTTGACTTCAAAAAAGCATTCGATTTGGTAGATAATGATATACTATTATCAAAGTTAGCGGCTGTCGGATGCACTAACAAATTATTACATTTTTTCGTGAGCTACATGTCGGATAGGCGGCAGTACGTGGAATACGGAGGATGCAGATCTGAACCTTATTTCACTAAAACAGGAGTGAGTCAAGGATCTAATCTCGGACCATTAGAATTTATCATTATGATAAACGACCTGCCTGATGTAGTACGAGAGGCCCGATGCTTGCTATTCGCGGACGATCTCAAATTGCTCCTGGCTGTTAAGGATAGTACCGACTGCCAGCGTTTACAAGCGGATGTGAATAGAGTGGTCGAGTGGAGTAAAAATAATAAGCTGCAGTTTAACATCACTAAATGCTCAGTTATAACTTTTAGTAGATCAAGAGCTCCACTCCATTTGGACTATGAGGTTGATGGTGCGAAGATGGAACGTGTTGTCACAGTTAGGGATCTTGGGGATCTCGATACCGATTTGACATTTAGGAATCATATAATACAAGTATGCAAAAGGGCTTACAGGAATTTAGGTTTTGTGTTGCGTCGAGCTGAGGGCTTTAAAAATATAAAAGCGATATCGGCTCTTTACGATGCTCTCATTCGAAGCCAGCTAGAAAGCAACGCCGTTGTGTGGGCTCCACATGAAACAAAGTACAGCCTCATGTTGGAGCGCATACAAAATAAATATACGAGGTACCTGTACCTAAAGCTATATGGGGTTTACCCTTTCTATCCGTTGATGTATCCAACTCTGTTCGTTTTGGGCATGGTTGGATACAACAAATTGGACACAAGAAGGGATTTGGCGCTCGCATATTATATGATGAGAGTACTCCGAGGCATCATCTCAAATCCGAACGTATTGGAGCTGTTGCGGCTATCTGTGCCGGACGGGTATGTGGCGCGGCGGCGGCGGCCGCGACTGTTTGTGGTCCCCAGCGCGAGGACTAATCTATTAGCCAACACGCCACTAACAAGAGTATTGCATACACTAAATCTGGTTGCCGAGGAAATTGACCTGTTCTCATGTTCAGCCAATGAATTTAGAAATTCAGTTTTGAGTATAGCATGTAGATAATATTTTAAATTGTTTTTTGTATCTTATTATTAACATACACTATCGTATTAGGTAGACCTGTAATGATAGCTGTAATTTGTGTGTAAAATAAATAAATAAATAAATAAATAATAAATAAATAAATACACATTCCAAAGCGAATATTAGGTACGTGTTTTTCAATTTGTATTTGCTTTTTTGGCCTCACTCCCGTGTTCCTTGCGCTCCATCTGCCTTATTCTGTAATCTGTGCATTTATCCTATTAAATTAAAGGCATATAATTACTTTAAAATAAAATTTATCTATATTTTCACCTTGTTTATTTTATGTCAGTTAAAGCTAATTGAGTAAAACTAAGAAAAAAGTTGCAAAAATAAACGGTCTTCTGTTTACGAGAACTTTTTTTTTATACAACTAAGTCGGTAAACAAGCATACGGTTCGCCTGATGGTAAGCGGTTACCGTAGCCATATGGACGCATGCAACACAAGAAGCATCCCTCACGCGTTACCAACCTTTCCCCCCTAGTTAAGTTATTTGGCTGCGGTATTCTGTAAGGTGGAGGTACTTCCCCAGTCAAGCTGCTCTTTGAGCGAATAAACGCTAAGCTCTCTCTTAATTCCTTAAATTCCTTAAATTATTCGTAATTTTTATTAAAACCTAGTGAACTATCTTTTTTTTTTTTACTGTGTATAGGCCTGTGTTTGGCCACAATCTCACTATGGTAAGTGATGATGTGGTCGAAGGTGGTAAGCACACAAAGCCTAGAAGGAACTGGCTCTCAAGTGCAGCTGACGGAACACATCGATAGGTGCTTGGCGACAGATTTTCAACATGAGGGTGGTAGCCAGCCAGACGGGTACTACAAAGTACCTTACCACCATGCTATGGTTTCCTCACGATGTTTTCCTTCACTGAAAGCTCAAGCTCAGTGTAGGATTCGAACCCGGGACCTTCGTCTCGGTATCCGACGTCACTACCACTGAGCTATCAATCGCCTCAACTCATCGTTACTGCTAAACATGGTACTTTTTTTTTTTTTTTTTTTTTTTTTTTTTTTTTTTTTTTTTTTTTCGTGGGGAAATCCTCATAGGATACCCGACCGCCCCGGGGGTAGGGCCAGGTTATGCCGGACTTGTACCGGCTAAAACCCCACGGTGGTCGCCATCTGCGCTGTAGAGGGGGGCGGGCTCTCGTGTTGAACGCGTACCTGCTCACCCCTCCAAGCGCGGCGCTTTGATAGCTCGTCCCGGGGGAAGTCTGACACCTCCCCCCAGCACCCTCGCTGTGCTATCGCACGATGACTCGTAACCACGTCGACCCATCGTCCTCCTTGGGGTCGCTTCTGGGCGCACAGGGCCCCCGCCCTGATTGCCCACGACCCCAAAGGCCCCGTTTAGTCGCCTTTTACGACAGGCAGGGGAACACCGTAGCTGTTATTCTAAGCCCCAGCTACAGGGCAGGAGGACCGCCACGAGGCACGTCTGCGCCTCGGCGGCGTCGTCTCCGAGCGGGATCGGCTCTCTCCCGATCCCGCTCAGCAGCCTCCTTCTGGACCATTACGGTCTCACAGAAGGAGGCTACGGCCCTCCACGCTGTATCCCCGCTCAGCATCGCCGACACGACTGCTGGCAGGGTGAGATTTCGCCCGATCAGGCCGACCAGGATCCGCCGCTCGGGTTCCCACGCAGGGCACACTGCGAGCGTGTGCGATGCGGAATCCTGGCCGCTCCCACCGCAGTGGAAGCAGGCCGCCGTCGCCTCACGTCCAATCTTACACAGATAATCACCGAAGCACCCGTGCCCGGTGAGTATCTGTGTGAGCCTGTAGGTGAGTCGTCCACCTTGTCGCTGCATCCAGGCCTCGAAGACCGGCAGGACTGCTCCAACGACGCGTTTGCGCGCATGACGCTCCTCCCGGAGCCTCGCGCGCCACGTCGCGAATGCGATAATCCGTTCCTGCCGTTTGATCGCCTCTTCTGGGTCGCCTCCACCGCTCTGACGGACGATGCGAATCCGGTCATAGACCCTCGCATCCATGTCCGCCAGAATATCAAGTGGCGGAAAGCGAGCCAGAATTGTCGCCGCCTCAAAGGATACTGTGCGGTATCCTCGTACGATCCGCAGCGCCATCCTTCGCTGGACGCTGTAGATTTTCGTCCTACAGCGTCGGATGGCCAGCCTCTTCGCCCATACGGGCGCCCCGTACAGGGCTACGGATCGTATGACCCCCGCGTAGAGGCGGCGAACTTCCTCTCTCGGTCCCCCAAGATTGGGCAGCAGTCTGTGCATGGCACCCGCTACCCTCTCGATCCGGGGGACGAGGCGATCAAAATGCTCTTCAAAGCCCCAGCGACTGTCTAGGGTGAGGCCCAGGTACTTCATGTACCGCCCCACCCTGACATCCGACCCACCTACTTGAACGCGCGAGTCGGGTGGTTCCCTGCTCCTAGGCAGTTTGTGAAACCAAAGCGCCTCGGAAACATGGTACTTGCCGCATAGAAACAGTTGTCCTTTGACAGGTTGTCGTCGGTCTAGAACGACTGAATTGGCCAAGAAGAACACGTGAACATAAAAATATAGCAAAGTGTTTTTCGTGTTAGCGCTAGGTTATCTTTCTATGGTTAAACACGACATTGGTGCTTAAGATGACATTGTAACTTTTCCAGCCACTGAAAAACAAGGGAATAGTATTCCTTACATTGATTTATTTCTACTGATAACAATAGGGAAGTAGGGATTTATTCAAATAATTTGAGTTCCAGGAAAAAGGGAGGATTATCCTTCTTCGAGGGAGACGTGTAAGTGTGTACCTACACGGGGATTGGTTTCCAATTGCTTGTATTGAGAACATGTGTTTGTGTGTACTAAATCCTGTTACGAATTTTGGTGAAATTTGTTTCAAATTGAATTTATCGACAAAAATAATTGAAAAATGCTTATTGCAAAGACTAAGCTTCTCCAGCAGCCTCATAACTATGCACATGCTTCTCACACGATCCTCCTATTGCAATTTTAATGCAATACAAATTGTTTATTTATATATATATATATATGTAGGGGTTGGTCTAGGGGCTCCAAAATTAAACCTTCTTGATTATTTTAACTTCTTTAATTTCCACCACAACGTAATACAAATGCTCCGTGTACAAGTCTCAACGCCATCTTCCTATAACTTCATCATCATTCATTCCTTCACTCATACATTCGTTCCACATTCATTCCGATATTTCTTAAAAATAAATCATTATTCACTCATTATAACGTACACACTCAATAAAATCATTAATTATTTATAACGTGTTCTTAATTTAGTCAATGGTTGCAAATCCGTAGATGGTTGTAATATTTGTTTAATATTTCGGCCATTTCAATTGAAAAATAAAAAACCGGCCAAGTGCGAGTCAGACTCGCGCACCTAGGGTTCCGTACAAACCTGTAGGTAGGTATATAAGTAAATGGTAGTATAGACCTGAGTATTTGATATGAATTTCAATTTATGACGTATTAAAAAAAACTACTTACTACATCTCGTTCAAACCAATTTTCGTGGAAGTTTGCATCGTAATGTACATCATATATTTTTTGTAGATTTATCATTATCTTATTTTAGAATTTACAGGGGGGGACACACATTTTACCACTTTGGAAGTGTCTCTCGCGCAAACTATTCAGTTTAGAAAAAAATGATATTAGAAACCTCAATATCATTTTTGAAGACCTATCCATAGACTCCCCACACTTATAGGTATTATTAAAAAAAAATTTTTGAGATCCAGTTCTAAATATGGGGGACCCCCAAAATGTATTGTTTTTTTTTCTATTTTTGTGTGTAAATCTTAATGCGGTTCACAGAATACATCTACTTACCAAGTTTCAACATTATAGTTCTTATAGTTTCGGAAAAAAATGGCTGTGACATACGGACGGACAGACATGACGAATCTATAAGGGTTCCGTTTTTTGCCATTTAGCTACGGAACCCTAAAAATGCTAATCACGCGCGCGCTCCAGACCCGCAAGAAGGTATATGTACAACGGACAGGACAATCGGCTGAGTCACGCGCGTGGTTCACCAGATAACGAGAGATTACACTTGTTGCCCACAACTTGCTCCACAAGATTTAACTCAGATTGTGGACAGGGTTGCCTCATGTAGGTACAAGTATTAACTTGAGATTAATTTATTACCTTATAACGCCTTTTTTTTTTCTAACAAGCGTCGCGATTCCAATATAAATTAATTATAGGATAATTGCCATATTTTATTCAAAATACGTATACTTTAGGTGAACCGGTGTTTTTAATCAATTAAATCCAAATTGGTTTGAGTTTTCGAAATTATTATGTCACTATTACATTAAAATTACATTACAAAATGTTATAGCGTATTCGTCGTTCCCGCGTGTAATAACACGAGAGGCAGCCCTATCGCGCCGCGTGCCACTATACACTATATACTGCAGGTGCACGTACTTGGGAATATTATTATTCTTGTCTATCGCCAGCGCTGGTCCTACGGGTGTAGCCTCTAATTAACTTCCTCCACATGTGTATACATACTTGTTGCTATTCGACGAATAATTTCTGCATACGTTGCGGTAAATATTAGACAATATATTACCAATTGTTTCTCTTAAGCCTGTTTTCCAAACACCTTCCCTGTATTACATCCTAAATTCTTGGACAAACGAGATTTGATACGAGTATGAGAAGTGTTGATCGTTACAGTCCATACTTTTGCGTTGACTATAATAAGTTGTGTAACTGAATCATGATCTTTTTGAATTATTATATAATATTAGTGTTATTAATTCATTCAAAAAGTATTGACTGACAGCCTCAACTGTAGCTACAATAGTAATTAATTCCAGGCACAGTTTCTCTTTGTATTAAATCTGAGGGTGGTCGCTCCTCTGACGGAACCCCACATGAATAATACATTTCACTATAAGCTTCACGTAACGCTTAAGTATCACCAAAGGCTGTCAAATAGTTGTTTTGAAGTCCTACTTTATATTTATAGTTAGTTGAACGTTCTGACAATGAAGAGCGCCATCGGATGCGACGTGTATCTCACAGTAATTACAAGCATTCCTACACTTCACCACAATAAATTAATATTTTCATCTCCACGGGAAAACATACCTTTTGACGCGAGATATAAGAGCTAATAGTCCAACTAATGGTACACGATAGACAGGAGTCCTAATTAAATAAAGTTTGGACCTGCCAGCTTCTGCGGAATACTTGTCGAACTCATTTTCTATCTTAATTACGAGTAGGTTTGTTTTGTTGATTTTGATTTGATTATGAGTAGGTTACCTGAAATGTCTATTCTATACGATGTCAGCTTGTGATGTCTCTTTTACACAAATCATGTTTTTTTTGGAATATGCTACAACTTTTGGCTGTGCTGCAACTTGTGGCGAGGCTTGTTTGGATTGGAATACGTTAGTGTCAAATACGCTTAATGTTTATAAGGTTTTATACACCTAAAGAACGTCGGTAAGGATACTGAATAGATTTTGAGCTATCTGATGTAGTTTTCACCCCTTTCGGATAGATATACTCTTTCCGTTACACGTCGTATATATATATAGATAGCCTCAACCTATTAAGAAATACTAACCATTATTAGCTCTAGAATTGTAAACTAATCAAAGTGATTAAAACCGAACATTAGTATTCGGAAGTCGGCAAATCCATCTCAACACCACAAACATAATTGTATCATCCTGCTGGGAGCGCGGTACAATTACTTGAATCACAAATAAGTTTATTTAGTACTAGCTAACGCTTCATGGGCAAGTTTTGTGGTACTCTGTGGAAGGCAATGAGATTGCGGCTCCCTGTGGAGGGGTGGACGAAGCGCTCACAGACTGTGGACATTTAGTGATAAGTGGTTTACAACTTGTCGTAGAACGTAGTGGGAAAGTGAGCTCCGTTAACAAATACTTAAAGCTTTGTTTTAAGTGTCCACCAGATGCACCTTTGTCGTGAAATATTAGTTTACTGTTTTGAAAAGCTCTTGTTGGTAGTTGTTACTGCTTTCGCTCGCTTGTATTGTATGGTGTGGAATGGATATAATCCTACTAATATTATAAATGCGATAGTTTGTGAGTATGGATGTATATTTGTTACTCTTTCTCGCAAGAACTACTGAATGGATTTGGATGAAATTTGGCACACAGATAGAATATATTCTGGTTTAACACATAGTATACATTTTATCCCGGGAAATCATATGATCCCTCGGGAATGCAGGTGAAACCGCGCGGGACAGCTAGTAGCTACGTAATAATAGGTATATAAAAATATATTCGGAGCAACTATATCGGTGTAAACTTGTTTTACTAGGTACAAAATAATATTCGGTGATATTTTTTTAAGCAAAGAGTTGTTGACTATAGCTGCTTATTAACATCCTAAAGAAAGCCGGCTTTTTGGGAAAATGAGCAGTATTATAAAGTGCAGGAAAAATCCCTGATATTATAGAAACGTTAGCATTTAGACTAATAAGACGCGGCACCGGTATCGTGTCGGGTTACCTACAAGGGTGTTTTCACATGGGATCACCGGTTTCGAAGTTTTGTCCATAAGGTTATGTTTTCTTGTGTGGAGAGCTTGTTTGTAAGGTTCTTTTAAGGCAAATCAAATCAAAATCAAAAAAATTATATTCAGTTAAGGCCCTAGTAAAGTACTTATGAACGTTAAGTTATACATACAGTTGAATTTACCACCGGTTTGGAATACACTTAAACTGAGAAGTCACTAAGGTTTAAAAAATGCCTTCAAGAAAGTCTACTGAATGCAATATCTGTCTATTTAAACACGGTGAGTGTATGGTGAGCTTTAGGAGGTGTGAAGTGTTACCACCTGCTGTATGCATTGGGTTAACGAGCTGCAAGCTGCATATACTACGCATACACACATACATTATTATGGGCACAGCCCGTGATCAACATACATTGTTTAGGTACGCGATGATGAATGGTTTCATAGAATAGGAACTCACTAACGCATTTATTTAGTAGAATTAGTAGGATAATATTAAAATACTTAGATTTCCCCGACGAGTTGACGTGAGGGACCGCGCGGTACTCGCTCTCGTCCCGCGGGACACGGCGCGGGATTAGCTCTCGCTACTACACCTTATACAATATTACTACGCTCATTACACAGTACCACTTTGGTAGCCAATTTCTGCTAAAAATAACTTGGAATTTGCGGTTCAGAGAACTTAAGTAGTATTCACATATTGCTTCTACATTATGTTAAGGTTTCTTAAAAAAACATTATACATATAATTGTAGTTCCATGATAAAGGTGTACTGTGAATTATGTCAATGTTTATTCAAGAATGCAACATTCGTTAAATAAATCAACATAACATTATTTCTTGTACCTCGGCCTCACCCACAAATAGGGGCGGAGTTAATCTTAATGTAAATTATAAACTCGAGACTTTAGAGTGTTCTAATTGTAATAATCCTAAAACGGTCTCAATTTATACAGGAGTAGAAATTCTCGGCACTCCTCAAATTCTTGGACTTGATTGCCACTCTAAAGTTTTAACTGGTATTTCGCTTACATTGTACGCTGTTTCGGGATTTAGTCGCCGTTAGTCATTGTAAGTGAAACTTGACCAATGTTTTATATACGTATTATATTTCTACCAAGAAAAACTTTTATTTAGGAACACTAACTACCAAATACTTAAACGATGTCGCCTTGTAGAGCTTACACCCGAAGAACGCAAAGTTGTCTGGAAGCCTTATGATTATAAAGCTGATCCAAACGTCCTATATTTCAAACAGATATATTATTTGCCAAGAGCACCATCTCAACAGTGAGTCGGCTTAGTTTCAGTGTAGTCCACTATTGTCGCTTTGTCACAGGATTGCAGCGAGCACACCCGGACGTGACAAACTGGGGCACCATCTGATCCGTGGCGCCTTGTTTATGCTATTGTTGTGGTAATGTGCCCCACCCACGAAGATACGACGCTATAAGATACTATGTCAGGACAAGACCCGATAATTTAGAGCTATTGCGATCACGTAACTCATAGATCTCGACTGTGTCGTAGCTAATGTAAGTGTAAAATATGCTATGAAGATTGTTACCCGACATTAAACATTGTCGCTATACACGGTGACTTTTTAATCGTTTTTTCGCTGGAACAAACGTTATTCAGACCATGGTCTACTAACATTCTATAACATCAATAAAAAATTAAAAAAAAACCACAAAACAGACAATTTAAAAAAAAACAGGAAGCCTCGGATTCCCACACCTGCTACAAAACTGGCATGCCGCCATGCCACAAATACTTTGAAGTGCGAGGGCGGTATCTGGGTTATAAGGAGTAACGATAATCCCGAGTTTTTTTAACTTTATTTTGTGTTTTTTCAAAAACCAATGACGTATTTTTTTTCATTTGATGTTATAGGATGTTAGTAAACCATGGTCTGAACAACGTTTGTTCTAGCGAAAAAACGATTAAAAAGTCACCGTCACTTTTGAATTTTAACATTTATAATAAATCTGAATTCCGCTCAAACTATAACCGTTTCAGTACTACGGTTATAGTATAAAAATAAAAACATGCTACAATGTTCTCCAAGATTTTATAAGCAGTAAGAAACGAGATACAAGACCATTATAGTGTTTACAACTTTACGGATGTTCGCAGCACTCCTTACAAAACAGCACAAACTAATCTATTTGATACTCTGTGTCTCGGTCCAATACTCCTACAGCTGTGCACAAGTTACTTTGTATTCCCATGGCATAGCAACTATAAAGGGTAACCGTATACGATGCTATTATGTGCTAAGATTGGATTGTTACTCATTGATTCCATAATATAGCTATGATAGCTTTTTAAATAATCTAAATCTACTAGCTTATATAAGCCCGCAGCATTATCCACGATTTACAGCCCCAGGGACCTCCTCTACGTACCTACATTTGAAAATCTCCACATTCTCAGACACTCGTCTTGCTAGTGGATGAGACCCGAAGACGGAGTCCCGTAGATACATCTGAATAGTTCACATATTCATATCTTGACTGAGAATCTTAACAATTTAATTCTGCCATGAGAAGAATTTCCATTAAGAAAAAAAATTACATACAAACTCACTTAAAGAAATAAGATACGAAATTGAAAGCGTTTTCCGCGAAATAAGGCGGTGTGTTACACTGCGGTGGCACACTGATACTAATCGCTTTGGGGAAGCCCCTTCAAGCGTTTCTTATTCATAGAATTTTGGGACTTCAGTTTGTTACAGTACTCACCACACACCTTGTTTTACACCTCATTTGCTCCAAGCTGATTTGGACTATGGAGGTGCAAGGTGGATGACACCTCCATTTAAAAGGGAAGATCTTCCACCAGGCTGGGACATCGTGCCTGGGGACCGCGGTCCTACTGTACATGTCGGACAGTTGTATATATGCAGATTCTCGAGAAAACTTCGCCAGCGCGATGCACGATTTAGGCGCGATGCAGGATAATGTGGCGCCACGCCATCTATCTTTCCATGTGTGAACTATCTCGGTGTTACCGATAGATGGCTGATAGATGTCGCTACATCACTCCCTTCCTAGACCGGAGGTCGATCTGTTGTTGCGTCGTTGCGTTAAGCTTGCAAGTGCCAGTGCTGCTCGAAGTCTACGGTGAGTCGAGACGGAGCGCAGATGCTGCGACAGGTTGAGCCGGCTAGTCCACGTAGTGCAGAAACCGCCACGCCGGAGAGATGATCCGGGCGTGTGCTGCGGTGAACTGTGCGGGCGAGGAGCTTAGTCGCAGTGTTGCCTTGCAGGACCAGGAAGCACGGTGAGTCGGCTGCGATGGACCTGATTAAGGCGAAGTTGGCTTGCTGTGTGACTGCTTGCCGGTGGGGAGTGATGAGCTTGGATAATCTACTCAGAAATGCTACTGCATGTTACGTGATTTTGGAGGGTTGGAAATACTCCCATCCATCACGTCGGGGTCACCACTATGGAGGTGCAAGGTGGATGACACCTCCATTTAAAAGGGAAGATCTTCCGCCAGGCTGGGTCATCGTGCCTGGGGACCGCGGTCCAACTGTACATGTCGGACAGTTGTATATATGCAGATTCTCGGGAAAACTTCGCAAACGCGATGCAGGATGTAGGCGCGCGATGCAGGATAATGTGGCGCCACGCCATCTATCTTTCCGTGTGTGAACTATCTCAGTGTTACTGATAGATGGCTGATAGATGTCGCTACAGGACCATATAATTAAACTCAATCAGATATCAAATTATCACGTCGAAGTAGAAGTTTATAAGCAATTCATCTTTTCTACTTAGGAATATGTTGTGATGAGGAATTTCCGTATATTATTGGTAAAAATTACATGTTGGATGTGTTGATGTTCCGCTTGCTAGCAGAGTTGTTGGGGAATCTTGTTATATCATTTTGCTAAGTATTTTGCGAAATATTAAGTCATTGCAAAGTAAAAGCGACTCAATCTTCTTTCGATTGAAAACTTGGTATTTATGCTCATTGACACAATTTAAGAAACATTATTCAACGTTATTCAAAATTCAACCCGTAACGAAGTGAAACAGGTTGCAAAAGTTGTTTATGTAAATGTTTTTTTATGGTAAGTAGAAAGGTTATACTGTGTATGAACTGACTGGGCTCCTCTTAAATACATGTGGGTGAACTGTAGATTATAATATGATGTATCACCATGCTACGTTTGTTACTTCATCTCAACCACTATTATTATAATTGTGCAGACAGTTAAATATTGATTTTGATTTGACTATGATGAGCTGTTCGGTTGTGTAACTCCAAATAAATATCGCTAAAGAAAATAAATAGAAACAAATGGAGCTAAATCCCGAAACCAACCAATACGGTACAATTCGATATCTGTGGGTACAATACTTTATCAGATTCTCTTCTATGAATCGTAGACATGCTACACTGAGAGGGCTCATTCGTAGCATCTCGTAGCCCCAGGCTACGAATCTTCAATGCTCGAAAAGTACGCGTCGCGTCGTGTGTAGGAAGAAAATAATGTAATATAGCTTTTTATTTATTTAATATCAGACAATCTCACTATATGGTAGAGTAATTTTACCAGGAGTTTCTCTCTACCACATCATTACTTAACACGATGTGATTGTGGTTACTCTCTCAGCTAAATAATAATTTTACGATACATTTTGTTTTTATTCGCGTTGTTATTAAATTATATTAGAAACTTCTCGCGTTCTTTACTTTACGCCTTAATTGTTCCCGGGCACCCATTGTTATAAATTCCGCATATAAAGTGGTTTGCCGTTTATCGTATTATAATTCCGGTTCGTATTTTCTCAGAAGCTTAGCCGAGCCGAGTGTGGCTGCACGCAGTTTTATTTAACTTCTCTGTAATTGTTAACTCTCGTTTTTGTGTATGAAATTGAAACTTCAAATGTTTGAACTTAACGTACAGTCGAGGACATAAATATGTATACACTTTTTGAAATTCAAAAGCGATTTTCTCGCATGTTTAACATTTAAGTGTTAAACTATTACACAAATCACAATAGTATATGTTTGAAGATTCTGCCTTTATAATATCTCATAATTTCAATCAGTAGTTTAAGAGGAAACCGTTGTTGAATTTTACTAATTGTATACATATTTATGTCCTCGACTGTACCTACAACTATTGTAGTCTGGTTGCAGATCAAATTAACAATTATGTTAGTGTAAATCTAATTATTTAAAGAATCTTCAAGGAATAAATTGATAATCTACGTTAGCGGGCGGTGCGATGCGGCGGCGCTGGCCGAGCGCCAACGAGGGCGACGCCTTGTTTTAAAATATATCAGATGTAAATACGGCCCGGTAAAACTCCGCATTACTGTCGGATTATATACGCAACATTCGAAATCGTAAATAGCAGGGAATAAAGTTCCAAAGTATTAAATAGGTGGGTAAATGTAGAAAAATGGGAGTTTTTATTTGAAGCTCATATAAGTAGTTTGTTCATAGTTTAAACCATTCTTGAAGGACGAGCCTAGGGATAATTAATAATGTCACCGTGATTAAGAAAAAAAAATAGATACCATGCTTTAAATTTTATTGTATTATGTTGTATTCTACAATTTAGGTAGACATTAAAAAGAGCACAGAAACACTCACAACGTTTTCAAACTACTATCTGACTGAGTAAATCTATATCATCGATGTAAACCGAGCTACTTAGCATGGAGTCGCCAGGCGTGAGGCGCCATCGCCACGTGAATATTTCTTTATTCGCTTGCTAGCGGAGCGCGCGCTTGGCTCCGCTCCAGCCGCTCCTCGCTGCCTACTTATAAACATTTATTCAATGGCTTAAACCATTCACTGCGCCACGAAAATTGATAATATAGTGCACACTGGTGAACAATTTACAAAACTTACATAATTGAAAAAGAAAGTGTACGACGACAAAGCAGCGGATTTTATAGATTCATGTAAACATTAAAACAGTTGAACTCCAGTGTATGTTTGATACATATTACCTGGAAAAATATACGACTGAAGTAAACAGGCATCTTCTGAATGAAATCATAGTTTTCAATTATTTTATGAAATCGAAATTCTTTACTTACTCGCAGAAGTAAATTTGTCAATCAAAGCGCATTGTCGGTGGTGGGAAATTGGCAGAATAGATTGTAAGCGAAATCAACGTCATTGCGCTTCTTTGGGTTAATTGTATTTGTACTTGTACGTAGTATTTATATACTCTGAGATTGTATGTAATAAGGCCTTTATTTCCCAAAAAAACATGCAAATAATCTACATTGGATTGATTTTAAATTTCGAAACATTACATTAACAAAATAATTACCTATATAAATTTAATCATTACAATTGGCCAAAACATTAATAATTTATATTAATTTATAAACCTTATTAACATCATAACTGACATAAACAATACTGAATATTAAATAGGTACAGATGAATTAATAAAAAGGGGCACTACAGTTACAAAATACACGATACATTTCATTTAGTAAATAATTTTATTACCTATAAATCTTAAGTAAATATCTTAAAAAATAACAAAACATCCTTAAATTGAAATAATGTTTGTTAACTTTAAATTCAAGAACATTTCAAATTAATTCCGGTGAGGGCCGGACTCGGTGTCGTGTTAATAAAGGTCTAATTCGCAGATGTTGAGCAGCCGAGTAAGTAATTACGTTCGTGTTTTGTCCATTAATTAATTTTTCTCATCTAACAGTCGCCGGACGGACGGTAATTAGAAGGTCTCGGCCGTTCGTGACCAAATTACCAGTTCGGGGCTTGAACTAAGTCATTACATAGTGACCTAAAATAGATACTAAAATATATTGTATCTCCTGAACGAGCGGTTGTTTTCTTCCCGAAAGGTTAATAATCGTATTTAAAAGTTGCTCAGGTTATTTGCGGCCAGAAACGCTCTACCTCTCAGCACGATTATAGGTAAAGGTCAATAAATACAATACAATATTTATACAATTTATTAAAGTAATAAATTGAGCAATAGCTTAGCAAAAGCTATCTTCCAGACCATCCATTCTGTCTTCGCAGGCGCTTATATTTTTTTTTTTTATGATGTAGCCAAAACTCTATGTCATAGTGATGACATAGTATTTGAATAACTCAGCTAAAAACCTACAACTATTGTCGAATCAAAGAATCGATGAAATGCAACGTGCAAACACAGCAATCAAAGGCAGTAGTTAACCACTGTGCATTGTGCAGGTCCGCACTCGACAACAATACCACGTGAGGGCGATTAGAGGTGCGAGTGAGGTGTTGGGTTCGTCCACGGCACGTTGTGCGGTGCAAGTGGACAATGCGCTCGTTAGCTCGAGGTTCAGCTGACGCGCTCTGTACCAGGGGCGGGGCGGGCGGTGGTTGCCTTACCTTGCATCCTGTGTGGTCACTTTACTGTCATAAACAACTAGCTGTCTCCCGCGGTTTCACCCGCGTTTCCGGGATAAAATGTAGCCTATGTCCTTCTCCATACCATACATAGGCTAGTTGAGGCGTGAAGGCGTAACAAACAAACAAACTCACCTCGCCTCGTCGTTTGAATGAATGCAAGATAATGACCGTGGGAATATTCTGCCGATTAGAAGTTGGTGTTTTGGAAAATGAATAAATCCAAAGTATGTACCTGCATGATAAATATCAGTGAGTCCAACTGCCTGCAGTTAACGTACAAAGCGTGATGAATAATGGAAGCAATTTGTTCACATTGTTTGTTTTTGTTTCGGCTGATCGTTTTGTCACGATATATGGTTACATTTTTTTTGTATTTGATTTTGTGTTTGTTCACAGCTACGCGCTATCTGCCGGGATTGTCATCGATGTCTAATGGAATAGATGCATGATGCACGAACCTCCACATATAACTGCAATTATCAATATCAGCACTGACTATTAATGTACTTACATAGAGGTAGAGCGTAGCGTTTATTCGCTTTACAGAACACCGCAACCAAAAAACTTTATGTTATGTTCCTGGTAAGGGCACCAGTGCTCATTGGGGAAAGGTCGATAATGCGTGAGTTTTGCAAGCGTCCATATGGCTACGGTGATCGCTTATCATCAGACGGGCGTACGCTTGTTTTGTACGTTGCACGGAAAAGTTAAGTATACACCTTGACCCTTTAGTCATCTTAAAGAGGGGGTCAATGAATCCGAGATAAAAAACCTCTAGGCGCGATAAAAAATATTGTTACCATACATTTTACATATTCACAAACATATTCAAAACAAAACTTCTTAAAATTTTAATCATTATCTATACATATAATAAAACTGTAGAAAAGTCGTGTCTGTACATTGAATATATTTACCAAAAACTGATTGGGGGTGATGTAGAATGACTAACACAATACATAAAAACCATTTAAAAAAAAATTGTCTGTCTGTCTGTCTTTCTGTCTGTCTGTTTGTCTGTTTGAACAGGATAATCTTCGAATCCACTGAACGGATTTGCATGGGGTTTCCACAGGGTGATTGAGCGTTGCTTGGCGCTTCAACTAGGCTTTGTTTCATCAAAATCGGCTCACGGGAAAAAAAGATATCTCAATTTATTTATTTACAGGCTGTCTCACGGCACAGACACAGAGGGAGAGAACTACTAGATGGCGTTGTCTTTTTCCTGAATCGCACTATGGTTTCGTTCTCACAATTTTATGACAGGATCAATGATTTTGATATAAGTTATTTGGTTGATGTGAGCCATCAGCGCTCTCCCGTTTGACCATTTAGTTTTGTTCACTATAAAAAAAAGCTACAAGCTACAAATAAGTAGAGCTGCATCGACGAACTTATGAAAAAGGCTTACCTAAGTAAGAATCGAACCTGCAAAACTTCACGATGTGTTCTCATTTAAAGTTCTTTGCCTACATATGGCATAGCTCTGGGTCGAGTAACTATTCCCACTGTACCACCCTCGCGGGAACTCTCCCGTGATATAAGGCATCCTATTTTTAACCGACTTAAAAAAGAAGGAGGAAACTCTAAGTTGGACGCGTATGTTCTTTTTTCATGTTCATCGATTTCTCAAAAACGACCATGAACAATTCAGATATGATGAAATTGCTTGACAGACTAAGTGGGAAATAGAAAACAAACAGAACACAAATAAAAAAAATAGAGACCAGCAGTTCACAAAGAGAATATAGCTGATCTAATTTGCTGCCAGTTGGTAGTGTGCTATACATACATATAATAAAACTGTAGAAAAGTCGTGTCTGTACATTGAATATATTTACCAAAAACTGATTGGGGGTGATGTAGAATGACTAACACAATACATAAAAACCATTTAAAAAAAAATTGTCTGTCTGTCTGTTTTTCTGTCTGTCTGTTTGTCTGTTTGAACAGGATAATCTTCGAATCCACTGAACGGATTTGCATGGGGTTTCCACAGGGTGATTGAGCGTTGCTTGGCGCTTCAACTAGGCTTTGTTTCATCAAAATCGGCTCACGGGAAAAAAAGATATCTCAATTTATTTATTTACAGGCTGTCTCACGGCACAGACACAGAGGGAGAGAACTACTAGATGGCGTTGTCTTTTTCCTGAATCGCACTATGGTTTCGTTCTCACAATTTTATGACAGGATCAATGATTTTGATGTAAGTTATTTGGTTGATGTAAGCCATCAGCGCTCTCCCGTTTGACCATTTAGTTTTGTTCACTATAAAAAAAAGCTACAAGCTACAAATAAGTAGAGCTGCATCGACGAACTTATGAAAAAGGCTTACCTAAGTAAGAATCGAACCTGCAAAACTTCACGATGTGTTCTCATTTAAAGTTCTTTGCCTACATATGGCATAGCTCTGGGTCGAGTAACTATTCCCACTGTACCACCCTCGCGGGAACTCTCCAGTCTCCCGTGATATAAGGCATCCTATTTTTAACCGACTTAAAAAAGAAGGAGGAAACTCTAAGTTGGACGCGTATGTTCTTTTTTCATGTTCATCGATTTCTCAAAAACGACCATGAACAATTCAGATATGATGAAATTGCTTGACAGACTAAGTGGGAAATAGAAAACAAACAGAACACAAATAAAAAAAATAGAGACCAGCAGTTCACAAAGAGAATATAGCTAATCTAATTTGCTGCCAGTTGGTAGTGTGCCCAAACTTTGCAGGCGGCGGGCGATGCCATTTTGTATGGTGATACTTATCTATCTTCTAGCTGGATTATTCGTCAGCCCTTTGGCTATAGGAACCGTCAATCAGATGCCTCGATATGTCGCGAAAAATACAATGAGCTCCAGGACATTAGCGTCAGATGGACCTCTTATCATCGTTACGCTTCAAGCCACTCGATACACGAATAGCTGACACGAGAGCTCTGGCAAGAGCCCTATGAATGATGTCATTAAAGTCGGAGTGGAGCGGAATCCTGCTTATGCTTTTTACGCACCATAGTATGTGGTGGCCAGCCTGATCGACAAAAGTACCATACTGGTAGCCATAGGCATATATAGGGCATATAAATAGTTACACTTACGACGAAGACAGGACAAATAAAAAACTTGCTGTACGTCTGATGGCAAGCAGTTAACGTTGCCTATTGACGCTTGCAACACCAGGGGTATCACTCACGCTTTACCGAATCTCTCTCTACACCCTTCTTGAAAAAGTGTTTGAAGGTTGAGAGGAGTCGCTGTGCCGGCAGCGGTAGGTATTATTTGGTGCCTACTACATACTGGTCCCCTACACCCAGCTCTGGCGACCTTACTCACCGCAGGAACACAACTGCGATGTAAGGGGGAGGAACCTCCCTGCTCGGGCTGCTCCAAATTAATAACGAGAGAACCTGCTTGCAGCCAGAGTCCAATTTATCTTTCAAGTGGTTACGTTTCGGGAAATCCTTTCTTAACGTGTAGCCTATACCTACTCTATGAGGCATCTACTTTGCCACTAATTTTTAGTATAGTGCTTGGGATATCGTTATTCGTGACTGGTATTTCGTTTTTATTTGGGTTCCGAACTAAAAAGCTAATAATGGAACCCTTATGGTGCCAGTTAGTCTGTCTGTTCGACTGTTACAGCGGTAGGTATATTTCAACAACCAGTAATGCTGTTGATTTAAAAATTTGGAATAGTTTTAAATATTGCTTACCCAACCTTATTGCAAATATATATTTTTTTACTTTTATGGTTGTAAAGGTGAACAGAGTGGGCCCTGAAATTTCAAAGCAGGGCTACAAATTTAAGTGAGGTATCATGGTAAAGTATCTTTATTTGTACATTTTAAAACATGTTTCTATTATTTTTTAAGACTTTTTGACTGTTGATGAATAATGCCAATCTCCGAGGTTCGCAATGCGAAAAATCTGGAAAAAGTATAGGAAAAATAAAACAATGTTTCTAACTAGCACAGTTTTTTCAATATCATCTAAATTCCTTCACAAACAAACATAATTATGCGGTCCGGTTTTAAGCAACAGTGATGGCCCAATCCAATAAATATACGTCCAAGGAAGGTCAGAGCCCTCGGTGCGCGAGTGAGACTAAGTCTTGAGCTTGGCCGGCTTTATATAAAAGATTAAAATTACTCATTTAAAAAGCAAAGTCCTGGCTGATTGATGATTGATGGATGGGAGCACGTGGTCCTCCACCAGCTGTGTCGCGCCGCGCTCCCATCATCGCATTGGCCACACAGTTCACAAGAACAATTAGGAATCTTCACGAAATTAATATCTTAGCGTTTATTACGCGAACAAATCTTATAGTCTACGCGAGCGAAGCCGCGGGCAAAAAGCTAGTTAGTAAATAACAGGAAGACTTAAAAATATTAAATTTAGTATCGTTTGTGGCTTCAGAAAAAGGCTTATGCATTAAATCACTCTGTCCATTCGGTCGGCTTTTTTTATTAATCATTAATAAATCTTCCACTTTCTGCTGCCTCGTCAACTTCGGTTGCTTATCTCTGAACTGCAAAACTTGTTAACTACGACATCTTGTGAGTTACTGCCTCTTTAATAACTGGGTCGCGAGATTTATAAACGGGAAGGCAATTACTCATCTGCCCAGTTCTTAGTGCAATCAACCCGGAGGGTAGCACTTCATTTACAAAGACTGCAATTTGCATTTTTAATACTTATGCATATTTTTATGCATAGGTAATACATATCAAAATAGATCCGTTCAACAAAATTCAAAGAATTGGACACTTTGTGATGACATGTGATAAGTGTTTTTCAAAAGATAGTGAATAAGGTTACCTATCACTTATTGATGATTGATTGATAACATACATAGAATAAAGGCTTGTCCCAGGTTAGGCAGTAGTTTGTACTAAATTGTGACATCAATGTAATGTTGTATGTAATTTATGGTGTCACTTGCTGTTTTATTTTGTAGTTTATAAATGGTTTTGTCACCAACGCGATAATACATATAAATTTATCTTAGACTAAATAAATATAAAAAATAATGTCATGTTACCTACAATGGAATGTACCTGTTTATAAAGGAATTTGGGTTAGTCAGAAAATGGATTGGCTAAAGAGCTATTACAAAAACCAATTTGTAATATATCCTTGTTATGACTGCAACTGAATTTAATTTATAACTTTCCAAATGCGAAATTATACAGTACATTCCTTACCAATACCATGACTTCAACTCCCCACTTGTGCACGTTTCTGTGCGATAATTTACGCAGAGCCTTGGTCCCGAGCCAACAGTAATAATAAGTAAAAAGTGTTTACTGAAACTGCACGTTAGTTCCGTTCGCGAGCGGAAAACATTGTGGGAAATTATTAGGAGACATTTATAACGAATTAAGTTTTTATTACGTTACAAGTACCCATAGGTTACTATATAATCTTATACGTAGATATTTATCATATTTGCTTGGATTCAACCATTTCTTTATCATAGCATTTTCTATTACGCGTCAGATTGTATACGCGTCAAAACCATTATGTTCAGTTTTGGCCGAAGTTACATCAGCTTAGTCTAACGTAAAAAAAGAACTTTAAATAACCATCTGGGGCTATTAATAAGGATTCATCGGATATTGAGTCATCAACATACTTCCGGGCGGTAATGCCACGTCTTGCGCCACAGTCGCGTCCGGGACCAGATTGTTATACAGCGTTACATATTGAATTATCCAACTAGCATTTTGATTTGCGTTTATATCCCGAGAGTCAGCACGGTGGTCGTAGAATATTGTAGGTTATTTACGATCACATAATCACCGAGAATTTATCCATTTCGTGACTTTAACGGTAGGTCTAGACAAAAGCCAAGCGCTAAATTGTCTACGTAGAATTAGGGTTTTATCTGCAGCAGCCTTGCGACGCGTTATGTCGGCGCACACAGGTGGTATGTTTTTTTTTTTTATACCACTAAGTTGGCAAACAAGCATACGGCCCGCCTGATGGTAACCGGTTACCGTAGCCTATGAACGCTTGCAACACCAGGGGTATTTCATCGCGCGTTGCCGGTCCTAAAATGTTATATTAATGTGTTATGTTATATTAACTTTATTTTAATTTAGTTTTCTATGTAAATAATTTCAGTAAAATAATAGTAATCATTATGGCTAGATTTGATAATCCCAACTAATATTATAAATGGGAAAGTGAGTTTGTTTGTATGTTTGTTACGTAATCACGCCTCAACTACTTCACGGATCATCCTGAAATTATGCATGCAGATAGCCTATGGTATGGAAAAATACATAGGCTACCTACTTTTTATCCCGGGAATGCGGATGAAACCGCAGGGGACAGCTAGTAAGTAATAAAGAAACATTGGCAGAGACTATGTTTTGGACTAAGTTCAGTTTGCTTATAAGAATGATAAATGACTTTATGATTTTAGGTGTTAACTTACAATAATTTCTCAAAAATAACTTCCATAAGAAGGGAAGGTTCTCAAATAGGCCTCCACTCCACCTCTTCACAATAATTGACTTGATGTGCACACATTTTCCCACCGTGTTTCCATCACCGATAAGCTGGTGAATCCTTAGCTGAGAAGCGTTGGATTCTTGCACTCATGATCCTAGTCGGGTGATAATGGGAGCTGTAACTATATATATAACATGGTGCTAGAGAGACCCTTCATTACACGAATATTCACAAGCACACCCTTCCAAAGATACACATAATAAGCCATTAGTCCTTGGTCCCGATATAACGGCGACTATAATCCTTTGCAATGTTTAGACAGGACGGACCAAAATATAACGATTACATACTGTTTGCGCTTCTATGATTTATTATATCTGTGGTACACGCCAGTGGAACTCCTTCGATGATCGACTAATATTACATTATCGTATGTGATTTTCTCATGAGAGTGTTGGAGGGAATACTAATTTGCTTTCGATCACTGATAAATTTCACGTTATAAGGAAATCGCATTTTTTCGCCATGTCGTTTTTTTTTGGGAATATATTCCTTTAGTAGGTACTAAAGCACTAAATTGTCTTGTTTTTGTGTTTGAGTCCAAATGAATGCTTATTCCTTACGTGCAAGAAATAAAAACAATATAGGTACCTACTGGGTGAAGATTTCGAGATGTCATATTTTCGAAACCTATGTTGGATTATATATTATTTTTAGTAGTAAGTAATTTTATTTGGGACCTGGTTTTATAGTACATTTTTGACATTTTAATTTGATATTTTTATATAATTTTGTATTTGTATTATTATTAATGTATTATTAAGATTATTACCAGCCCAATATGATTTTAATTGTATATTTGTTTTTTAATTTGTATGCCCAAAAGGCGGGACATAGAGGAACACTAACCAACATTTTATGTAATACGAGCTTTTTTCTACTGTCCACAAATAAATGATTTCATTTCATTTCATGTCATTTCATTAGTCATGCTGAACAACTTTTACTATGGGACTATACGATGATTTTTAGTATTCAGAATATTTATTACATTGAAGCGTTGACTGCCTTCTTTATTAGTTACAAGTTAAAAGTTAGAAAGCGTTAGTGGATCGTAAGTTTAAAAAAAGTAGTTTGAACAAAGAACTTTTTTTTCCAATTTTTCTTTTACGAGGATAGAAGATTCACTGTAACTTCAAATATAATGGATTTATAATACCTACATACAGGGGATAATATAATCAGAGGTATCAAAGTCTTTGCCGCTTTATCTTAATAAGGCCTCTTTCTTAAGGCTTTGCTCCTTTAAATAGTGCATGAGACAATTGGAGCGGGTGGTCCCGGGGCGGATCCACTTAGCAGTAGCTCAGGCTGGACCGCTCCTCCCACTCGCTCGGTACTGACCCGGTAAACAAATAACCGACCCCGTCGAAGTAAAGTTACGCGTAGCCCTAAACATGTTCGCAGTAAAACGCAATCCATGTTGTCCCACTGTATCGGGATCGAATTCTATTAGCTATTTAATTCGTTTGCATGTTACACTTTTTTATTTTCGTGTAGGCGGAAGGAAGCTTATATATTCGTATCAAATATTTGATTTACTATACAGACTAGAACATAAAACTAGATTTCAAACGTGGAAGAAATAACCCGCACTGAAAATGCTTTCAGGCGGACCATAGTTAATAAAGTCCCTTTTTCTACGCTTCCCATCTTCTAGTGAAATATTTTATCAATGAGAGGATAGAAAGATGAGTAAGGATTGCCTGTCAAACGCAAATGTTTTTATTTCATCATCCAAAGTCCCCCGGGCACTCCCAAAAGTTACTCAATACACGTATTATATAATAAAAACTCAGTGTATCATAATTATAATTATCTTAGCAAATTTCTTTTCTTTTTGATGGTAGATTCATTAAAATAGGAAGGTACCTATTTTTCAGTTACATATCATTCATTATTTCCAAATTTCTTACCTCGTAATATTAAAAACAAAACACCAATTTGCTCTTTATAAAACTAACTACGTAAGTATTTACCTGAGTAATAAAAATGTATTTGATCACTTTCAATTAAATTTTAATCAAAGAGGCTTTGGTAACAGATTCAATATTAACGAGCTATCAGAATCACTAATTGGACAGCGATATATAAAATTTGGTTTGGTAAATCAATACAACTCAGTAGGTCCAGGGACTTGAACTTGCACCCATCTGGGACTCTACCGCGTAACTTTGGTGGTAATCGTAACGGACACCATTAATTATTTCAACCAATGACGCGCACGCGTTACGATGCGACGATGGCCATTCGTGGGCCGTGATTGGATGAAATTCATTAATGGTGTTCGTTACGATTACCACCAAAGTTACGCGGTAGAGCCCCTGATGGCAATTGGCTCTCGTTGCCTATGGACATTCAAAGTCAAAGCCATTTATTCAATTTAGGCCCTAGTAGGGCACTAATGAAGGTCAAAGCTACTAAGGCTACCACCAGTTCGTAAGTCGGCCTTCAACTGAGAAGAACAGGTAAGAATCTCAGCAATACTACACTTTTTAAATATTTTTAGGACAATCTAACTACATTGGCATTTTTTTATCAAAATTATACGAATGTGTTGCCAACATTTAGAAAGCCTAGAAGGAAACTGGATCTTTAATGCAACTTCTGGAATACACTTAGGTAGGTGTTTGGCTACAGTTGCAGTATTCGCATAACTACTAATGCACCCATACTAACAAGACAAGTTAAATAATAGCTTGTAATAAGCATGTGATACAAAAAATAACGTGTTCTTTGTAACTTTTTAGGGTGCCGTACCCAAAGACCGTGACCTTCATAATTGCACTTCTGGGGCCTAAATTGAATAAATGGGTTTGACTTTGACTTTGAAAGGGTGCCAAGTACCTAAGTAGTGCCAACTGCCAATGCCAACGGGACCCTTACTACCTCCGCTGTTATTTCCTTAATTTAACTCCAGAGTACACAAATTTTAAACAGACACAATTACTGTCTTAGTAATGGCTTGGCTTAACTACTCTTTTTCAAGTTAATTAATGAGAGTCTTATTTCAGTGTAACAATAACGTGAAAGGCGCTGGAGGACGTCCGACTGTATCCGGTCACCGTTCGACCCTGTGTCCCGAGCGAGTCCCAACCACTCATTATCAGCTGTCACTAATTAAAGCCAGGGCCGGCGCCCGGACAGCGCTGCCAATATAAAGCTAAATAAATTCACTTTAAAAAAGCACTTTATTTGAATGGGGCACAATCTTAGCTGCATAAAACTTAAATTAGATTTCGCTTGTTACAGCGTCTGTGAAATTTTATTTTATGTAAGCTATCTCAGTCTCGAAACTATTAGTTTTGCCCTTACTGTTTTAATTAACTGACATTAAAAGATACAGTATTCTCTTTTAATATCATTTAATTAATGCTATTCTAAATAATTAATAACATTGTTGATTCGCCATATCTTTTAAATAAAATAGTTTTTAATTGTTCCAAGCTTCGTACACGCAAAAGGCATATTTTCTTTACACCTATTTGTTGTTCTAATTATACTAAAAACCGATTTATAGTGAGAGCCTGTAATAGTTACAACCATTCTTATAGTCACATCGATATTTTTCACGAGAGGATGGGCGCCTTCCGCAGCCGTTTTAAGTAAGATTGATTTTGTAAACTGCGGTATATGATCAGTAAAAAAAAAAAAAAAATTTACCTGTATATTCCTGTTGGTTCTCGCAGGGGACGTGCGTCCACTATTGTTTTATTATTATTATTTTTTACTGTGATCCAAAGGATTATTTTTTATAATTTGTTTGAGAGTTACTTAGTTTGATTGTTTTCAATTCATTAAGTTTGCACCTGTCTATTCATAAGATAAAAAACAATGTTAATATCTAGCCGTAGAAACTATTTTGACAATTGTGTTACTAAAAAATTTATGTTTGAAATGTATAAAAAAAGCCGTTTGTTTCTTTAATAAATAAAATAAAATAAATTAAATAAATCTGTTACAACTTTGACTTTATTTTATTGCAGTAATTTTCAATGCACTTATTTGGTTGTAAGTTTATATTGATATCGATATCGTGGTGAGGCAGTCTTGAATGTCATAGATGCACACAATACAATGAGAATCCTCCCGAGGGCAATTAAAAACATTTCTCCTTTTGGATTTAATCCCTCTACAATTATAGCACCACTGGTTATACTGTGTTCATAGGTTTGGTTACTTGTGATTGAAGTTCTTAGAATATACCAAAACGCTATAGGCTACAGTAACCGCTTACCATCAGGCGCGGCGGGCCGCAAGCTTGTTTGCTACCTAAGAAATACAAAATCTATTTTGTTTTTTAATTATTTTGCAAATTTAATTCAATTATGAACGTGAATTTTGCGGTCGAGACCATGGGACCGTGGGGGACTGAAGCTCGCCGTTTTGCTCGCACTTTGTCATCAAAATTAATCGAGACCTCTGGAGACCAGCGGGCGGGGAGCTATTTCCGCCAACGCATCAGCTTGGATCCAAAGAGGAAACGCTGCCAGCCTTCTGGAAACCAGCGGCAGACTTGAGGAAATTGTCTATATATAGATTGTATTTTGTACATATTTTTGTTTTAAATAAATATTTAAAAAAAAAAATATGAACACAATAACATTCAACTCAAAACACATTTCATCTAAACGGTGCGCGGCGCTTGTTAGGCATTATGAACGTTCAAATTAATTTTACCCCTGATTCATATTATACTTAAACTGAGAAGAATTTAGTGTAACATGGAAATTCATAGCAGAAATAATTTAAAGATAAATATGAATAGTGAACTAGACGTGTCCAACTATAAATTGTACAAAAAGAGGTAGACTCAAAGAAGGATGGGGCACTTTGTAATTTGTACCGGACGCATACGTAATGAGATATCTTTTGAGCCGCGCGGCCGCCATTTATCAGCCGTCAGTGAAGGGACCTGTGGCCAGCTGTGACTGTGCTTGTGCCCGTATACTTGTCGTGTGTGTGGGAGGGCCGCGCTCGCGCTACTACCAGGCGACCTGAGCGGCCGCTGTAGGCGCTCAGTCCCATTATTATTGAAAGCTACGGGTGAATGCGCAGAATTATGATAATTCCTATTTGATTACCAAACTAATATCCGATAGAGAGTCGCACTCGCACCGCAACGCGTTGTGAGTCGAATGTCGGCTAAACGCAAACATGTGTGTCATTAACTCAAAATTAGTTTTTCAGGATCCACTACTCATTTGACTTAAATATAATAGTTAATGCTCATTTCGAACATTTTAGAACTAAATCTAAACTGTTGACTGACAGAAGCGCACACACTGGCGGCAGGTTCTAGATTTATTTAATGTTTTAATCCAATATGAGTTGCGAGCTAACGATTAGGTTATGATTTTTCAATCTACAGTTAACTTTATTCAAGGAATAATTTTCAATCTTTTGACTGTATTTCTATACAAAATCTGTCAAAGATCTGTATTTTTTTTTACTTTGGACGTGTTTGACCACAATCTCACCATGATAAGTGATAAGGTGGAAAGTACACAATGCCAAATGCCTAGAAGGAACTGGCTCTCAAGTAATGCACTTGAGAGCCAGTTCCTATCGATGTGTTCCACCAGCTGCAGCAGCTGTTGGAACACAGCGATAGGTGTTTGGCGATAGATTTTAAACTTGAGGGTGGCCAGCCAGGTGGGTACTACAAAGTACCCTACCACCGTACTATGGTTTCCTCACGATGTTTTCCTTCACCGAAAGTTTTATTTTAACGGTGGAATAAATGATTAATTAAATGAATGATTTATCATAATGAGTACCGGGGGCGAGTAGTTCTGGCGGCAGAACCTACCGCAGATGGTCTCTGACGCTTCGTAAGGAGTTGCCAGAAATAGTGTGCCGTCTTTTTTACCTAAGGGTGGGCAAGGTGGCCACTATATAAATTCTCAGTAATTCGATAAGGGTTTGTAATGGAGGAATAATTCAATATAAAAAAACGGTGGAAAACTCGAAGCTTCATTTACGTATACTTTCCGATCGTCCTACAAAAAATGATAGACGCTATAAAACTGTAACGAAAATAAAGCTATCAGGGAAGTACATGTTTTGAATCTCGCAGGCCAATAACTTGGTCCGTTATCTCCTCTCTTCGCCATTATAGATCCATATTGGAGGCTTTGATGGTGAACCTGTGCATAATCTGGTTCCCACACGGTCGGCGCCATCTCCGCCCCGAGGTTACGAAATACGCAATTTTTGTTCCAATATGCTTCTACTAAATGCGATTACTTCAAGCAAAAATTTGTCTCGGGGTTAAAATGTAAATAAAGATTTACCCTCAGCTGATCGTGTCTTTCAACGTCTTTATCAAGGAAATGACTACATGTTTGTAGATATATGTTATACCATTGACCTCTAATATAGAACGAATAATTTATAAACATTTATTACATTACAAGTTACAACAACGGCAAAGGTCCCGGCAGGCTGACAGCGTTTCCTTTTTGGAAGAAAAACTATTTTCCTCAGGTATTGAAGCAAATGGACAGACATGAAGTGGTGGACTATGGCTTATATCCCCTTCTACGTTGGGAGAGGATCATAGCTCGAAGCTCCATTAACCACTGCTCTGCATTTTCAAGAAATACGGCCATAGACAGAGACATAATATCAAATAATGACTCCATATACCTATGGGCTGATGATAAATGAGCGATAGCAATTTCAATTGATAACACAAAATGGGCAACGGTAGTAACTACTATGTAAAGGCATGTAAAATAATCAATATTCGACAAGATCACCAAAACGACTTTAAATCCCTCAGCCATAGTAAAGTCCTCACAAAGCCTCGTTTGAAATGCAAATGATATTCATTCCAAAAGCTTGTAACAATCAACAATTTAGTACACAAACAAGCTTAGTATCATATATTTACATAATAGACGTAAATAGTTACCTGTTCAGGAGAAATATACTTCATATAATTGAAATAATGTTAAAGGGAACACGTTTTTTTCCAGATTTTAGGTAAGTTTTTTTTTTTTTTTTTTATACCAATAAAGTGGCTAACAAGCATACGGCCCGCCTGATGGTAAGCAGTTACCGTAGCCTATGGAAGCTTGCAACACCAGGATTATCACTCGCGCGCTGCCGACCCTGAAGAAATCTCTTCACGCCCTTTTTGAAGAACCCCATGCTGTACTCATTCCACAACCTGAGCGTCCGCGGAAGAAAGCTCCTTTGAGCCCGCACAGTTAGTAAGTGAAATAGGTTCGGAAATAAAACCTACATACTCGATATTGCAGGCTGTATTTTGAGGACTAGGAGGCAATTCTAAAATAGATCTAAGAAAACTTCTAATACTTCTAAAACAACAGATAATGACTTTCCTCAAATTTAGCGTAAACTGGCAGCCATTCTGTTGATTTGTAGCCTAAAATCACATCGGCCTCGCTCCCGCGGCTTTACTTCAGCCGTCCTGAATTTTACTGCTGGATTAACATAACTTATTTATACTAATAATATAAAGCTGAGATCGGCCACCGTGGGCTTTCGTGCTCCCTAAGTGCTGGTCGAATATCACGACACTCAGCTATTAATGACATTATCCGCAGGACTCTTGTTGTCGCTAACGTGCCTTCCGTACTGGAACCAGTCGGTATTGCGCGGGGAGATGGCAAGAGACCGGATGGTGTAGGATATAGAAATAAAACACCGAACTTTTACTCAAAAAATTGAGGAATG
This sequence comes from Achlya flavicornis, assembly GCA_947623365.1. Lineage (NCBI taxonomy): Eukaryota > Metazoa > Arthropoda > Insecta > Lepidoptera > Drepanidae > Achlya > Achlya flavicornis. Next base: position 16,138,232 of record OX392479.1, read on the forward strand.
CGTATAGAAAGCGACATTTCGTTCCAAAAATCAAAGGGCGACTGAAAAGGTCTGAAAACTACCTACATACAAAAAATGCTGCTTGCTACACGTACCCACAATAAAACTATATTTTTTAATTTCAAAAAGTGATAACAGATGGCGTTACTTGTGGTAAATCAAAGTAATTAGAACTTAATTTTTGTATATACTTAGGTGTTAAATAAACTTTGAAAAATGATAGAAACAAGTAAATAAAAATAGACTTTCTAAAATCAATAACAAAAGTATAAAAATCAAATATAAATGTATAAAATCAATGCGTCGCCTATAATTCCACCCCCTTAGTGCTGAATTAAATAACGAAAACAAAATAATGTAAACAACAATGAAAAAAAATAAAGCAATAAGTGATTCAGCACTAACCATCTACCGGTGTGAGTAGGGCGACGCGTGTCACCGGTCGTCGCAACAACCCGGTGCGAGTTCGCACGTCTACAATACGCACGCGGCCGTCATCACCAGCGTGCGTCGCACTCACCACTCCATGACGCCAACAACCACGGTCTATATTCGGTTCAACTAATAAAACATAATCACCATCTCGCATCGATCTCTCCTCCTTGGTCCACTTTTGTCTAGGCAACAAAGTAGGTAAATATTCCTTTATCCACCTACACCAAAACATATCAGTTAAGCGTTGTGCTACTCGCCACTGTTTCCTAACATAAAAATCACTGTCATCATACTTGCCAAAGTGAGGGTTATTGGAAGAAGTACCAATCAAAAAATGATTTGGGGTTAACGCTTCAGGGTAGTTTGGGTCAGAAGAGACGTGTGTGATAGGACGGCTATTCACGAGAGCTTCGACTTCTAATAAAAAAGTAGAAAGTGTTTCCGGATGCGGCGCGCGTTCTTTCAATACTACTTTAAGTGCCGTTTTCACTGTCCGGATCATTCTCTCCCACGCACCACCCATTTCAGGTGCACCTGGTGGAATAAATCGCCATTCGATCCCTCTGTTCATGCCGTCGTCATGAAGCTTAGGTAAGTTCAGCTCCTGCAAACTACGTTTAAGTTCGGCATCAGCGCCTCTGAGATTCGTGCCATTATCGGAGTATATCACGCTAGGGGCTCCTCTGCGAGTTATCATTCTACGTAGTGCCATGATAGTTGAGTCCGTAGTAAGGCTTTCAGTCAACTCTAAATGAATCGCACGGATTGTCAAGCATGTAAATAATACTCCATATCTTTTTTGTCGTCTACGACCCACGGTCACCTCCATCGGGCCGAAGAAGTCCACCCCCGTAAAGGCGAATGGGAGTCGGTGATGTTGTAAGCGTGCGGCGGGTAAGTTGGCCATGCGTTGAGGTTGTGGAGCAGCGCGACGGAACTTACAAAACAAACAGCGCGCCGCTACAGCTCGGACAGTCGGCCTCAACTTAACGACCCAATATCGTTGCCGCAATTCATTCACGACTAATTCATTAGCTCCATGTAGTGCTCGTCGATGGTGAAAATCAACCAAAAGTCTGGTTATATGGTGGCAACCATCCAATATAACGGGTCTTGTTGTAGACTGACTTACACCTGCAGTCTTGTCTATGCGACCACCAACTCGTATTAATTCCTTTTCATCTAGAACTGGCGTCAAATTCAGTAACCGACTGCTAGTTAATAAAGGTTTATTTTGTTTTAAACTATCCAACTCCACCGAAAACGAGTCTTGTTGAGATTTCTTTAATAACAATACTTCTGCCTCATTCATCAAATCAATGTTAAGTTGAGTGTTTTTCACTCGACAGCGTCTAATAAATACTAAAACATTAGCTGTAACTCTGAGAAGTCGTAACCAAGAAGAAAATTTATTTTCATCAGGCAATGAGGATTCTAAAACATTCGTCACAACCACATTAATGCTTCTTTGTTCACAAGTAGCCTCATCTGAAGGCTTAGTACATTTTAAATCTTTCGGCCAATTTTCGTCCAATTGTTTTAAAAAATTTGGACCTTGAAACCAGACATCTGAATATTGTAGCGGAGGTGTATCTTCCTTGGTCGCTATGTCGGCCACGTTTAAGCTGGTTGGAACATAACGCCATTCAGATAAGGACGTAAGTTCGTCGATTTCACCGAGTCGATGAGCTACAAATGGTTTGTAATTCCTTGGGTCACTACGAATCCACTGCAGAACAGTGCTAGAATCTGTCCAGAAGAACCGCTTGTCTGCCTTTACATCTTTATGTTCCTTCTGCACAGTATCAGCGAGGCGTGCTGCAAGCAATGCGCCTTGTAACTCCAATCTTGGAATAGAAATAGGCCGAAGAGGAGTCACTCTGCTTTTGCTGGCTGCGAAGCACACACACACGCTTCCATCCGATCTCATAAAACGCCAGTAAACGACCGCGGCGTACGCTTTAATGGATGCGTCACTAAATATGTGTATCTGTGTATTTATAATATTATTCGTACCGTTAGGTGTACTCGGTGCAGATGTTGAATAACAGTTTGTCCAAGTCCCAGCTTTAATATACCAGCGTGGTATACGCAAGGATTGTAACTGTTGTAATTCATCGAGCCACTTCATCCATCTAGCATGATCATCTAAATGGATGTGGCATTTCCAGTCAACACCACTCCTATGCACATTCTGGAGTATGATTTTACTTTTTATTATAAACGGGGACAAAAAACCATGTAAATCATAAACAGACATAATTATACTCAGCATTTTAGCTTTGGTTGGTGGCGTACTACCATCTAATATCTCCTTCGGTATTCGGTCCAACGATATTTTAAAACCAAAAGAGTCATCGTTTGGATACCACATCAAACCGAGAGTGCGCTCAGTTGTATTCATAACTCCGTCCTTAAATTGTATAGCCGAGTCGGCGAGCGAGCCAGCTGGTATCGCGGATAGAACCGGTTTGCTATTACTCGACCAACCTCTAATCTCAAATCCACCCTGTTTATGAATTTTTGTTATATCGTGTATTAATTTGATTGCAGTTTCTTCATCAATTGTCGATTTTAAACAATCATCCATGTAATGGTCATTAATAATTACTTGAACGGCTTGCGGGTTCAAATCCTCGTATTTTAGGGCATTCTTATTTTTAATATATTGCGCTATAAATGGTGAGCATGTGGCGCCAAAAATTAAACTATTCATAGCACATATTTTAATCTGACTATCGGGTGCTTCTTGCCACAAAAATCTAAGTACATGCTGATCTTCAGGGCGTATTTTAATGCGTAAAAACATGTCCTTAATATCGCCAATAATGACTATTTTATTTTCACGAAAACGAAACATAATGCCTAAAAGTGAATTATATAAATCCGGACCTGTCAGTAAATAGTCGTTTAAACAACAACCTTCCACCTTGGCGGCGGCGTCAAACACTAATCGAAGTTTATTCGGTTTATTGGGATTCTGTACTCCAAAATGTGGTATATACCACACACGATCTACTGACCGTTCACTATCGTCGAGCTCTCGAGCGTAACCACTATCAAACAACTTTTGCATTTCTTGTTTATATCTATCTGCGTAGTTTCTGTCCTTAGCAAATTTCCTTAATAATAACTTTAATCGTGATAACGCGCAATTATAATTGTCAGGTAACATAAAAACATCATTTTTGAACGGTAACCCAACTTCCCACTGGTCCCCAATTTGACGTGCAGTATCGTCCAATATTTGCATAGCTCGTAAATGTGACGTATTCTCGCGACGTAGGGGTGAAATTCCTATGGAATCTAACTCAAATGATTGTTTAATTAAGTCATTCAATTTGTTTACATTTGAACTATCTTCTTCTATGGGAGAGTGAGCGAGATGGCAAATATGATTTATCTGACTTACCCCGGAGTGAGTGCGACGCCCGCCGTGATAGCCATGAATGGCCCAGCCCAGCAAACATCGTGATGCATATGGAGAATTTTTATCACCATGAATTATTTCGTGAGGAGCGATTAGGAAATAATTATCTTCACCAATTAGAACACGCGGCACAACACGATCTTTGCATACTAATTTTTTGACAGAGGCCAAATGAGCACAATTAATTTTATTTATTACAGATAAATTTTGCACAGATAATTTTAACTTTGAGGTTTTACGCAACTTAATATCGTAATTAACACCATCACTACCGCTAATCTGTACGGACACTTTCGGTGCGTCTGACTGATACACTTCGAGCCCAAACGCGTCGGTGAACTTTATAGCACTCGATTGTTCACATTTTAAGCCTAAACTATCTACCAGCTCGGAATCGATCATCGATATCGAAGCACCATCGTCCAAGAGGGCATGCGTATGTACAACACCTTTAGGGCCACTTAATTTTACAGGAACCACTTTTAACAACATGAATTCGCTTTGACATGTCGACGGTATGTCAATGTGATTATCTACGTGAGCGACGGTGGCGTCTGTCACCGAAGAAACAGGAGCTTGTTCTTGTTGCACGTCACTCTGTTGTGACTGTGACGTATTCGCAGGCTTCGTCCAGTGCAGCAGGCGGTGGTGTGCGAGACCACAACTATCAATGTCGCACACAGGTGCAGGGCAAGTGTTTCTATCGTGCCGAGTTATGAGGCAGCAATAACATAATCCGTGCGTTTTAACATAACGCCACTTATCCTTGCGCATCGCTCGTCTAAATATACGACATTCCGGTAGCAAATGCGAGCCTTTGTGACAAAACTTACACATATTTATTCCTTCTTCGGTACATGAAGTTGTGTATATAGGTTTACTATAGCGATTTTTATTATCATTTGTTCGCTTGGCGAATTCTGGCTTTATATTTTCTCGCGGTTGAGTACAACCAACTAGAGATAACCGCTCAGCTTCTAGCTTCAAAAATGTTGCCAATAATTCGAGTTTAGGCCTGCCTTCAAGTAATCTACTGTAGGCATAGTCAGTCCATTTTCCAACTAAAGTGCTCGGTAATTTGGATATAACAGCTGTGGCGAGCTCTGGACTGCGCAAATAATCATCTTGCTTTAGGGCCTGTATTGTAGCAACACAATTATTTATTTTTACAGAGAATGTAATCAGGTCTTGTTGATAATACGAAGGCAAGGGTGGTAATTTCTTTACCTGTGACGTAATATTATGAATAATAATATCCGATCGACCAAACCTTAGCTCAAGAGCTTCAATCACCGCCGACGGCGGCGTGTTGCCGATCAGTAAATCCGTCACGGACTCTTTGGCCTCACCTCGTAATGCTTTCCTCAGTCTCCATAAGTTTTCAGAATCACTAAACTTACACACACGCGTTGATTCATCGTAAGCACTTTTAAAATGTAGCCATTCAATGCAGTCACCACTAAACACTGGCAAATCCCGTGGTGTGGCCAAACGGCTGAGGAGACGTGACTCCTGTTTGCACGTGGACTGCTTCATCATGTCCTTCAAAGTGCTTGCTAACTGCTGTATACTATTATCAACTGGCGGAATTGGTGTACAACGGTCCAGCCACTTCTCGACACCGGACTGCGCTCGGCTGTAGGCTAATGACCTATGACTTTGACTTTCACTATCACCATCCATATGCTGTTCATCTTCATGACTAATGACTTGGGACTTGGACTCAGCGTCGGCCTTGGCAAGGTCAACCTCAAGTTGCTTGTCAATGAGCTCCATCTGTATCTTGGCCTTGGCCGCAGCAGCTTCGAATTCCAACTCTTTACGTCGGGCTACTGATGACGAAGTAGATTTCTTGGTCTTTATCGTTACTGACGTTCGAACTGATCCATGGGGCGTGGCCGCACATGGTTTCGATGTCGATTCACATTTAATATCTTCCATATTTAGTGTCTTTTTAACATGACTATCGGTGTCACTAAACGGAATCAGATCCTTTGAATTCTTGAATTCTTTAACTGGAGCATTCTCGATCTTGTTGACGTCACGTAGTTCTTGTCGCTGACGTCGTGTTAAAATCTTAGGCCTCGGCGTTTCTGACATTACGCTGATTTATTATCCTGCTCGAAGACCAATTCCTTTTGTAGGATATAGAAATAAAACACCGAACTTTTACTCAAAAAATTGAGGAATGCGTATAGAAAGCGACATTTCGTTCCAAAAATCAAAGGGCGACTGAAAAGGTCTGAAAACTACCTACATACAAAAAATGCTGCTTGCTACACGTACCCACAATAAAACTATATTTTTTAATTTCAAAAAGTGATAACAGATGGCGTTACTTGTGGTAAATCAAAGTAATTAGAACTTAATTTTTGTATATACTTAGGTGTTAAATAAACTTTGAAAAATGATAGAAACAAGTAAATAAAAATAGACTTTCTAAAATCAATAACAAAAGTATAAAAATCAAATATAAATGTATAAAATCAATGCGTCGCCTATAGATGGTATGTCTTTGATTCCTTGGAGTGTTGGCAAGTCGCTGGTGTGGGATGCCACATGTGTCGATACACTCGCGCCATCTCTCTTACCGGCGACTTGTAAAACTGCAGGGGCAGCGGCGGCCAGTGCGGAAAATTCAAAATTCAAAAAATATGCATCGATTGGACCCAATTATATTTTTATGCCTTTTGCGGTCGAGACCTTGGGACCATGGGGGTCAGAAGCTCGCCGTTTTGCTCGCACCTTGTCGTCAAAATTGATCGAGACCTCTGGAGACCAGCGGGCGGAGAGCTTTTTCCGCCAACGCGTCAGCTTGGCTATCCAAAGAGGAAACGCTGCCAGCCTTCTGGGAACCTTGCCGTTAATCGGAAGCAGCGGCAGGCTTGAGGAAATTTTCTATATATAGATTGTATTTTGTAAATATAGATTGTATTTTGTACATATTTGTTGTTAATAAAAGCTGAATAGTTTGTATGTTTGAATACGCATTATATTTTTATGTAAGCCGTCCCAACCGACAACTGATAATATGATGTGATATGGTGTTTTGTTTTGAAAGTATATCAAGTTTAGAAAGTAAGTATTCATTCTTATTTATTTCTTATTCTTTCTTTTTAAAGATTCTAGTTTTTGTATTGAGGGATTTTCCAAAATGCCTGCATTTACTTATCAAGTAAATGTCAAGGTTACATGTCGAAGGAAATATTATAATAAGTAGCTCGTTCCGCCCATCACCAGTCACAGTGCCACAGCGCAGCTCGAGCAGCCACTCCACTACACAGGTACCAAGTGAACCCTTCATCACATATATACAGCCATGATCAATATGAAATGGGGTCTACGTGGCTGTCTCCCGGGTCAAGTGAGCCAGGAATCATCGAAGTGTCGTGTGAACACACAAGCGAGATTCATGGTGGCTTTGGTATTGCTGCTGAAGTTGTGTCCCGTCTGCAACGCACAAGATATCCAGAACGGTACCAGCCTTTGTGCCTCGATGGAGTACAACGCAACCGGAGCCAATAGGTACGATTGTTGGAAGATCATATCATTGTGATCCGTAATCTGTCGATATCTTAAGGAGTGACTTATTTAGTGTTTCGTGGTAAAGACTTTAGTCATGATTATTAATACATGCCCGGGTGTTACAGCGGGCATAGGGCTACGGGGACCACTTTCCACCAGACAGGCCGTACGCTTGTGTTTATTATAATGTTTCTTCTCAGCACATGCAAACTTCCGAACCGGTATTGTGTTATTAGAGCCAGACTTTTCATAAGTGCATGCGAAGGTATATTTGAATAAATGATTTTGAATTCTTGTTCTTGTGTAAATGTTTTTTAAACAAAAATCGTTTCCAACCAATAATAATATAGCGGCCAAGAGCCAAACGACTAGTTGCCATTTACATAATAGTTTCCGCATTAAATTAATCTCATTTATAAAATTTGTACCTACTGTCGATCACTCGGTTATTAGGTAAATACAATCAAAATTAGCTGTCGTCTGCCAAAAATGTTTTTATTATCTTTACGTATTATTGTGTTAAATAACTAAATTTCCCACAGAATGGACGTATGGCCGAACAACACAAAAGACTGCCTGGTGCACTCCCGCGTGAGCCAGCGGCCTTTCCCCGGCGACTGCTACAGCCACGAGTACGACGACTGGCGCGAGGACGACTGGTACAAGTTCCTCAATGAAATCATGGGTGACTTTCGATACACTTTCGACTTCATCCTTTACGATGTTAAGTACCCCAACGCTAAGCACACTCAATTTTGGTATTTAATTAACTACCTCAAACAACTCGCAATATTTATTGAGAATCCGCAGGAGATAATAGAAGCGATGAAAACGTTGAGAGCGTTAACTGTAAAGATTGACAATATGGAAAAAGAAATAGTGAGGAAGATAGTACGCGCTTTAATACAAATCTGATTATACTTTATTATTATTATGTTATTTGAATAAAATTTTACGTTGACAATATTATCTATTATTTTTTTATACGACTAATTCGGTAAACAAGCATACGGCCCGCCTGATGGTAAGCGGTTACCGTAGCCATATGGACGCTTGCAACACACGAAGCATCGCTCACGCGTTACCGACCCTTTCCCCCTCCCCTATGAGCTCTGGCGACCTTACTCACGCGCAGGAACACAACTTTACACAACATAAAGTTATTTGGCTGCGCTATTCTGTAAGGTGGAGGTACTTCCCTAGTCGAGCTGCTCTTTGAGCGAATAAATGCTCTACCTCTCTCAAAATCTATAGTCGAAAGTATATACTTGTCGACGTCAGCGAGAGCCAAGCGATACCATAATCAAGATTAGAGTTCAGTGGTATCAGGATTCGATGGGCATAGTGCAGGCAATAGAACAACTTTATACCATCACTTCGTAAAAGTCCCGTATGAGGAGAAGAAGCGACGCAACAAACTCCTTATGGACCCCATATTGGACCCCAATAGTTTATTTATTATTTAATAGTTTAGTTTATTGTTGATATTTCACAATTAAATTATCACTTCAAATAAACTTAACAATGTACACTTCAAGTATGGGTGAAATAGCAACAGCACTGAATTGTGCACAGCTCGAGCTGCCAAAGCTTATGATAAACTTGCTACAAAGATAATATAATTACCACAGTGCGGCCGCCGAGAGAATGTGGCTCTAACACAATTTGAACACACTTTTATTACCCGACTACGGCGAAGCAAAACGGAGGGTTATTAACTCCAGTTCTCTTGGTAGTTTGTTACTAATTCAAAATGCAATATGCATACCCACATTAATATTTTTATAAAAAAAGAAACTCAACTGTGTTGCCAGTAGGTAAACAATCCTTAAAGTATGATAATGGCATTTTCCAACCAAGTCGTAACAATAATCCGATTTCCCGACATACCTACTTATATCAAAAACTAATGTATTTATTTTTTGTCTGTCTGGCCGTTTGTTTATTTCAGCTAATCTCCAAAACAGCTGGACCGATTTTAATAGGACTCCATGGTAGATAGCTGATCTTATAAGGAGTAATTCTAAAAACTACTTATTATTACCTACTCGTAGTGTTAAGCACATGTATCAAAATATATGAGGGTTCGAAATGGTATGTTTTTTTTTCCTTTGTGAGCTCAGCTCCAACAGCCAGCCTGCCAACTAGGCATGCCAGGGGTTAAGAGCTTTGACTTATGATATTTCCACACTGAGCAACGAAGCGGTGAACGCGTCAAAAAAAATAGCCCCTAACTGTTAGGGCTAAATCAGGTATTTTATACTCAGCTTTCGTCACCGGTAGTAGTATTAGGTATACGCAGCCAGTGATATCCTTCCGTTATATTTTCAATTATCACTATTTTCTCTACACACAGTCGATTCTAGTCACCTGGTATTTTTTATGAATTTTAAGCAGTTCTCGTATGGTAAATATAAAACTAATGACATTTCCTACACAGTGTGGGAATCGAACTCACGACCTTTAACTAGTCAATATCTGGCCTAACCAACGTCCATTCAATAAAATTAAGCGACTAAAATTAAATACTTATCAAAAATAAGAGGTTGTTGATTTTATTTTAGCAGTTCAACGTTTTTAATTGGTAGCTATTGAACAAGTTGGTAGAGTTGTTTTGTATCAAAAAATGCAATAAGACGAGTACTACATACCCACAACATACTTGTGAACTGGTAAATATACAAATACGTATATGAAACAGGACCAAAATGTATCGATATGATACTTACTAGTTCGATGATACGAGATGATCCAAGGTGAACTCGTCCTTGCTTATGTAGATGTACCTAAGTGCATAGATGCAGTGTAGTTTTGTTGTTTTACCAATGTCACTGAGATACCGGCCTGACGGCTGACACTCAAGCCACCGTTTACAACGAACGGGAGGCTACAACATTATTATAAACTACCTGTCTCCCGCGGTTTCACACGCTTTTTCAGGATAAAAAGCCTATGTCCTTTTCCTAGCTGCATGCCAAATTTCATCGCGATCGATCCATTGTTTTTTTCATTGAGGCTTGAACGAACAAACAGACAAAACATACAAAAATATAAAGCAGCTGTTTTGGGGTCTTTATTTTATTATGTTTATAATAAACAGCTCTTACTTTTTCAATAATATTTAATGTACTGATTTGGTTTCCTTACGATTTTATTATATGTATAGACAACATTATGAACCGGTTATGAAACGAAACAACATTGCAAACTGAATCTCCTTTTTAATGTTTTTAAACACATATTAATAAATATTTATTGACAATAAGATATAGTTTTATTAAATTTATTAACAACAAATATGTACAAAATACAATCTACATAAAGAAAATTTAAATTAAACACATATTTGTATTTAATTTCTAAAACTTCAAGGAGATTTTTCTACACATCAGATATTAGAGTTGTATTAACGCTCTTACCAATTTTCTCACTATTTCTTTTTCCATATTGTCAACCTTTGTAGCGAGTGCTTTAAAATTCTTAGCTGCTTCTATTATCTCTTTAGGATCCTCAATAAAAATTGCAAGTTGTTTCAAATAATTCATTAGATACCAAAATTGAGTGTGTTTAACGTTGGGATAATTCTCATCATGAAGAACAAAATCAAAAGCGTAACGAAAGTCACCGATAATTTCACTCCAGAATTTGTACCAATCGTCGAGTGTCCAGTCGTCAAACTCGTGGCTGTAGCAGCTTCCAGGGAAGGGGCGCTGGTTCACTCTGGTGTGCAGGAGGCAGTCCTTGGTGTTGTTCAGACTCACATCATGTCTGTTGGCCACAGTCACGTTGTACTCCATCGCGTCACAGGGACTGGGACTGTTCACCTGGACACTTTGTGTATCGCAGGCGGGACATAACTGTAGCAGCAACACCACAGCCGAGAAAAACATCACCCGTGAGTTCACTGAAATCACTTTTGAATTCTGACCCTTTAGCTGATTTAGGACCCAAGTACTTGGATTCCATCCTGAATTGAACATGTCTAGTTGATTATTTAATATTTTGGTACAGTATCAAAAGGCCACTCGGTTCCTTAGCGCATGTGCCTGGGTGGACTGTGCGCACTTACGGCTGGTCGCGGATTGCGCCCGCTACGACCAGACCATTTTAATATAATGTAACGATCTTTACTTACAATTATCGTTTTTTAGTTTGTAGCAGTTTTCTATTCCTAGGTGCCGTGATGCGAATATTTATTTATTTTTATGACTTTAAAAGTTCAATACACCTAGCTCGTTCCTTACTTGTATAATTTGTAAACTGAACAATATTGAGAAATCATTTGTATATTGCATAAAAATCACTCGTATTGTTTATAATGTAAATTAAAGCATAGTCATCATCTGCCTGCCCTGTTCCTAATCATTTGTGGTCGGCGCAATATGTCCGCTTGTTCCATTCGTCTCTTCTATCCGTCATAATGCTTTTTATTGAATCGATACTCTGTGGTTGTTACGTCAAATGCTATGACAATGGTGGTGTGTTTGAATCTGAGAGCTTGAGCTCCAGCTCATCTATCGGTTAAAGGAACCATCGCGAGGAATCCTAAAATCGGGGGTGCAATTCAACTCTCGAATTAAAAATCTGTCCGTGGTATTTTACGGCAGTTGCACTTGTCAGCGATATATCGGCGATACATGGGTTTTATGCCTAAAAAGAAAGGACATGGTTCATTGATAACTTCAGTTCAGAAAATATTACACAAGCTAATAAAAAGATGTGTACTTTGATTTGACTTAATTCATTAATGTTTGTTTTTAACCGACGAAAAAACGGAGGAGGTTTACAAGTCGACGCGTATATTTTTTATTTTTTTTTATGTATGATCACGCATAACTTTTGACAGAGTAGTCCTATTTTGATAATTCTTTTTTTATTGGATAGGGTTTACCTCGAAGGTGGTCCCATATAAATATGGATAAAAAATACCTACCCAAAGGGTGGGAAAATAGGGATGATTTATTGTTCACTCACAGATTTTAATGCTGAGTTGTGTATTACATCAAAAGAAATCAAAAATTAAGCATGTAGTAATAAGTAGAGTATAGCCACAAAAAATTATAAAATAAAAACTTTTTAACAAAAAAAAAAACCACCGAAAAAACTGAAAAGAAAAAAATAATTTTGAATATAACTTAAATTTTCGAAAAAACGGAGGAGGTTTACAAGTCGACACGTATATATTTTTTTTTTTATGTATGATCACGCATAACTTTTGACAGAGTAGTCCGATTTTGATAATTCTTTTTTTATTGGTTAGGGTTTACCTCGAAGGTGGTCCCATATAAATATGGATAAAAAATACCTACCCAAAGGGTGGGAAAATAGGGATGATTTATTGTTCACTCACAGATTTTAATGCTGAGTTGTGTATTACATCAAAAGAAATCAAAAATTAAGCATGTAGTAATAAGTAGAGTATAGCCACAAAAAATTATAAAATAAAAACTTTTTAACAAAAAAATAAACCACCGAAAAAACTGAAAAGAAAAAAATAATTTTGAATATAACTTAAATTTTATAAGGTTTTGCAGTCGGGGACAAACCAATAACATAAGCTACGACAGTTTTTTTTTTTTTTATTAGCGTGAGGATATCCTCATAGGATACCCGACCGCCCTGGGTGGGAGCGGCCAGGTTATGCCGGACTTTTACCGGCTAAAACCCCACGGTGGTCGCCACCTGCGCTACAGAGGGGGGCGGGCTCTCGTGCAGATCGCGTACCTGCTCGCCCCTCCACGCGCGGCGCTTTGATAGCCCGTCCCGGGGGAAGTGTGATACCTCCCCCCAGCACCCCCGCGGTGCTATCGCACGATGAGTCGTGACCACAACGACTCATCGTCCTCCTCGGGGCCGCTTCTGGGCGTTTAGGGTCCCCACCCCGATTGCCCACGACCCCGAAGGTCCCCGTTTAGTCGCCTTTTACGACAGGCAGGGGAACACCGTAGCTGTGATTCTAAGCCCCAGCTACAGGGCAGGAGGGCCGCCACGAGGCACGGCCGCGCCTTGGCGGCGTCGTCTCCGGGCGGGATCGGCCCTCTCCCGATCCCGCTCAGCAGCCTCCTTCTGGACCATTACGGTCTCACAGAAGGAGGCCCTCCACGCCGTATCCCCGCTCAGCATCGCCGACACGACTGCTGGCAGGGAGAGATTCCGACCGATCAGGTCGACCAGGATCCGCCGCTCGGGTTCCCACGCAGGGCAAACCGCGAGCTTGGGCGATGCGGAGTCCTGGTCGCTTCCACCGCATTGGAAGCAAGCCGCCGTCGCCTCACGTCCGATCCTACACAAATAATCACCGAAGCACCCATGCCCGGTGAGAATCTGTGTAAGTCTGTAGGTGAGTCTTCCACCTTGTCGCTGCATCCAGGCCTCGAAGACCGGCAGGACTGCTCCGACAACGCGTTTGCGCGCATGTCGCTCCTCACGGAGCCTTGCACGCCACGTTGCGAATGCGATAAGTCGCTCCTGCCGTCTGATCGCCTCTTCTGGATCGCCTCCACCACTCTGGCGGACGATGCGGATCCGGTCATAAACCCTCGCATCCATGTCCGCCAGAATGTCCAGCGGCGGAAAGCGAGCCAGAACAGTTGCCGCCTCAAAGGACAGCTTACGACAATACGACTGTTTAGGAGTTTAAGGCGATGAAAATATGAACAAACACCATTCACTCAATTAGTTATTTATTGACACTGTTCACTCTACATTATATGGTATAAAGACTGAAAAACTAATTTAATTGTACGGAGCACTTGTAAATGGTTTGACAGTTGACGTTAGAGAGAGAGAAGAAAGAGACAGATATAATTTAGTATCAGATATACTAAACATACTCGCCCTTTTTTATGTGAAAATACACAATAATAACTATTTAATATTAAAGCATAAATAGTTAAGTGTAAAGGTTTACTTTTAAATTTAATACTGAATTACAAGGTTAAGTAGCTAACAAAGTTTATTAAATTACAGTTTAAGTTATAGTTATACAATAATTATAGTTTCAAAGAAATTTAGAATTTAAATATTGAGAAGTAGCAAGAATATTGATTTTAAATTAAGTTCAACTAGGTGCCTACAGTCACACATGTAATTAACTGATGTACCAACCAGATATGTAATAGTAAAAATTAAGTTACTGGTAGTAATATTAACTTATGGATAGGTCTTGTAAATTCACCTTTATTTGTACGAACTATTGCAGATCTAATAAGGCTATCAGATTTATTAATATTTGTAGATACAATCTTGCCCAGTGGCCAAAACGTGGGGGGTGTACATTCGTCCTTAATAATAACTAAATCTCCTATTCTTAAATTATTCTTAATGTCTTGCCATTTATTTCTTGATTGTAATTCTGACAAGTAACTGAAATAAAATTGTTTCCAAAATCTTTGCTTGATGGACATCATTTTCTGATACATAGTTAATGTTCTTTCATTTAAATCCAATACATTAGGTTCAGGCAAGTTTGTGATAGAATTACCAATAATAAAATGAGATGGTGTTAAACAAGTAATATCATCAGGAACATCATTGATAGGGCATAGGGGCCTAGAATTAAGTATACCTTCAATTTCTATTAAAACTGTGTACAATAATTCATATGTTAATTTAGTAGCAAATAAATGTTTTTTGAGCAATGATTTTACTGATTTTATACCTGCTTCATAAATACCACCCATGTGACTGGCAAGAGGTACAGTAAACTTATATTCTATAGAGTTAGATGTACAATAATCTACTATATCACTATATGAAGTATCTGTTTTAAACATTGTGTATAGTTCATGAAGCTCTGTTTTTGAACCTTTAAAATTAGTAGCGTTATCAGTATACAAACATGTAGGAAATCCTCTTCGGTAAATAAACCTTTTAAGTGCATGAATAAATGCTTCAGAAGTTAAATTAGACACTAATTCTAGATGAATAGCTCTTGTTGCAAGACATACAAATAGACATATGTATCCCTTTGTGTATTTACAATTGCGTGCCATGGAGTTTCTTATAGCAATAGCACCACTGAAATCTATGCCTACATGTAGAAATGCTCGTTCTAATGTTACTCTGGGTGCGGGGAGACTAGACATTTGCTGACCACAGGTTTGAGCTTTATACCTAGTACATCTTATGCAGGAGTGAATAGCTTTCTTGATTTCATTTCTACCATTTAAAATCCAAAATTTTAATCTAATGTTGTATAGTGTGTTTTGTATACCAGAATGTAGTAATTTTTGATGATAATGATTTATTATTAATGAAGTTAAGTGATTTTTTGAAGGTAAAATAATAGGATGAGCTTGATTGTATGTAATATCAGAGTGTTGAATGCGACCTCCAACCCTGATTAATTTGTTTTCATCTAAGAAAGGATTGAGTTTCCTTAAGGGACTAGACTTGAATGTATATAAATTATGTATAGCTAATTGTGATGTTTTTCTTTGACTGAGTGTAAATAATTCAATTTTTTCTTTATAAAATGATACATGTTGAGTGATTTGTATGATGAAATTAGTAGCTGAATTTAGCTCTGAAACTGTAAGATGAGATGAAGTATTCCTTTTTTTACTTTTTAATCTATTGATAAATCTAAAAATGTATGCAGTTACTCTAACTAACTTTGTGAGGTTTGATATTGTATGAAAATAGTCAATGAAGAATGTGTAATTTATTTGGTTGTCAGTAGATACAAATGCAACTGTTATGTCTGTATGTGTGTCATCTGAAGTAGGGGAGGAATGTTCATGTGAAATATCACTATTTTCTTTGAAAATGGATGTTGGCCATGACGATTGTGATTGTGATAACCATTCTGGACCTTCCCACCATAGCTTACACGTGGGCAAATCCTTAGGCATAACACCTCGAGTTATTAAGTCTGCTGGGTTGAACTTAGTATTTATGTAATTCCAATAACTATCAGGAGTCAGCTCCAACACTTGCATTAAGCGATGAGAAACATATGTGTGATGTTTGTGTTTGTAAGGTGATTTTATCCAGCTTAAAACAATAGATGAGTCTGTATATAAAATTGTTTGATCTATTTTAATATTGTGTTCAGTAGCTAAAGCTACAAGCTAAAAAAAAGCTAAAATTTACATAAAGTTTATTAAAATAAACTTTATGTAAATTTTTGATAAAAGTAATGCCCCACATAGCTCGAGACGAGGGATTGATTGTTGTTTTTTAATTGGAGCAACTCTTGACTTTGACAAAACCAAAATGCATGTGGACTTTTTGTTGTGGTAGTCTGCTTTGAAATATAAACATGCGCCATATGCCTTTTTAGAAGCGTCACAAAAACCAATCAATGCTATTGTGATAGGTATATCAGAAAAATACCATCTAGGGAACTTAATTGTTTCTAAATAATGTAACTGATCAACAATTTTTTTCCAGATAAGCTGTGAATCATTAGAAATTAAAATATCCCACTCTGTTTGTTCTTTCCAAATATCTTGCATTAATAATTTAGCTATAATAGTTACAGGTGCTAGTAAACCAATTGGATCAAATATTTGAGATATTTGTGATAAGATATTTCTTTTTGTGTGTGGCATATTTTCTAATTTTGGTATATGAATTTGAAGTGTGTCTAGAGTAGGTAACCATTTTAATCCTAAGGTTTTGACTGAGTCTGACTGACTAAAACTGTATGAGTTATCTTGCATGGTGTCATGATTTGGGTTAGCATGTAAAAGTTGCTGTAAAATCTGAGGATCATTAGCTGTCCATTTATGTAGCTTGAAACCGGCTTTGCTTAGCAATTCTATTAATTGTAAACAAAGTTGTGTGCACTTTTCAATGGAATTAGAACCGGTTAAAAAATCATCAATGAAGCTAGAAGTTTGTATGCATTCTGCAGCTATAGGGTATATATCCTTATATTTTTGTGCTATATCTAACAAAGTACGACAAGCGAGATAGGGTGCACTTTTAGTACCATAAGTTACTGTGGCTAATTCTATGCATAGTAATGGCTGTGACTTAGAGTCTCTCCAAAGAATTCTCTGTAGTGTTCTCTGTTCTGGATTAATGAATATGCCTCTAAACATTTTAACAATATCACAAGAAAATACATACTTGAATAATCTAAAACTCAAAATGATATCAAGCAAATCATTGTAAATATTAGGACCTTCATAAAGACAATCATTCAAAGATACATTTTATGAAGTTTTAGAACTAGCATTGAAAACTACTCTTAACTTTGTGGACCTACTGTCTGGCTTTATGACTGGTAAGTGAGGTAAGTAATATGTATTTTTATCTGTAGGGGAATAATTAACATAGTATGCATGACCTAATGCTATGTATTCATCGATGAATTGTTTATACTGTGTATATAATCTAGGGTTTTTATTAAATCTAGATTCTAACTGTAGTAAGCAACGGTAAGCTGTATTGAAAGAGTTACCTAGAACCTGTAGGTTATCCTTATGTATTGGCAAATCAACTGTGTAGCTACCAGTGTCATCTTGCTTAGTAGTAGTCTCGAACAAGTTTTCACAGTATTTGTCCTCAGGTGACAATAGTTTATTACCTGGAAGCTCTTCTTGTTCCCAAAACCGTTGTAGTAACTGATCTGTGGTTTGGAGTGAAATGTGCATGCTGACATGTTTTGTGCCAATGAGTGATGAATTAGTGTGGTTATTATTTATAAGCGAACCTGAAACAATCCAACCTAACACTGTATTTACCATTATAGGAAGATTAGCACCTAAGTATAAGCGTCCTGTCAGAATCAAAGAGTAGAAAAGCTCTGCTCCTATTAGTAGATCTATGTTACTTGGTAAATAAAATGTGGGATCAGCAAGAGTGTGTGCATGTGTAGAAGGAATGTCCCATTTTTCAGTAGCTATGTATGTATGTGGCAATGGAACTGTGATGTTGTCCATTATTAGGAATGTAAGATTAGTGTGGAAGTCATTGTAGCGTGAACTTATGTTTGTAGTAATGCTTAACTGTGTAAGACTATCTTTATTACCGACTCCTTGTATAGTGCAGGCATGATAATTAAATGGAAGCTGTAAAGCAGATGCAAGTTTGTTTGTCATTATGTTGACTTCGCTGCCAGAGTCAAGAAGCGCTCGTGCATTTAACCACTTTCCCGCAGAGTCTTGTACCTTTATTATTGCAGTAGAAAGAAGCATTTGATGTTTATTTGTGTTTGTAACAAACACTGTAGAAGAAGTAGTAGCTGTATTGTGCTCAGCATGAGAGATATTGTTGGTAGAATGTTGGCTGTTTTCCAATGTATTGTTATTTAGTGTTGAAGAAGTGGAAGCTATAGGTTGCTGTTGATACGCAATTGCAGAACTAACCTGTTTGTTAGTGATATCCATATGTATAGTTGTATGATGCTTGCGATGACATGTTAAACATTTAATTTTTGAACACTTATGTTTAACTTGGTATGGCTGTAAACAGTTATAACATAAAGATTTAGATTTTATTAAATTAATTCTACTTGTTACTGTCATCTCTAAGTAATTAGGACACTTGTATAATTCATGTTGTTGTTGACACAAAGGACATGTATTGACATATCCAACTGAGGATAGATGTGTAGTTTTGATGTTTTGTTTCTCATGACTTTTGTCATTGATTAACTCGAAAGCTGTTCGCCTTGTATTTAAAAATTCAAGTAGTTCAGATAATGATGATATGGTATTATCTTTCCTGTTTAATTCCCATGCAGCACGAAGAGAATTATCCAGCTTTTGAGTAATTAAGAAAACTAATAACACATCCCAACTGTCTACAGGCAATTTTATAGCTTTTAAAGAGTCTAAACTCTGTTGTAAAATGACCAGAAAATCTTTGAGGTTATATTTGGAAATCACATTAAAATTCATTATAGCTTTTAAATGATAGTTAACAATTAAAGTTTGGTTTTCGTACCTTTTAGACAAAATATCAAGAGCTTTTTGATAGTTTTCTTCAATGATAAGCAGGGATGATATGAGCCCAGCAGCTTCTCCGGTCAGCGCAGACTTCAGATATTGTAATTTGTTAATTATAGGTAAATCGGCACTGTCGACTGACGCATAGAATATGTTCTTAAAAGCTGGCCACTGCTTGAATGGACGTGAACCTTGTAATATTGTTTCAATTTGTGCTTTTAACTGGTAATATCTTGTTTCCACGCTCTGCCGCTCCTGTTCGTGAATTGCCTCGCGGTCGGGACCGATGTCCAAACGCTCTATTTCTAGTTGAATTTGGTCGAATTTTCCCATAATCTGAGTTAATTCCTGTTGACGAACTCTGATGTCGGCTGGCGCATTTCGGGTTACGTCGAAACTTTGCACAAAATTGTAAATTCTTGTAAGTTTTCCTTTCTGCGTAGCACGTTGCTGCTTCCATCCCTCTTGATCTTGATCCACCATGATTATAGTTTTCTGCTAATAATATAGCTTGATGCTTTGTAATTTTATATGATTATTCGTATTTATATTTATAAACTGTTATATTGATAAGTAGTATATTTTTATTTTTTAGCACTGTTGTGTTGTATCGTTGTATGTAGTACGTGTTGTAAAAAAAGTGTATCCGAAGATGGCGGACGTAAGCTTCGTTGTTGAAGCTTGAATGCTTGTTAGCTGTGTGTTGATTGGCTGTTGCCGTAAATCGATCAAATATGGCGGTCGATTTGTTGGTAAAGCAGTATGACGTTCCGAATGTGTCGGACGGCTCTCTTCCGTATAGTAGGTAAAGCAGTGTGCTGTTGCTTCTTTAGCTCGCCGGGTGGCGCTAGTTTGTATGCCCCAGATGAAGCTTGCTTGGAGCTTGGTCTCACTCGAATGTTTCCGAACGTGTTCCGACTGCTGCCGATTGCGAACGAGAGGGTGGCGAAAAACTATTGCTGTCGCTCCGATTCCTAGCCCGCACGGAACGTGACCTAACCTACAAACTTCAACGATGGCACTTTTTTAACTCGAAGGACCATGTTTAGGAGTTTAAGGCGATGAAAATATGAACAAACACCATTCACTCAATTAGTTATTTATTGACACTGTTCACTCTACATTATATGGTATAAAGACTGAAAAACTAATTTAATTGTACGGAGCACTTGTAAATGGTTTGACAGTTGACGTTAGAGAGAGAGAAGAAAGAGACAGATATAATTTAGTATCAGATATACTAAACAACGACATTAAATGAAACCACGTAAAGTACTCATGTACTCATGTGTAGATCAACTTTTACTATGGGACCGGGGGCTCTACCGCGTAACTTTGGTGTTAATCGTAACGAACACTATTAATGAATTACTTCCAATCAGGGCCCACGAATGGTCATCGTCGCGACATAACGCGTGCGCATCATTGGATGAAATAATTAATGGTGTTCGTTACGATTACCACCAAAGTTACGCGGTAGAGCCCTAGCTTTAAATTCGAAAAAATGAATTGCGTTAGCAATATTGCTTAGCTTCCTTTTTAGACAAACATTACATTTAACAAAATTTGTTAAATGTAATGTTAATAATACATATCTACGTAGGTTATTGGTTTGTCCCCGACTGCAAAACCTTATAAAATTCAAGTTATATTCAAAATTATTTTTTTCTTTTCAGTTTTTTCGATGGTTTATTTTTTTGTTAAAAAGTTTTTATTAAAATCAACTGTCGCTGAACATGGCAACGATTCATACAAGCACTTTTATATTGCAGCTGTATTATTTGGCGGCGGATGGAGTGGCTCCGGCTGTCAATGGCACACTTCCATTTGTTTCAGTGCGACGCGGATAAAAGGAAACAAAAAATAAACTTTAATTAGCGTGTATTGAGCCGAAGCAATAGTATCGACGTGGCTTATCCCACCCGCTCGTAAAGTATGATACCGGCCATCAGCGTAGACCCCTGACACGGCGAATGTCTTCGTGCACTACAACTATGAGCGGCAGCGAGGGCACGCAGCTCTTCCTAGGCTGGTCATATTTCTGCTGACCACAGCACGGATTTAAGCTTCCAGCTTACTCGGTAATGGTTTGAGTCTGTGATCGAAGCGCCGTCATATCCACTCGCAGCTCTATATTATTTGTAACAACTTCGTGTCACGAATGTCGCGTTTGTTCATGTTATGAGGAGGTATCAACTGATAGCGACTATCGACACGCGATGTTAGCCCATCAACCAGACCTCGACATTATTTGTTGCATAATGAATACTTGTCATTACAAGGGTTATAATGAAAAAATATTAGTACAGGTTAGAATGTACAAATTCATCGAAATGCTGATGTAGTTAACAATTATTTGATTTGATGATAAAGCTTTGTACGTTTTACAAAAGTGTAATTTTATTGTTTTATAAGTTTAACAAAAGAAATGTAAGCTTTTAAATAAAGTGCACTGGAGTGGAGCTAAGTGCGTAATAGTATTTTGATGTGTCTTGCGGTCGGCATCTAAAAGGTTTTTGTAAAAACAGCGCGCCGCCGCAAATACAAACTGAATCTAAACTAGACTGAAATTCATTTTGTCTCGAAATACGTTGTTGCTCAACTTTCCAGACGTTTTTACCTTCACAAGTTTTTATAAAAGGTTGAGTGACTAAATTGCTTAAGATTTACATCAAAAATAATAATTTCAAATAAGCTCGGCGGAGGCGGCCGCGTCCATTTATAGCAGCACAAATACCAACGAGAGTAACGAGACGCAAATTAAACAAGGCCGAGATAAAATGAAATGGTTATTTTTTCAAATGAATAATAAATGGCGTGTCATTGCGAATGCTTAACGACTCCTTAATCTTTATTGCTTTTACAATAAATCAGCTCCTTCGAAAGATATCCATCGAGACCTGACTTTATTGTCTGCAAAATATTCTATATACTTTTTTTTTTTTTTTTTATTGATAATAAATGATAATTACATAAATAACTATTACATACACTTTTTTTTTTTTTTTTTTCGTGGGGAAATCCTCATAGGATACCCGACCGCCTCGGGGGTAGCGGCCAGGTTATGCCGGACTTGTACCGGCTAAAACCCCACGGTGGTCGCCATCTGCGCTGTAGAGAGGGGGGCGGGCTCTCGTGTTGAACGTGTACCTGCTCACCCCTCCAAGCGCGGCGCTTTGATAGCTCGTCCCGGGGGAAGTCTGACACCTCCCCCCAGCACCCTCGCTGTGCTATCGCACGATGAGTCTGACCACATCGACCCATCGTCCTCCTTGGGGTCGCTTCTGGGCGCACAGAGTCCCCGCTCTGATTGCCCACGACCCCAAAGGCCCCGTTTAGTCGCCTTTTACGACGGGCAGGGGAACACCGTAGCTGTTATTCTAAGCCCGAGCTACAGGGCAGGGGGGCCGCGACGAGGCACATTTGCGCCCCGGCGGCTTCGCCTCCGGGTGGGATCGGCCCTCTCCCGATCCCGCTCAGCAGCCTCCTTCTGAACCATTACGGTCTCGCAGAAGGAGGCTACGGCCCTCCACGCCGTATCCCCGCTCAGCATCGCCGACACGACTGCTGGCAGGGAGAGATTCCATCCGATCTCTTGGACCAGGATCCGCTGCTCGGGTTCCCATGCAGGGCACACTGCGAGCGTGTGCGATGCGGAATCCTGGTCGCTCCCACCGCAGTGGAAGCAGGCCGCCGTCGCCTCACGTCCGATCCTACACAAATAATCACCGAAGCACCCATGCCCGGTGATTATCTGTGTAAGTCTGTAGGTGAGTCGTCCACCTTGTCGCTGCATCCAGGCCTCGAAGACTGGCAGGACTGCTTCGACGACGCGTTTGCGCGAATACCGCTCCTCGCGGAGCCTCGCGCGCCACGTCGCGTATGCGATAATGCGTTCCTGCCTTTTGATCGCCTCCTCTGGGTCGCCTCTACCACCCTGGCGGACGATGCGAATCCGGTCATAGACCCTCGCATCCATGTCCGCCAGAATATCAAGTGGTGGAAAACGAGCCAGAATTGTCGCCGCCTCAAAGGATACTGTGCGGTATCCTCGTACGACCCGTAGAGCCATCCTTCGCTGGACGCTGTAGATTTTCGCCCTACAGCGTCGGATGGCCAGCCTCTTCGCCCATACGGGCGCCCCATAAAGGGCTACGGATCGTATGACCCCCGCGTAGAGGCGGCGAACTTCTTCTCTCGGTCCCCCGAGATTGGGCAGTAGTCTGTGCATAGCACCCGCTACCCTCTCGATCCGGGGGACTAGGCGATCAAAATGCTCCTCGAAGCCCCAGCGACTGTCTAGGGTGAGGCCCAAGTACTTCATGTACCGCCCCACCCCAACTTCCAACCCACCCACATGGACGCGCGAGTCGGGTGGTTCCCTGCTCCTAGGCAGTTTGTGGAACCATAGCGCCTCGGTCTTATGAGGCGCTATCTCCAGACCCAACTCGCGTATTTTGGCCACGACGACTTCTACCCCAAGCTCGGCGAGCTCTTTGGTCCTCTCGAAGGTATCCCCACTGGCGACCACCAACGTGTCATCTGCATAACAAACGACATTTACGCCAGTGGGGAGGTTGACGCGCAGAACCGCATCATACGCAAGGTTCCACAGCAAGGGGCCCAACACCGACCCCTGTGGAACCCCACACGTTATCTCCCTCTGGATCCTCGTACCGTCTTGGTCCATGTACAGGATGTTCCTGTCGCGCAAGTAGTCTCCGATCACGCCTTGCAGGTAGGAGGGCACCTGATGGTGTACTAGTGCCCCCCTGATTGCGTCCCAAGGTAGAGAGTTAAAGGCGTTGACGATGTCTAGGCTTATCGCCACAGCCACTCCACCCTGAGACACAGCCTGCTCCGACAGGAAGCGGACGCGCAAGACTGCATCTACAGTCGAGCGCCCCTGCCGGAAGCCGAACTGGCTGTCGGCCAGATCGGGACCGACGCACGACAGATGCCCGTTGAGACGAGCGGCAAGTATTCGCTCGAACAGCTTGCCAGCCTCGTCCAATAGGCATATGGGACGGTACGCAGAGGGGGAATCTGCGGGTCTGCCTACCTTCTTCAAGAGGACCAATTTTGCCTCCTTCCAGGCCGTGGGGAACTTGGCATAACGGAGGCAGCTGTTGAACAACTGCCTCAGCCTGTCCCCCAGGGCAGCCAGACTCAACACCCACACTCGACCCGGTATGCCGTCGGGTCCAGGTGCAGTGTTTCGGGCTTTCAAGCGGCTAACGGCTCGATCTAGCTCCTGTACGGTCACCCCCATCTCATCATTCCACTCCCATGACGTCGGGGGGTGAACTGAGGGACTTGACCGCCCCGCCTGGAAAAGAGTATTCACTACTCGACCCAGCAGGTTCGGATCTAGGGTCTCCGTCAGGGGGGGAACCCAAGGCCTGAGTTTACCCAGTACCATCTTATATGGGCGCCCCCACGGATCCTCGTTGAGTCCCTCCAGGAGCTCATCCCAGCACCGTTTTTTGGCGTCTGAGATGGCGATCTGCATCGCAATTGTAGCCGCTCGATATGCCCTATAGAGACTGGCTGTCTCCTCGGCAGGAGTTCGCCTTCGCCTCCGAGCTCTTGTGTATAGGCGGCGGCTCCGCAAGCAAACCGCACGGATTTGTGCGATTTCTGCCGACCACCAGTACACGGCCCGGTGCTTGGGGCGACTGGACCGCGGCATTGATGCATCGCAAATATGCGTCATCGTGCCGCGGAACCAGTCCGCTTCTCTTTCTGGATCGGATGGAATCTCTTCGTTGTTTTCTGGCCATGCCGCGACATTGGCGGCGGCTTCGAGCATGTCTCGATCTAGCCGCTTGAGACACCAACGCCGCGGAAGGCTGCCTTCGTGGCGGATGGTATTGGTGACGGGACGGCGGAATGCCACATCCATGAAGATGTGGCGGTGGTCAGATAGAGTGACCACCTCTTCTGCAACTCGCCATCCCGACAGCATGCGCATGGCAGCAGGAGTCGCCCATGTAAGATCCACGATCGACTCCCCCTGCCATCGCACGCATGTGCTCACGGACCCCTGGTTAACTAACCGAAGGTCCAGACCAGCCGCCCACTCCTGTATGGTCTCTCCCCTTGGACTATCTCTGGGGTTCCCCCATGCCCTAGCGTGGGCGTTAAAGTCCCCCAGGACAATCAGTGAACGAGATGGGCATCTGCGGACGCAGTCAGCCACCTCGTCCAGGTACACCTCGTAATCGGCGAGTGACCTGTTGGGAGAGACATAGCAGCCCACAATGGCCAGGGTGCCCCATTGCACTGCAACGAAGCCCTGCCCTCTACTCAAAAGAGCGCAGGGTGGAGCACCCTCTCCGCCTCCCCAGTATATGGCAACGGAACCCAAGTCGTCACCGAACCAGCGAGGATGGTCGGGGACGCTGTGGGGCTCCGCTACTACTGCCAGGGCAATCTGCCGCTCCACAATGGTCTGCATAAGCAGATGCTGAGCATTGCGGCAGTGGTTCAGATTGCCCTGAAGGATCTTATTGTGAGGCGGGAATGTTAGGCCTCAACTACATCCATCTCCGGGCCAGAACCCGGCCCTGCGGTAGCTGTCGCGGTCGTCTCGGTGGTAGGAGCCTGCTTGCTCCGTTTCTTTGTGGGTGCGGGACACCGTCGTCCCAGACGACGGTCTGAAAGACGACCTAGATCGGCGCATAAGGGACACCTCAGCACTTTCGAGGTACAGTCGCGAGCCCTATGGCCCGCTTCTCCACAGGCGTAACAGCGATTGCTTCTGTCCACGCCTGTGCTGCACCTGCAGCCTACGTGTCCCCTTTCGAGGCACCGGAAACAGTGTAGGGGTCTCGCTTCCAGTGCTTCGACCCTAGCAATCCCCCAACCCACCCGAATGCTTTTAGCGGTGGTAAGTTTCCGAACCACCGCTACGGGACAGCGAACCCAACAAGTTCCCATCGTGGTGGGTGTTCGGCGGATTTCGCCCACCTTGACGTCGTCCGTCACACACCCACCCGCTTCAGCTACTGCCGCTGCCACCTCTGGTGGAGTTACAGCGTCGTCGAGGTCTCGTAGCCTCAGGTCAGCCGTCTTAACGGGTCGGGAGATGCGCAGTCCAAGGTCTACAAGTGCCTCCCTCAGTTTTGCAGCCAAAGCATCTGCTTTGAGACCACATTCGGGACCGTCCAAACTATTACATACACTACTCGCCAAACTATTAAGTTTGATGGCGAGACACGCTCTTTACAGATTATTATACCTACCATTATTAAAAATACATACAAGAAAAGCATTTACCTGCAACATATAATAACATGTATATAACGTAGAGTCAGTCAAGCAACATAGTCTCCGTAATTTTAATTCAAAGTAATTTATTATAGTTATTGTAAACTCACAAAAATATAATAATTTTATCGTAAAATACATAGACGTTACGTGTAATTGTGGGTTTTGTTAATTAATAAACTTTTCCCAGTGCCTGTGAACGATTATAAATTTGTAACCAGTGACTAAATTAAAATCGAAACATTATTACACAGAACAGAAAAAACAGATAGAAAGCGCAAGTGGGCGGAACCGCCGTAGTACATAGTAAGCGTAGTTCCGCGCACTTAGAGCTCCGCTCAATTCAGTCGTGATTTGTCACTACATTGTTTTGGTGGCGTCGTAAAAGATTTAAAATGTTAGTAAAATGCCTTATTGTGCTGTTTTACAGTGCAAAAACGATAGCCGTACAAAAAATTTAACGAAAGGAGGTATATCATACCATCCGTAAGTTATATTTTGTGAGTAAATTAATTTAAAATTAAGAAAAACCTAATTGTCTTCAAGATGAATGATCGCGAACGAAAGTTGACTTTAAAACTTAAACTTTAAGGTCTAGTTTCTTTCAAACTTAAAACTTACTGCTTCTCGAAGTTTCCATACATGCACTTGATGTGACGGTTGCTACTCGATTAGAGACGTGACACACTTCTTTATAGTATGAGTTATCGATAGTTTAAACTTTTACAGTTGTGATTAGTAGTGCCATTTTGATTTTATATTTAAATATTATTATTATTTATTTGAACGCGTTATGTTATATTTTTGTGATTTTAGATTTCCTAAGGCTCCAGATATAAAGGAAAAATGGATTCAAGCTACAGGAAGGCAAAATTGGTTTCTTTCAAAATCAAGCACAATTTGTTCAGAGCACTTTGAAGACAAATATTTTATAATTTTAAAAAAGGGAAATAAATACTTGTATGAAACAGCCATACCAGAGCAAAAATAAAAATATTTCCAATATGTGTCCTTTTGTTATTCCAAAAGGTGTCTCACTGGGCTTACTACAGAACACTCAAAGAACAGAATCTGTTTAATTTTCATAAATTGAATAAAGAGAAAATCTATCGACAAGTAACAATTTTTATCCTTCTTTACCAAGCGTGAATTTTTACAAAACGTGCTTACAGTTTAAGGCCTTTGAATTTTATACTATCCTAGCTTCGCCCGCTTTGAATTCGTTTATAAGTGTAATTTCAATAATATGTGTAATTTGTTTATCCTACCGGGATTTTCCGGGAACTGCTCGCTAGCAGTTCCCGGAAAAGTGTTTCCTGTACAAAAAGTAAATATATATATATATATTATATTTATAAATTATATTTGATTTGTTGTTTTTTTGTTTTTTTTTTTTTATGTTTATTAGTTTTGATGATTGTGTATTTTATTTTGTAAAATAAAAAGTATGTATGTATACTAATGTTTTGGAAAAAAATAGCCACTATATAGTCAGATTGTAAAAAAACAAAGAAAATATTAAAAAATGTACCTTCATAGGTGCCCTTCTTGGGCCTAAATTGAATAAATGGCTTTGACTTGACTTGACTATAAGCTGTGTGTTAATCTAGCGTGTCATCTATCTACATACATTTCATCGAAATCTGTTCCGCCGTTTAGGCGGAATAGATTTCATTCATAATATTAGTGTCATATTTATAATAATATTAGATGTCCCGCGCGGTTTCACCCACATTCCCGAGTAATCGTATGATTTCCCGGCATAAAAAGTATCCTATGTGTTAATCCAGAACATATCTGAGAATCTGTGTTCCAAATTTCATCCAAATCCGTTCAGTAGTTTTTGCGTGAAAGAGTAACAAACACTCACAAACTTTCGGATTTATAATATTAGTAGGATATGCAATAAACATTTATCGATACTTTCACTTATGACGTCATCTATCACCTACATCACTAATTGAGTAGCTGACGAAATCAAATAGCGCATGGTGTTATAATCAGAATGTTATAAATCCATCGACATGCTACACGAATGTCAACTTTATCTTGAATGTAATTAGGATGATAATAACATACACTGATAATAACGCCATCTATTGTTGGATAGCGAAACTTACTCGTCAATTGTTTTCCTTCATCTTCATATTACAAAACGTCGTATACACATTCTACAGAATAACAAAATGAATTCTATTTGTACATGTCAAGGTATATTTTCAAATGTAGAATCTGTGATTTCTGCTAGTTTTGTGTTGAATAAAATCTACCAATGAAACGAATTGTTTGTTGGTAGTGCAGTGTATGAATAATTGTTTATTTGTGTGAGTTTTGCCACACTGGTTCCCGTGCTAATATTGTCACTTGCGATTTCTAAGTGTTTTTTCTGTTCTGTGCATTATTATAACCACAGTGGGAACAAGTCTTTAATTGACTGGATGTTTTAAGTGCTAATACAAATTAGTTGGTTAAAAACTGTACCTAATTAATTAATTACACATATTGTACAACAGTTACGGGGTTGGTCTTAAAATAAAAATTAAACACACATACCTCCTTTCATAATAATAAAAGTCAACAGCCAGCTGTGTATAAACCATTATTTCGTCACCTCAATATATAACTGCGTAGCTCAGTTATCAAGACGAGGTCGCTAGCAGTCTAAACACACCGGACGGACGCTGGTTCAAGACCCGGCAAAGGGAATTATTATTTCTTATTTCTTTAATTTATTAGAACATTTCCACCTGTTGTTGTTATATAGGTACTATAAAATATTTATTTATATTTATATATAATATATATAGATGTGCTTTTTTTATATAGCAACAATAACACCAGTGTAAATAATTTCAAATGGTTCACTGAGTGAATTATTGAAACAAACAAGCTTTATTTTTATTTTATTATACTATCTAAACAGATGCAAGTTTATGTAGATATATTGTTTTGCATTCATATAAAATAGATGGTTTGAGGCTGCGCGCTTAGCCATCAGAAGGAATATCTTACTACCATCTACATATTGTATTGTTAGTTTCATAATTATTATTATTGTATCATTCATATTGCTGCTGTATTACATCTATATATATGTGTATTTACTAAGTACCTATATGTGAGCAATAATAATATAAGTAGTGGTATATCATTACAAATCTTTTTAATCTGGGCAATACAATATATACATTTTCTAAGTAATACTTAGATTATTAACTAACTAACATAATAGTTGATTTTAGACTTATTATTTAATTTTATGAACAGTTCTTTTTTCTTTTTTTTCACGCCCGCCGCCACCTTTTTTACTCGGAGCTAAAATGATGACCCGCAAGGCAACAGCCAAAGACATGGAAAACAAGCTGAAGTTAGCCCTCCAGGAGCTGAAAAAGTCTCAGGAGCTTTGTAACCGACTCATAAGGGAACGGGACGATAGCGAAGAGGAAATACAAACCATAGTCCAAAAGAATACGGAATTAAAACTAGACCTTGCGAAATTAGATATTAAGTATGTGGATGTCGTCGAACGATGTAATCAGCTCCAGGCCGAAGTAGATTCATTTAGCGAGTGTAGTGATACGCATGTGAGGGCACTGGGTCGCATCACCGAACTCCAGATCAGCCTAAATGAGGCTAGAATGTCTATTGATCACCTGGAGACGGTAAAGGAATCTCGAGAAAGTGACGCGACTCAGAGCCTGTATGATGAGTTACTGGTCTGTCAGTCGGATGTCACCTCTGGAGAGCTTTCGCCTACCATTGATTTGACATCTGACGATGAATACTGTTTGCATACTACTACTCCAAATAGAATAAATATAAATGGCCGGAATACATTTAAAAAATTTAAAAAATATGTCAAAATTATTAGAAAATCGCAAAAGCTTTTAAAGAATTATAAAGTCTCGCGTAAATTGAACTTAACATTAAAAAAAGAGCGCATTCATTTACTTAGTAAATTAGAAACGAATGATATTAATTTTCAGCTGAGTAAGGATTCTTATGAGAATAATAATCAACAGCTGGTTAAGGAAATAGAAAATCTTAATCGCTCCTTAGAAGCTATTAATAAAAAATATAGTGAGGCTCAATCAGAAATAACCCAGCATATTTTAGCGGCAGACGAGCTCCTTAAGTTAAGTGAATATAACAGTGAAC
The DNA here is from genome assembly GCA_947623365.1 of Achlya flavicornis. Lineage (NCBI taxonomy): Eukaryota > Metazoa > Arthropoda > Insecta > Lepidoptera > Drepanidae > Achlya > Achlya flavicornis. Next base: position 16,168,955 of record OX392479.1, read on the forward strand.
GTCTAGACTCTCTTGTAAATAATCATTGTAAATGTTTGAGCCCAACGCATAGTTCTGCTTCACAGACTGAGCTAAATTATAGTAATTCTACATATCAAACCCTATTGCCTCTGAACAATACGAAACAAACGATTGTTATTTGTGACAAAATTGGTAAAAATTTCGGCCCGATCCTTAATAATGAATTAAAAGAAAAGGTTATTAATAAATGTTATCCCGGTGCTACTTATACATACTTAATTGACAATATTCGGTCACATGAACTTAACAAAGATACAACGGTAATGGTAATTTATGGAGATGGTTTGTCCGTGCGGAAAAAAGATATAATTAATAGTTTTAACAAGTTGCTTGACTTGCACAGCCAATATAAATGTAAATTTGTATTATGTGCCTTACCTTACTCCAACCTGTTGTCTCAGGAACAGAATAGGCATATATATGACTTAAATATCACACTGTATAATTTAATTCACCGTCGTTGCGACGCTACGTATTTTTTTGACATTAATAATTTTGTATTTAATTTTAAGCTGACAGAAGATACCATGTATCTGCCAATTAAGTGTAAGAGACACATCGCTACATTGTTAGCCCGCAATATACACATATATGACCAAGCTACAAGTAGCTTAGTTGGGACTACTGACACGGGTGTTATTAGCGATAACGAGGTGTCTGGGGAGGGTTTTTAGATATTATGACAAAGGCTCAGGTCAATAATTTAAATATTGTGCATCAGAACATTCAGGGCCTAGCTGGCAAAGAATTGGAAATTGAATTATTTCTTGAGTACAATAATGTTAATATTTTTTGTGTAACTGAACATTGGTTGAAGAATCATGAGTTAATGCTCAATACTCCTAATTATAAACTGTTAAGTGCGTTCGTTAGAAAATCAGCTATACATGGAGGTAGTTTAATTTTAGTTTCAAATAATATTAAATGTAAAAATCGCAAAGACATTGTAGATTTATCTATCGAGCGCACTGTTGAGTTGTCCTGCGTAGAGCTTGAGCGCTATATTATAATTTGTGTGTACCGTCCCCCTTTAGGTGACTATAATTTGTTTGAATTAGTTTTAGAAGATGCTCTTAAGAAAGCTCAAACATGTAATAAAAGTATAATAGTATGTGGCGACTTTAATGTTAATTTGTTAGTAGATTCACCTACAACACTTAGATTTATTAATTTATTCAAATCATTTAATCTTAATAATTTATTCTATGAACCAACTAGAGTGACAGAAACTTCTGCAACGTGCCTGGACAATGTATTCTGCTGCTGTGATGTACTCGAAAAATCTATTGTCACTGAGTTGACTTCGGATCATTGTGGTCAGAAAGTAGTACTTTTTAATGAAACTAATGTTAAACCGCATAAGATAACTTGTAGGCCCATAACATTAAATCGTATGGTCCGTTTTAAAGATAGGGTTAGTAACAATATTGCCTCTGTTGACATGGCACAGGACGAACCAGATAGTCTTTACAGTAATCTCTTTAAATTTATAAAAACAGAATTTGATAAGGCTTTTAAACCCAGAACCTTTAGTGAAAATTATAAAATTAAGTTTAACGACTGGGCAACATCGGGTATTTACATAAGTAGAGCTAAGTTGTATGAGCTGTATGGCATGAAAAAATTCAATCAAAATATCGATTTTCTTGAGTATGTCAAAAATTATTCCAAAATTTTTAAGAAAGCCTGTACTTCTGCTAAGTCCATATATTTAAAAAATAAAATTAGTCAATCAAACAATAAAGTCAAAACTACTTGGAACATTATCAACTCTGAAAGGGGAAAATACCAGAACAGTAATAAGCGTATTGAGTTAAATATTGATAATAACATTATTTCTGACGATAGTCAAATTGCACATGCTTTTAATTTATTTTTTACTAATATACCGGTAGACACAACTTGCTCCTTGAATTCGTCACCGATAGATGCTGAATTGTTATTAAAATCCAATGTGCCTGAGTGCTGTGAATTATTTAAGTTTAGGCACGTTACACCTTACGACATAGTCAAAACATTTAAAACCTTGAAAGTTAAACGCACTGGGGACTTATGGGATGTATCCGTAACTGTTTTGCAGGGTATCATTGATGACATTGCTCCGCATTTAGCTTTAGTATTTAATAAATGCGTTGATTTCGGCCAATTTCCAGATTTAATGAAATATAGCAAAGTTATACCTTTGTTCAAGGCGGGAGATCCCAGTGATCCTTCCAATTATAGACCAGTTTCCATTTTGCCAGCCTTGAGCAAAGTATTTGAAAAGATTATTTTAACGCAATTGCTCGCTCACTTTAATTTGAATAAACTATTACATAGTGAGCAGTATGGGTTTACAAAGGGTCGTTCAACTATTGATGCCGGGGTAGCACTTTTAAGAAATATTTTTAACGCTTGGGAGAAATCACAGAATGTTATTGGAGTATTCTGTGATCTATCTAAAGCCTTTGATTGTGTTGATCACCGGACACTCATACGTAAACTAAATTATTATGGGGTTAGGGGCGCAGCACTTGATCTGATGAAGTCGTATCTCGGGGATAGAATTCAAAGTGTTGATGTCAATCGTATTAAATCATCTGGTTCTCCTGTGCTTATGGGGGTGCCGCAGGGCTCTATTTTAGGTCCTTTTCTATTTTTAATTTATATTAATGATCTTCCTTTTTATGTCAAAAATACCTGTGGAATTGTACTGTTTGCTGACGATACCTCACTGATTTTTAGTGTTGATAGACTGAAATCTAATTTTGACGATGTAAACGGTGCATTATCTCGGGTATTAAACTGGTTTACTGTAAATAATCTAGTTTTAAATGCAAAGAAAACTAAATGTATTAAATTTGCACTACCTAATGTTAAAAAAGTAGGCTGTAATTTAATGATAAATAATGAACCTTTAGGTCTTGTTGAATCATCAGTATTCTTAGGGATTACTTTAGACTCGAAACTTCAATGGGGCAACCAAATATCATGTCTTTCGGGAAAGCTCAGTTCAGCTGCTTATGCAGTTCGAAAAATTAGACAGCTAACAGACGTAGACACAGCTCGATTAGTTTATTTTAGTTATTTCCATAGTGTTATGTCTTATGGCATTTTACTTTGGGGTAAAGCTGCTGATATAGAAACCATTTTTATTTTGCAAAAAAAAGCAGTGCGAGCTATTTATAATATGAGTTCTCGAGCTTCCCTCAGAGATAAGTTTAAACATATAGGTATCCTCACAGTAGCATCGCAGTATATTTATGCAAATATATTATTTGTACATCAGAATATTAATATTTTTGTAAAAAAAAGTGACGTGCACTCTTTTAATACTAGAAATAAGCATAAACTTGTGACCTCTGCTTATAGACTCCAAAAAGTGCAAGGTTCATTTTTAGGACTGAGTATACAATTTTATAATAAAATCCCTAATAAAATTTTGAATTTACCGTCACATAAGTTTAAGGAATGTATTAAGGCCGCTTTAGTACAGAAGGCTTACTACAATATTACCGAATATTTAAATGATAAAAATGCTTGGGTGTAGCGCTCGCTCTACAGGAAACATCTGATGTAATAAATTTAAGTTTGATTTTGAAAAGAGTAATTGCTGAGTTTATTGCCGGCTCTTCTTAGCAAAAGCAACCTTCCGAACCGTGCATTAGAGTATTAGAGTTTGACTATTCATAAGTGCCTGTGAAGGCCTATTTGAATGAATAAATTATTTCATTTCATTTCATTTCATAACTAAAATTACCCTAAGAACAGTCCCCCCCCCTTGTTGGTTAATAATATAACAAAACAAACATGCAGAGTGGATTCATTTCTCGATGGCGCCTCTTCAAGTGAAGTTAAATAATCAATTTAAACATGAACGACACAGATTACAGAATAGTAAGTACTAGTAAAAGTAATTTACTATTCTGTAATCAGTGACGAACGTATTGTCATTCCAAGATACAACTCTAACATACATTCTGAAACTTCAAGAATAGGAATTGCCAGACAAATGCAACGACTAGTAAGATCAACTACTACAAACAGTGTCAACGACTTGAAGTGAAGTAAGTTCTCTGTCTGAAGGAAGTTAAAGTGTGCAATTGGATTGTAAGACAGTGAGAGCGCGATGCGGGCGGCGCCTGTGCACGAGTGAATGTGCAAGTTGTAGCTCTATATAATTAAGGTTTCCGAGTGAGGAGGTGCTGGGACACTCACTTGACTGTCTGTTCTGTTCTTTGCATAGGTATGGGTAAGAAATCAACGCGAACAAAATTGATGTCCCTACGTTTGATCATAGAGCATGCTGGAGTTAATCTTGCACCGGAATCTGCAACGGAAAGAGTCGGTGAGGAAGGGCTATAATAATAACTGCTAGTTGCTGATTTCATTTTGCAATCGGCCCATGACTAAATACAAACAGAGTCCGAACCGTGGCTCATTATAATCTTATATTTGAAAGCTATATGCGGATAATGTGGTGGGCCGCAATTATTACTGTTTTTTTTTATGTATAATCTTATTGGTATATTTAAGTTGTTGATGTCTTTTGTCCCATAATAAATAAATAAAAATACCAGCATTCACTCTTCTCACCCATTATCATCTTTCACACAATCCATCCATCTTTTTAGAACGCGTCATCATAGTAAAGAGAAAATATGGGCTTATATAATGGTGCGTCCATGCTTGGCGAACCGAGCACGAGCCGAGCCTCGAACGAGCACACTGCGAGCACGATTCGCGTAGCGTGGACGGGCTTGGGAGCCTCGAACGAACGCGATTGTCAGTTTTTTCACGTACAAAGGGATTCGCCTCGTGCTCGTTGAAGGCTCGTTCGTGGCTCGGCTCGTGCTCGATTCGCGTAGCATGGACACACCATAACACTATACTATTTCGGTATATAGTATTCGTATAATAAATAAATTGCAGTTTGGTACATGTTTAGACAAAAGTTTTATGAGAAAATTAATGTAATAAGTTAACTTCAGTAAATGTGACCTTCTTAAGTGCCCTTATGGGGTCTACATTGAATAAATGACTTTGACTTTGATTAGAGCGGTGTATAAAGCTTTATTTAATTTTTATGCTTGTGTATCAGTTCCAAAAACGCCTAAAGAGAAAAACTTTTTGTTTAATGTTTCCGATTTTGTTTAAAACCTCACAAAATGAATATGTATCTGTAAAAATTTGTCGAATGTTATCGAGGCTTCTCTTTTTTTCGTTTGAATGCAGCCAGGCCTCTGTGTCATCCTCATTTTCACATTTCACACACATTCATGCGCGACTCACGAGCCGCGTTTACTTTTTACTGCCCAATATAAGTGGTAAGTAATTAACGCTTTATAATTGGCAGCTTGAAGGTGCGCGGCTCGGGCGCGCGCCCGATACCACCGATACTTCGTCGCAAATACCGATCCAATGCTAACACTCGAAATACGAGACTGAAATTACTTTTACTATTTCGCAGAATGTGATTAAATAACATTTGTTTGAAATAACTTGTTCATTTCAATTTATTAACTACAGCTGAAGCATTTAAGTTTTGGTACAAATAAGTTAAATTGTTTTTTTTTATAGTATAGTAGATGTCCCCCGCGGTATCACCCGCGTTCCCGGGATAGAAAGAAACCTATGTCCTTCTCCATACCAATAGGCTATGAGTTCCTTTCGCATTTATAATATTAGTATGGATTCATAGTGTGTGAATGCATAAGTACATATAAATAGCTATGGAAGAAGACAGCATTATGAGGAAAAAACATGTCATGAGATTTTGTATGTGAATCAAACTTTTGGTTGTAACTTGGTCACGACATTTTTCACCTCGCGAATGATGATTAGAATATATCGGTTTCTTTAATAAAATAACTTGACCCTCTCTCATAAGCATGTGTAGAGATCACTTTTAGTGATAAGGCCGCCCATTGTAACACTTTATTATTTTTATGTTTTTTGTTTGTTTGGTGTAACCATAGACTATTATCTATCTATCATGTGGATAGTAATAGTGATGCTGCTGGCCACCAGTCATATTTATACAGCTTCACTGAACAATCTAAAAGTTATTGGGAAAGCTTTTTCTCACCCTGGAGTAATAAAAAAACCTCTGTTTGGTATAATAACAACTAAAACTTATTGTGTTAAAGAAACAATAAATGACTATGGTTAGTTTTAGCGTATGCATAATATATTATCAGTCGCATAATACCTATATTGTATAGTACATGCACGAGTAGGTACGTGACCTATTGTACTCCGAAATGTAGCATCGTTACTGTTGATGACGGAAACCCGAAAAAGAAATGAAAATTACATTAAACTATCTATTGTATAAACGTAAACTAATAAATATGTATAAAATAATATTATGTAAGTACTTACCTTGTCTGCTTATGCTATATCAGTGTATGTATCTACCTACCTACTTACATTGTAATAAAAACTAAGTTCAAAAACTAAAACCCGACTACTGAAAAATCACGCTCTAAAAAGTATCAAACAAGAAAATATTCTGATCTGAAATTGTTATGTACACACTGATCAATATTTATCGTCTATTAAATAAACAACTTACACGTAATATATTTAAATGTATTTAATACATATTCATAGTGATGTTCAGATGTTAGCCGTGGTCATATGCCACTTTGCCCTAAAGCTATGATCGCTTACTACTGTTAGAATGTATTGTTTTGTTAGGGTAGGTGGCATATGACCACGGCTAACATCTGAACATCACTGTGAATATGTATTAAATACATTTAAATATATGACGTGCAATTTGTTTATTTAATAGACGATAAATATTGATCAGTGTGTACATAACAATTTCAGATCAGAATATTTTCTTGTTTGATACTTTTTAGAGCGTGATTTTTCAGTAGTCGGGTTTTAGTTTTTGAACTTAGTTTTTATTTAAATTATTTTGGGGTTATCATTTCACGATAACGTATATGCAGAGCTGATTTTCTTTCTTGTATACTATATGTATGGGTAGGTTTGGAGAGAAAATATATTTGGGTATACATATGAGGCGTGATTTTAGATATTATTCCCAATTATCGGGTGCATACAAGCATAACCGCGAGCAATAGTTAATCTTAATACATAAAATAATAAACTGATTGTTGATATATCAACGCACAGCCCTTACCGCCGTACCTAAAGATTTGAAATTTTGCACAAAGATACCTTATACAGTAGAGGCATCTACTAAGGAAGGATTTTTGGAAATTCCACCCCTAAGAGGGTTAAATAGGGTATGAAAGTTTGTATGCAAGTCCGTCAGTTTTGAAGTAAGGATCTTCAAATTTTGTGTTCAGCCTGACAATGGTTGAGGAACTTGTGGATAGATCTCCGCCCGTCTATCTGACTGTCTGTCTGCCTACTACGAGCAAATTTATTTTATACTACTATGGTTACAAACAAGCATATAACCAACCTGATGGTAAACGGTCACCGTAGCCTATATATGGACGCTGTAACAACAGGGGTATCATTCGCGGGTTGCCGACCCTGCAGAAATCTCTTCACACCTTTTTTGAAGAATCCCATGCTATATTCCTTTGTGAAAACCACGTCGGAAGGCTCATTCCACAGCGCGAGCGTACGCGGTAGGAAACTCCTTTGAAACCGTAAATTACGAAACCATTTAGGTTCCAATGTTTGAGGATGAACACCCCGATGATAGCCAGAGTTGCGATGGAAGGTAGCCGTGGCCATAAGGTGAAACAATTCTTCAGAGCACACGTCCACACAGTCACACACAGTCCGTTGTACAAGCGCACGGTAGAATATAAATAAAGAGATCTCCCTAGACTGACAGACAGATAGCCAGAAATATGTCAGCTGTTTGGAAATTATTGAGGAACTTGTGGATAGGCCTCATGGCGTAATTTATGACAAATAGGGTAATTCCGGGGTAGATGGCCGTTATGGCCATAAGGGAGAGATGGCCTCTCCTTTTCCTCCGGAAGAGATGACCAGTGTTAGTCGGTATATGATGGCCATATGGTCATCAAATAAAAACCATACCATATATATCCCCATACCCCATGGACCTATAACAGCTGATCGGACAATGTATGTTTAAATGTCAACCGAAAAATTTAAAGATCCTTTTCATATCGGGAACGGAAACTTTCCACAAATAGATGGGCTGATTCAAATACCACAATATGAGTTATGTGGAACTTATAGATAACATTTATCCTGATATTAAAAATATTAAACATCAACCATGGATTGGTTATGCGAGAGAGCTTTGATTCCCAAAACCGACCAAGCCACTGCTATCAAAGAAATGTTGATAAATACATTCGAAGGTGAAGAAAATGTTTATAATTCTGTTGCCACCACGGTCGATATGGATGAGTCGGTAAATTGTCCTGAACAATTTTTAAACATTCTCAATCCGCCGGGTCCTTCGTGTTATAGCCTTATGTAGCGTGTAGGTGCTACGTCATAGTGCCTCCAAATGCCTGCAATGGAACTAGAATACAAGTATCAGCTCTACTTCGCAATGTTATTGAGGCCAAAATATTAACTGACACAGCCAGAGGAGAAACAGTCTTCGAGCCGCGTATACCATTGATCCCAAATCACCTTACGTTTGAATTTAAAAGATTGCGATTCCCAATCTTGGTTTGTTTCGCGATGACTATTAATAAATCACAGTGACGCAAACTCTGAATATGGAGTTGATTTGCGGTAGGACTGTTTCTTCCTGCCCTGTAGCTGGGGCTTAGAATCACAGCTACGGTGTTCCCCTGCCTGGCGTAAAAGGCAACTAAACGGAGATCTTCGGGGTCGGGGGCAATCGGGGCGGGGGCCCTGAACGCCCAGAAGCGGCCTCGAGGAGGATGGTGGATCGTCGTGGTAACGACTCATCGTGCGATAGCACTGCGAGGGTGCTGGGGGGAGGTATCACACTTCCACCGGGATGGGCTATCAGTATCACAGCACCGCGCGTGGAGGGCCATGCAGTTACGTGACCTGCACGAGAGCCCGCCCCTCTTTAGCGCAGGTGGCTACCACCTTGGGGTTTTAGCCGGTAAAAGTCCGGCATATCCTGGCCGCTCCCCCAGGGCGGTCAGGTCCTATCCTATGATGATTTCCCCACGCTAATAAAAAAAGGACTGTTTCTTCCACGGCCAGTTATATCTGGCATGCTTACGTGTACGTAGTGGTGGGCAACAGCCATGAACAAAGCTCTACTTATATTGTTACAATGATTAATATCTAGAAATAATAGAAGTCGCGGGCAGAAGCTAGTAATATGTATATTTTTGAAATGTGCTCATTAAGCCCTTTCATTTGATACCAAACACGGCATCGTTAATAAAATTTTTTTTTTAGTTCATGACTTTTTGTCCTCTAGAGGGCGCTATATCCAATTTAATGTGATTTCATATAGCCTATAACCAGCGGACAATCAAGACGCTTCCAACGACACCTCATTCGTCAACTTGTGATAAGTAATGTAGAAGCTATGAGGGAACAGATGAACATACCCACATACATACAAACATACCGGTCAAAATCATAACCCTCTTTTTTGCTTCGCCGTAGTCGGGTAAAAGGGCTGTTTCTTCCACGGCTAGTTATATGTGGCATGCTTACGTGTACGTAGTGGTGGGCAACAGCCATGAACAAAGCTATATATTGTTACAATGATTAATATCTAGAAATACTCTTTGAGAACGAAGTCGCGAGCAAAAGCTAGTAATATGTATATTTTTGAAATGTGCTCATTAAGCTCTTTCATTTGATACCCAACACGGCATCATAGAAACATATTTTTTTTTAGTTCATGACTTTTTGTCCTCTAGAGGGCGCTATATCCATTTTAATGTGATATCATATAGCCTATAACCATCGGACAATCAAGACGCCTCCAACGATACCTCATTTGTCAATTTGTGATAAGTAATGTAGAAGTTATGAGGGAACAGATGAAAAATACCCACATACATACATACATACATACATACCGGTCAAAACCATAACCCTCCTTTTTGCTTCGCGTAGTCGGGTAATAAATGGGTGGACGTTAGCCGTTTAGTCGTCTGCACACCGCTCTTAAAGCTACACGCTGTTCGACTAGCGATCCAAATTAACCGAAAAAGTCTCATCTTTTATCCTCTGTCGTGTACAGTTACCGTGTTCACATAGAATACCACCGCTCAACTCAACTCACACGCTCGCTATGTAACTGTTGACGTGCTCGCCCTCTCGGTCGCTTGTTTGGTCGCTGTTGCATCGCTTTGCATAATTGAATACAATTTTCAATGGGGCAGCACGAACTCGATAGATTTAAACTATGTCGCGAACGATACTGAATTCATAATAGCCAACTAATTACGTATGTTGTATGGTGCATGCATATAGCATTTATTTTGCTTTTATATTCTCAAAATAAGCAATTTAAGAACAATAAAATCGATTTAATTAACATACGTCATCCGTGCATAAGGTTTAATGTATTAGGTTAGGCTGTGCATTTTTAATTTATAAACAAAAAAATAACAATATTATTTCATCGCCTAACGGCCGGTTCACACATGTCTCCGTTTTACTGTTCCGTTTTATCGTGTACGTTTTTTTTTCGTCGATGGCGTATGAAGTTGTATGAGCGACTTCACACATGGCACAGTATTCTGTATACAGTAAAAAATATCGTTCCGTAAAAAAATTACATTCCGTTTTGTCATCGAATACTGGACGACGGAACAGTAAAAATATACGGATACGTAGAATTTTAACGGATAGATACTGTATGCGTGGCGGGCGGTGTGTGCGGGGTGTAGGAGGGGGAGTGATGCGACAGGTTTTGTTTGACTCACATTTTTCTGTTCACACATCGCATCCAGTAATGACGGATTCGTTGAACGTTATACGGTGCCTATGTGTGAACAGCGCATAAATTTATGACGTATCCGTTAAAAACGTACCAGTAAAACGGACTCCCATGTGTGAACGGGCCGTAACATCGCATCGCATCGTATAACAAACATAAGAAGACTCCAAAATGAGTTTACACTAAAAACCATAAAATTACGATTTAGAAACTCTGATGTAATGAGAATTAGGTACTTAATTTAACATAAATTGAGTTTCTTTTCCGAATTCAATACATTTCAAGATTTTTCGGCGACCGAAGAAATTGTTATCATAAACAATTTTGATCTATCGATAATATAGAACGTTATTATACTTCAGTTGCGTTCTTCTCACTCAACGAGCTGTTTTTAATCATCATTTTATCTCAAGACATAATTTAGCAACTTATGAATAAAGATTTACGTTATTCATAGCAAAGTAACAACATGGCGTGAAACATTATTCAGCACCGTGTTCCAAATTTTTTTTACTTTCTGTAGCTTCTTAAACTTAAATTAGCTGCGATGAAGAACGAAATTGCCTGATGTTAATTATATTTTTGTACCTTTCATTTTTCAAGTTAGCTTCTCAGAGTCAGTAATATGCTCTCTCGGGGGAATCTCTTAAGAGCTCTCAATTAGGCTCTCACAGCGTGGAGACTGGAGATAAGGCGAGCGCCGCGGAGCGAGACATAGGCCCGGGCTTAGTCGTCTATTGTGATTGGCATGAACACTTAGTGAGCACGACACCAGGGAAAACTTACATCTCTGTTTAGAGTAATCGTCGCTATTTAATCTTGAATTTAGTTCTTTGTTTGATTATTTTTATGTCACAGGTGGAAAGTGAATAAATATTGTTAAGTGTTAAAAAGCTTAAACTTATGGTAGGATTTGAAACCATCATCTTTGCCGCCACACGTCACCTTAAGTTTATAAACCACTTTTGATTATTTTAGTTCAATATTTCCGCCAGAGGAGAAACAGTCTTCGAGCCGCGTATACCATTGATCCCAAATCACCTTACGTTTGAATTTAAAAGATTGCGATTCCCAATCTTGGTTTGTTTCGCGATGACTATTAATAAATCACAGTGACGCAAACTCTGAATATGGAGTTGATTTGCGGTAGGACTGTTTCTTCCTGCCCTGTAGCTGGGGCTTAGAATCACAGCTACGGTGTTCCCCTGCCTGGCGTAAAAGGCAACTAAACGGAGATCTTCGGGGTCGGGGGCAATCGGGGCGGGGGCCCTGAACGCCCAGAAGCGGCCTCGAGGAGGATGGTGGATCGTCGTGGTAACGACTCATCGTGCGATAGCACTGCGAGGGTGCTGGGGGGAGGTATCACACTTCCACCGGGATGGGCTATCAGTATCACAGCACCGCGCGTGGAGGGCCATGCAGTTACGTGACCTGCACGAGAGCCCGCCCCTCTTTAGCGCAGGTGGCTACCACCTTGGGGTTTTAGCCGGTAAAAGTCCGGCATATCCTGGCCGCTCCCCCAGGGCGGTCAGGTCCTATCCTATGATGATTTCCCCACGCTAATAAAAAAAGGACTGTTTCTTCCACGGCCAGTTATATCTGGCATGCTTACATGTACGTAGTGGTGGGCAACAGCCATGAACAAAGCTCTACTTATATTGTTACAATGATTAATATCTAGAAATAATAGAAGTCGCGGGCAGAAGCTAGTAATATGTATATTTTTGAAATGTGCTCATTAAGCCCTTTCATTTGATACCAAACACGGCATCGTTAATAAAATTTTTTTTTTAGTTCATGACTTTTTGTCCTCTAGAGGGCGCTATATCCAATTTAATGTGATTTCATATAGCCTATAACCAGCGGACAATCAAGACGCTTCCAACGACACCTCATTCGTCAACTTGTGATAAGTAATGTAGAAGCTATGAGGGAACAGATGAACATACCCACATACATACAAACATACCGGTCAAAATCATAACCCTCTTTTTTGCTTCGCCGTAGTCGGGTAAAAGGGCTGTTTCTTCCACGGCTAGTTATATGTGGCATGCTTACGTGTACGTAGTGGTGGGCAACAGCCATGAACAAAGCTATATATTGTTACAATGATTAATATCTAGAAATACTCTTTGAGAACGAAGTCGCGAGCAAAAGCTAGTAATATGTATATTTTTGAAATGTGCTCATTAAGCTCTTTCATTTGATACCCAACACGGCATCATAGAAACATATTTTTTTTTTAGTTCATGACTTTTTGTCCTCTAGAGGGCGCTATATCCATTTTAATGTGATATCATATAGCCTATAACCATCGGACAATCAAGACGCCTCCAACGATACCTCATTTGTCAATTTGTGATAAGTAATGTAGAAGTTATGAGGGAACAGATGAAAAATACCCACATACATACATACATACATACATACCGGTCAAAACCATAACCCTCCTTTTTGCTTCGCGTAGTCGGGTAATAAATGGGTGGACGTTAGCCGTTTAGTCGTCTGCACACCGCTCTTAAAGCTACACGCTGTTCGACTAGCGATCCAAATAAACCGAAAAAGTCTCATCTTTTATCCTCTGTCGTGTACAGTTACCGTGTTCACATAGAATACCACCGCTCAACTCAACTCACACGCTCGCTATGTAACTGTTGACGTGCTCGCCCTCTCGGTCGCTTGTTTGGTCGCTGTTGCATCGCTTTGCATAATTGAATACAATTTTCAATGGGGCAGCACGAACTCGATAGATTTAAACTATGTCGCGAACGATACTGAATTCATAATAGCCAACTAATTACGTATGTTGTATGGTGCATGCATATAGCATTTATTTTGCTTTTATATTCTCAAAATAAGCAATTTAAGAACAATAAAATCGATTTAATTAACATACGTCATCCGTGCATAAGGTTTAATGTATTAGGTTAGGCTGTGCATTTTTAATTTATAAACAAAAAAATAACAATATTATTTCATCGCCTAACATCGCATCGCATCGTATAACAAACATAAGAAGACTCCAAAATGAGTTTACACTAAAAACCATAAAATTACGATTTAGAAACTCTGATGTAATGAGAATTAGGTACTTAATTTAACATAAATTGAGTTTCTTTTCCGAATTCAATACATTTCAAGATTTTTCGGCGACCGAAGAAATTGTTATCATAAACAATTTTGATCTATCGATAATATAGAACGTTATTATACTTCAGTTGCGTTCTTCTCACTCAACGAGCTGTTTTTAATCATCATTTTATCTCAAGACATAATTTAGCAACTTATGAATAAAGATTTACGTTATTCATAGCAAAGTAACAACATGGCGTGAAACATTATTCAGCACCGTGTTCCAAATTTTTTTTACTTTCTGTAGCTTCTTAAACTTAAATTAGCTGCGATGAAGAACGAAATTGCCTGATGTTAATTATATTTTTGTACCTTTCATTTTTCAAGTTAGCTTCTCAGAGTCAGTAATATGCTCTCTCGGGGGAATCTCTTAAGAGCTCTCAATTAGGCTCTCACAGCGTGGAGACTGGAGATAAGGCGAGCGCCGCGGAGCGAGACATAGGCCCGGGCTTAGTCGTCTATTGTGATTGGCATGAACACTTAGTGAGCACGACACCAGGGAAAACTTACATCTCTGTTTAGAGTAATCGTCGCTATTTAATCTTGAATTTAGTTCTTTGTTTGATTATTTTTATGTCACAGGTGGAAAGTGAATAAATATTGTTAAGTGTTAAAAAGCTTAAACTTATGGTAGGATTTGAAACCATCATCTTTGCCGCCACACGTCACCTTAAGTTTATAAACCACTTTTGATTATTTTAGTTCAATATTTCCGCCAGAGGAGAAACAGTCTTCGAGCCGCGTATACCATTGATCCCAAATCACCTTACGTTTGAATTTAAAAGATTGCGATTCCCAATCTTGGTTTGTTTCGCGATGACTATTAATAAATCACAGTGACGCAAACTCTGAATATGGAGTTGATTTGCGGTAGGACTGTTTCTTCCTGCCCTGTAGCTGGGGCTTAGAATCACAGCTACGGTGTTCCCCTGCCTGGCGTAAAAGGCAACTAAACGGAGATCTTCGGGGTCGGGGGCAATCGGGGCGGGGGCCCTGAACGCCCAGAAGCGGCCTCGAGGAGGATGGTGGATCGTCGTGGTAACGACTCATCGTGCGATAGCACTGCGAGGGTGCTGGGGGGAGGTATCACACTTCCACCGGGATGGGCTATCAGTATCACAGCACCGCGCGTGGAGGGCCATGCAGTTACGTGACCTGCACGAGAGCCCGCCCCTCTTTAGCGCAGGTGGCTACCACCTTGGGGTTTTAGCCGGTAAAAGTCCGGCATATCCTGGCCGCTCCCCCAGGGCGGTCAGGTCCTATCCTATGATGATTTCCCCACGCTAATAAAAAAAGGACTGTTTCTTCCACGGCCAGTTATATCTGGCATGCTTACATGTACGTAGTGGTGGGCAACAGCCATGAACAAAGCTCTACTTATATTGTTACAATGATTAATATCTAGAAATAATAGAAGTCGCGGGCAGAAGCTAGTAATATGTATATTTTTGAAATGTGCTCATTAAGCCCTTTCATTTGATACCAAACACGGCATCGTTAATAAAATTTTTTTTTTAGTTCATGACTTTTTGTCCTCTAGAGGGCGCTATATCCAATTTAATGTGATTTCATATAGCCTATAACCAGCGGACAATCAAGACGCTTCCAACGACACCTCATTCGTCAACTTGTGATAAGTAATGTAGAAGCTATGAGGGAACAGATGAACATACCCACATACATACAAACATACCGGTCAAAATCATAACCCTCTTTTTTGCTTCGCCGTAGTCGGGTAAAAGGGCTGTTTCTTCCACGGCTAGTTATATGTGGCATGCTTACGTGTACGTAGTGGTGGGCAACAGCCATGAACAAAGCTATATATTGTTACAATGATTAATATCTAGAAATACTCTTTGAGAACGAAGTCGCGAGCAAAAGCTAGTAATATGTATATTTTTGAAATGTGCTCATTAAGCTCTTTCATTTGATACCCAACACGGCATCATAGAAACATATTTTTTTTTTAGTTCATGACTTTTTGTCCTCTAGAGGGCGCTATATCCATTTTAATGTGATATCATATAGCCTATAACCATCGGACAATCAAGACGCCTCCAACGATACCTCATTTGTCAATTTGTGATAAGTAATGTAGAAGTTATGAGGGAACAGATGAAAAATACCCACATACATACATACATACATACATACCGGTCAAAACCATAACCCTCCTTTTTGCTTCGCGTAGTCGGGTAATAAATGGGTGGACGTTAGCCGTTTAGTCGTCTGCACACCGCTCTTAAAGCTACACGCTGTTCGACTAGCGATCCAAATAAACCGAAAAAGTCTCATCTTTTATCCTCTGTCGTGTACAGTTACCGTGTTCACATAGAATACCACCGCTCAACTCAACTCACACGCTCGCTATGTAACTGTTGACGTGCTCGCCCTCTCGGTCGCTTGTTTGGTCGCTGTTGCATCGCTTTGCATAATTGAATACAATTTTCAATGGGGCAGCACGAACTCGATAGATTTAAACTATGTCGCGAACGATACTGAATTCATAATAGCCAACTAATTACGTATGTTGTATGGTGCATGCATATAGCATTTATTTTGCTTTTATATTCTCAAAATAAGCAATTTAAGAACAATAAAATCGATTTAATTAACATACGTCATCCGTGCATAAGGTTTAATGTATTAGGTTAGGCTGTGCATTTTTAATTTATAAACAAAAAAATAACAATATTATTTCATCGCCTAACATCGCATCGCATCGTATAACAAACATAAGAAGACTCCAAAATGAGTTTACACTAAAAACCATAAAATTACGATTTAGAAACTCTGATGTAATGAGAATTAGGTACTTAATTTAACATAAATTGAGTTTCTTTTCCGAATTCAATACATTTCAAGATTTTTCGGCGACCGAAGAAATTGTTATCATAAACAATTTTGATCTATCGATAATATAGAACGTTATTATACTTCAGTTGCGTTCTTCTCACTCAACGAGCTGTTTTTAATCATCATTTTATCTCAAGACATAATTTAGCAACTTATGAATAAAGATTTACGTTATTCATAGCAAAGTAACAACATGGCGTGAAACATTATTCAGCACCGTGTTCCAAATTTTTTTTACTTTCTGTAGCTTCTTAAACTTAAATTAGCTGCGATGAAGAACGAAATTGCCTGATGTTAATTATATTTTTGTACCTTTCATTTTTCAAGTTAGCTTCTCAGAGTCAGTAATATGCTCTCTCGGGGGAATCTCTTAAGAGCTCTCAATTAGGCTCTCACAGCGTGGAGACTGGAGATAAGGCGAGCGCCGCGGAGCGAGACATAGGCCCGGGCTTAGTCGTCTATTGTGATTGGCATGAACACTTAGTGAGCACGACACCAGGGAAAACTTACATCTCTGTTTAGAGTAATCGTCGCTATTTAATCTTGAATTTAGTTCTTTGTTTGATTATTTTTATGTCACAGGTGGAAAGTGAATAAATATTGTTAAGTGTTAAAAAGCTTAAACTTATGGTAGGATTTGAAACCATCATCTTTGCCGCCACACGTCACCTTAAGTTTATAAACCACTTTTGATTATTTTAGTTCAATATTTCCGCCAGAGGAGAAACAGTCTTCGAGCCGCGTATACCATTGATCCCAAATCACCTTACGTTTGAATTTAAAAGATTGCGATTCCCAATCTTGGTTTGTTTCGCGATGACTATTAATAAATCACAGTGACGCAAACTCTGAATATGGAGTTGATTTGCGGTAGGACTGTTTCTTCCTGCCCTGTAGCTGGGGCTTAGAATCACAGCTACGGTGTTCCCCTGCCTGGCGTAAAAGGCAACTAAACGGAGATCTTCGGGGTCGGGGGCAATCGGGGCGGGGGCCCTGAACGCCCAGAAGCGGCCTCGAGGAGGATGGTGGATCGTCGTGGTAACGACTCATCGTGCGATAGCACTGCGAGGGTGCTGGGGGGAGGTATCACACTTCCACCGGGATGGGCTATCAGTATCACAGCACCGCGCGTGGAGGGCCATGCAGTTACGTGACCTGCACGAGAGCCCGCCCCTCTTTAGCGCAGGTGGCTACCACCTTGGGGTTTTAGCCGGTAAAAGTCCGGCATATCCTGGCCGCTCCCCCAGGGCGGTCAGGTCCTATCCTATGATGATTTCCCCACGCTAATAAAAAAAGGACTGTTTCTTCCACGGCCAGTTATATCTGGCATGCTTACATGTACGTAGTGGTGGGCAACAGCCATGAACAAAGCTCTACTTATATTGTTACAATGATTAATATCTAGAAATAATAGAAGTCGCGGGCAGAAGCTAGTAATATGTATATTTTTGAAATGTGCTCATTAAGCCCTTTCATTTGATACCAAACACGGCATCGTTAATAAAATTTTTTTTTTAGTTCATGACTTTTTGTCCTCTAGAGGGCGCTATATCCAATTTAATGTGATTTCATATAGCCTATAACCAGCGGACAATCAAGACGCTTCCAACGACACCTCATTCGTCAACTTGTGATAAGTAATGTAGAAGCTATGAGGGAACAGATGAACATACCCACATACATACAAACATACCGGTCAAAATCATAACCCTCTTTTTTGCTTCGCCGTAGTCGGGTAAAAGGGCTGTTTCTTCCACGGCTAGTTATATGTGGCATGCTTACGTGTACGTAGTGGTGGGCAACAGCCATGAACAAAGCTATATATTGTTACAATGATTAATATCTAGAAATACTCTTTGAGAACGAAGTCGCGAGCAAAAGCTAGTAATATGTATATTTTTGAAATGTGCTCATTAAGCTCTTTCATTTGATACCCAACACGGCATCATAGAAACATATTTTTTTTTTAGTTCATGACTTTTTGTCCTCTAGAGGGCGCTATATCCATTTTAATGTGATATCATATAGCCTATAACCATCGGACAATCAAGACGCCTCCAACGATACCTCATTTGTCAATTTGTGATAAGTAATGTAGAAGTTATGAGGGAACAGATGAAAAATACCCACATACATACATACATACATACATACCGGTCAAAACCATAACCCTCCTTTTTGCTTCGCGTAGTCGGGTAATAAATGGGTGGACGTTAGCCGTTTAGTCGTCTGCACACCGCTCTTAAAGCTACACGCTGTTCGACTAGCGATCCAAATAAACCGAAAAAGTCTCATCTTTTATCCTCTGTCGTGTACAGTTACCGTGTTCACATAGAATACCACCGCTCAACTCAACTCACACGCTCGCTATGTAACTGTTGACGTGCTCGCCCTCTCGGTCGCTTGTTTGGTCGCTGTTGCATCGCTTTGCATAATTGAATACAATTTTCAATGGGGCAGCACGAACTCGATAGATTTAAACTATGTCGCGAACGATACTGAATTCATAATAGCCAACTAATTACGTATGTTGTATGGTGCATGCATATAGCATTTATTTTGCTTTTATATTCTCAAAATAAGCAATTTAAGAACAATAAAATCGATTTAATTAACATACGTCATCCGTGCATAAGGTTTAATGTATTAGGTTAGGCTGTGCATTTTTAATTTATAAACAAAAAAATAACAATATTATTTCATCGCCTAACATCGCATCGCATCGTATAACAAACATAAGAAGACTCCAAAATGAGTTTACACTAAAAACCATAAAATTACGATTTAGAAACTCTGATGTAATGAGAATTAGGTACTTAATTTAACATAAATTGAGTTTCTTTTCCGAATTCAATACATTTCAAGATTTTTCGGCGACCGAAGAAATTGTTATCATAAACAATTTTGATCTATCGATAATATAGAACGTTATTATACTTCAGTTGCGTTCTTCTCACTCAACGAGCTGTTTTTAATCATCATTTTATCTCAAGACATAATTTAGCAACTTATGAATAAAGATTTACGTTATTCATAGCAAAGTAACAACATGGCGTGAAACATTATTCAGCACCGTGTTCCAAATTTTTTTTACTTTCTGTAGCTTCTTAAACTTAAATTAGCTGCGATGAAGAACGAAATTGCCTGATGTTAATTATATTTTTGTACCTTTCATTTTTCAAGTTAGCTTCTCAGAGTCAGTAATATGCTCTCTCGGGGGAATCTCTTAAGAGCTCTCAATTAGGCTCTCACAGCGTGGAGACTGGAGATAAGGCGAGCGCCGCGGAGCGAGACATAGGCCCGGGCTTAGTCGTCTATTGTGATTGGCATGAACACTTAGTGAGCACGACACCAGGGAAAACTTACATCTCTGTTTAGAGTAATCGTCGCTATTTAATCTTGAATTTAGTTCTTTGTTTGATTATTTTTATGTCACAGGTGGAAAGTGAATAAATATTGTTAAGTGTTAAAAAGCTTAAACTTATGGTAGGATTTGAAACCATCATCTTTGCCGCCACACGTCACCTTAAGTTTATAAACCACTTTTGATTATTTTAGTTCAATATTTCCGCCAGAGGAGAAACAGTCTTCGAGCCGCGTATACCATTGATCCCAAATCACCTTACGTTTGAATTTAAAAGATTGCGATTCCCAATCTTGGTTTGTTTCGCGATGACTATTAATAAATCACAGTGACGCAAACTCTGAATATGGAGTTGATTTGCGGTAGGACTGTTTCTTCCTGCCCTGTAGCTGGGGCTTAGAATCACAGCTACGGTGTTCCCCTGCCTGGCGTAAAAGGCAACTAAACGGAGATCTTCGGGGTCGGGGGCAATCGGGGCGGGGGCCCTGAACGCCCAGAAGCGGCCTCGAGGAGGATGGTGGATCGTCGTGGTAACGACTCATCGTGCGATAGCACTGCGAGGGTGCTGGGGGGAGGTATCACACTTCCACCGGGATGGGCTATCAGTATCACAGCACCGCGCGTGGAGGGCCATGCAGTTACGTGACCTGCACGAGAGCCCGCCCCTCTTTAGCGCAGGTGGCTACCACCTTGGGGTTTTAGCCGGTAAAAGTCCGGCATATCCTGGCCGCTCCCCCAGGGCGGTCAGGTCCTATCCTATGATGATTTCCCCACGCTAATAAAAAAAGGACTGTTTCTTCCACGGCCAGTTATATCTGGCATGCTTACGTGTACGTAGTGGTGGGCAACAGCCATGAACAAAGCTCTACTTATATTGTTACAATGATTAATATCTAGAAATAATAGAAGTCGCGGGCAGAAGCTAGTAATATGTATATTTTTGAAATGTGCTCATTAAGCCCTTTCATTTGATACCAAACACGGCATCGTTAATAAAATTTTTTTTTTAGTTCATGACTTTTTGTCCTCTAGAGGGCGCTATATCCAATTTAATGTGATTTCATATAGCCTATAACCAGCGGACAATCAAGACGCTTCCAACGACACCTCATTCGTCAACTTGTGATAAGTAATGTAGAAGCTATGAGGGAACAGATGAACATACCCACATACATACAAACATACCGGTCAAAATCATAACCCTCTTTTTTGCTTCGCCGTAGTCGGGTAAAAGGGCTGTTTCTTCCACGGCTAGTTATATGTGGCATGCTTACGTGTACGTAGTGGTGGGCAACAGCCATGAACAAAGCTATATATTGTTACAATGATTAATATCTAGAAATACTCTTTGAGAACGAAGTCGCGAGCAAAAGCTAGTAATATGTATATTTTTGAAATGTGCTCATTAAGCTCTTTCATTTGATACCCAACACGGCATCATAGAAACATATTTTTTTTTTAGTTCATGACTTTTTGTCCTCTAGAGGGCGCTATATCCATTTTAATGTGATATCATATAGCCTATAACCATCGGACAATCAAGACGCCTCCAACGATACCTCATTTGTCAATTTGTGATAAGTAATGTAGAAGTTATGAGGGAACAGATGAAAAATACCCACATACATACATACATACATACATACCGGTCAAAACCATAACCCTCCTTTTTGCTTCGCGTAGTCGGGTAATAAATGGGTGGACGTTAGCCGTTTAGTCGTCTGCACACCGCTCTTAAAGCTACACGCTGTTCGACTAGCGATCCAAATTAACCGAAAAAGTCTCATCTTTTATCCTCTGTCGTGTACAGTTACCGTGTTCACATAGAATACCACCGCTCAACTCAACTCACACGCTCGCTATGTAACTGTTGACGTGCTCGCCCTCTCGGTCGCTTGTTTGGTCGCTGTTGCATCGCTTTGCATAATTGAATACAATTTTCAATGGGGCAGCACGAACTCGATAGATTTAAACTATGTCGCGAACGATACTGAATTCATAATAGCCAACTAATTACGTATGTTGTATGGTGCATGCATATAGCATTTATTTTGCTTTTATATTCTCAAAATAAGCAATTTAAGAACAATAAAATCGATTTAATTAACATACGTCATCCGTGCATAAGGTTTAATGTATTAGGTTAGGCTGTGCATTTTTAATTTATAAACAAAAAAATAACAATATTATTTCATCGCCTAACATCGCATCGCATCGTATAACAAACATAAGAAGACTCCAAAATGAGTTTACACTAAAAACCATAAAATTACGATTTAGAAACTCTGATGTAATGAGAATTAGGTACTTAATTTAACATAAATTGAGTTTCTTTTCCGAATTCAATACATTTCAAGATTTTTCGGCGACCGAAGAAATTGTTATCATAAACAATTTTGATCTATCGATAATATAGAACGTTATTATACTTCAGTTGCGTTCTTCTCACTCAACGAGCTGTTTTTAATCATCATTTTATCTCAAGACATAATTTAGCAACTTATGAATAAAGATTTACGTTATTCATAGCAAAGTAACAACATGGCGTGAAACATTATTCAGCACCGTGTTCCAAATTTTTTTTACTTTCTGTAGCTTCTTAAACTTAAATTAGCTGCGATGAAGAACGAAATTGCCTGATGTTAATTATATTTTTGTACCTTTCATTTTTCAAGTTAGCTTCTCAGAGTCAGTAATATGCTCTCTCGGGGGAATCTCTTAAGAGCTCTCAATTAGGCTCTCACAGCGTGGAGATAAGGCGAGCGCCGCGGAGCGAGACATAGGCCCGGGCTTAGTCGTCTATTGTGATTGGCATGAACACTTAGTGAGCACGACACCAGGGAAAACTTACATCTCTGTTTAGAGTAATCGTCGCTATTTAATCTTGAATTTAGTTCTTTGTTTGATTATTTTTATGTCACAGGTGGAAAGTGAATAAATATTGTTAAGTGTTAAAAAGCTTAAACTTATGGTAGGATTTGAAACCATCATCTTTGCCGCCACACGTCACCTTAAGTTTATAAACCACTTTTGATTATTTTAGTTCAATATTTCCGCCAGAGGAGAAACAGTCTTCGAGCCGCGTATACCATTGATCCCAAATCACCTTACGTTTGAATTTAAAAGATTGCGATTCCCAATCTTGGTTTGTTTCGCGATGACTATTAATAAATCACAGTGACGCAAACTCTGAATATGGAGTTGATTTGCGGTAGGACTGTTTCTTCCTGCCCTGTAGCTGGGGCTTAGAATCACAGCTACGGTGTTCCCCTGCCTGGCGTAAAAGGCAACTAAACGGAGATCTTCGGGGTCGGGGGCAATCGGGGCGGGGGCCCTGAACGCCCAGAAGCGGCCTCGAGGAGGATGGTGGATCGTCGTGGTAACGACTCATCGTGCGATAGCACTGCGAGGGTGCTGGGGGGAGGTATCACACTTCCACCGGGATGGGCTATCAGTATCACAGCACCGCGCGTGGAGGGCCATGCAGTTACGTGACCTGCACGAGAGCCCGCCCCTCTTTAGCGCAGGTGGCTACCACCTTGGGGTTTTAGCCGGTAAAAGTCCGGCATATCCTGGCCGCTCCCCCAGGGCGGTCAGGTCCTATCCTATGATGATTTCCCCACGCTAATAAAAAAAGGACTGTTTCTTCCACGGCCAGTTATATCTGGCATGCTTACGTGTACGTAGTGGTGGGCAACAGCCATGAACAAAGCTCTACTTATATTGTTACAATGATTAATATCTAGAAATAATAGAAGTCGCGGGCAGAAGCTAGTAATATGTATATTTTTGAAATGTGCTCATTAAGCCCTTTCATTTGATACCAAACACGGCATCGTTAATAAAATTTTTTTTTTAGTTCATGACTTTTTGTCCTCTAGAGGGCGCTATATCCAATTTAATGTGATTTCATATAGCCTATAACCAGCGGACAATCAAGACGCTTCCAACGACACCTCATTCGTCAACTTGTGATAAGTAATGTAGAAGCTATGAGGGAACAGATGAACATACCCACATACATACAAACATACCGGTCAAAATCATAACCCTCTTTTTTGCTTCGCCGTAGTCGGGTAAAAGGGCTGTTTCTTCCACGGCTAGTTATATGTGGCATGCTTACGTGTACGTAGTGGTGGGCAACAGCCATGAACAAAGCTATATATTGTTACAATGATTAATATCTAGAAATACTCTTTGAGAACGAAGTCGCGAGCAAAAGCTAGTAATATGTATATTTTTGAAATGTGCTCATTAAGCTCTTTCATTTGATACCCAACACGGCATCATAGAAACATATTTTTTTTTTAGTTCATGACTTTTTGTCCTCTAGAGGGCGCTATATCCATTTTAATGTGATATCATATAGCCTATAACCATCGGACAATCAAGACGCCTCCAACGATACCTCATTTGTCAATTTGTGATAAGTAATGTAGAAGTTATGAGGGAACAGATGAAAAATACCCACATACATACATACATACATACATACCGGTCAAAACCATAACCCTCCTTTTTGCTTCGCGTAGTCGGGTAATAAATGGGTGGACGTTAGCCGTTTAGTCGTCTGCACACCGCTCTTAAAGCTACACGCTGTTCGACTAGCGATCCAAATTAACCGAAAAAGTCTCATCTTTTATCCTCTGTCGTGTACAGTTACCGTGTTCACATAGAATACCACCGCTCAACTCAACTCACACGCTCGCTATGTAACTGTTGACGTGCTCGCCCTCTCGGTCGCTTGTTTGGTCGCTGTTGCATCGCTTTGCATAATTGAATACAATTTTCAATGGGGCAGCACGAACTCGATAGATTTAAACTATGTCGCGAACGATACTGAATTCATAATAGCCAACTAATTACGTATGTTGTATGGTGCATGCATATAGCATTTATTTTGCTTTTATATTCTCAAAATAAGCAATTTAAGAACAATAAAATCGATTTAATTAACATACGTCATCCGTGCATAAGGTTTAATGTATTAGGTTAGGCTGTGCATTTTTAATTTATAAACAAAAAAATAACAATATTATTTCATCGCCTAACATCGCATCGCATCGTATAACAAACATAAGAAGACTCCAAAATGAGTTTACACTAAAAACCATAAAATTACGATTTAGAAACTCTGATGTAATGAGAATTAGGTACTTAATTTAACATAAATTGAGTTTCTTTTCCGAATTCAATACATTTCAAGATTTTTCGGCGACCGAAGAAATTGTTATCATAAACAATTTTGATCTATCGATAATATAGAACGTTATTATACTTCAGTTGCGTTCTTCTCACTCAACGAGCTGTTTTTAATCATCATTTTATCTCAAGACATAATTTAGCAACTTATGAATAAAGATTTACGTTATTCATAGCAAAGTAACAACATGGCGTGAAACATTATTCAGCACCGTGTTCCAAATTTTTTTTACTTTCTGTAGCTTCTTAAACTTAAATTAGCTGCGATGAAGAACGAAATTGCCTGATGTTAATTATATTTTTGTACCTTTCATTTTTCAAGTTAGCTTCTCAGAGTCAGTAATATGCTCTCTCGGGGGAATCTCTTAAGAGCTCTCAATTAGGCTCTCACAGCGTGGAGACTGGAGATAAGGCGAGCGCCGCGGAGCGAGACATAGGCCCGGGCTTAGTCGTCTATTGTGATTGGCATGAACACTTAGTGAGCACGACACCAGGGAAAACTTACATCTCTGTTTAGAGTAATCGTCGCTATTTAATCTTGAATTTAGTTCTTTGTTTGATTATTTTTATGTCACAGGTGGAAAGTGAATAAATATTGTTAAGTGTTAAAAATCTTAAACTTATGGTAGGATTTGAAACCATCATCTTTGCCGCCACACGTCACCTTAAGTTTATAAACCACTTTTGATTATTTTAGTGCAATATTTCCGCTAATTACTTTTCCTCAATGCCAATTTAAAGTAGTCTCAAATTCTGATACTAGTACCTACATACATACACATACCATACATTATGAATTATGGTTTCCATTTTCAAAATTCAAAATCATTTATTCAAATAGAACTTCGCAGGCACTTATGAAAAGTCTGACTCTAATACTCTAAGACACCACAGGCTATGAAGCTCTTACTATAAGAGTATAATAACCTGTGGTGGGGTGGGAGGAGGAGTAGGAGGGAGGTTGCTTCTGGTGGTAGCTCATAATCCTCGGCGGAAGTGCCAATATCCCGGCCGCGGTTAACCCCCCGCGCGCTGCTCTACCTAGTAAAAACTTTTAATATTTCTGTCTATTACCACTGGCTGTATTAGCTGTACTCAACTCACCACGTTTATATTTTATCAGCCATTAAAAGATTTACAACCGCACTTAACACCTTGTGTTCACTGGATGAGCTGTTACATTTTATTTTATTTAAATTGATTAGTGTTTTATTAAAAGAAACAATAATACATGGAGTAAGTAGTTTAAGTTTAAATCGTCGCCTGCCGCAAGGTTCCCAAAAAGTTGGTGACGTTACCTTGTCGAATTGCTATGTAACGCATTTCAATAATTTTGATTAATAAACAATAATATATTTTTTTAATATGGGTTTCGTGTTTCATAAAAAATGTACAAAGAACAATAAATGATACATAACAAATATTTATAGACTGGAATTATATGGAATTATATGGAATTGTATGGTTTTCCTCATACCTATAGATTATTGCTTCTCGTTCGGTCGTCATTTAAAAACTGGTTGAGTACGATGTATGTATGCATAAACCCATGGGAGATTGAAATGACCATCAACACATAATCTGCTTGTTTTATTTTCTTCATATTAAAATGGCAGCATTAATGGTGTAGGATATTTAAAAAACGCAGTCGGGTTTCTTGTTTCTTTTAATTATTTAATTTATTTCGGACTTTTTAGTTACATTAATGAATGAGTTGTTCATTTGTATTAGTAAATAAATAAATTAAATTATTAAAGGAAACAAAAAACTCGCCTGTGTAAAACAAAAAATTCCTGAAAAGAGAAAAACGAACTCTATAGAATATTGAATATACCTTGAATTTTATAAGGTATTGCAGTCGGGGACATGTCTTTTTCCATACCATAGGCTATCTGCATGCCAAATTTCATGACGATCCGTTGAGTATTTGAAGCGTGCAGGCGTAACAAACAAACAAATAAACAAACTCGCTTTCGCTTTAAAGTATTATATTTGTTACTAGCTGTTCCCCACGGTTTCACCCATGTTCTCGGGATAAAAAGCCTAATATACCTATAATACTCGGTGATAATGTAGCTTCCTATTAGTGAAAGAATTTTTCGAATCCGACTGGTGGTTTCAGAGATTAGCCCGTTTAAATAAACGAAAAACAAACAACCAAAAAAACTCTTCCGCTTTATGATATGTATTATTATAGTATATAGTATAGTCTAGATTCCAAGATGTGATCTATATGTGCCAAGTTTCATCCAAATCCGTTCATCGGATCGGAGCTGAGCGGTAACAAACACACATACAACCTTTCGCATTTATAATATTAGTAGGTCGCATAAAACTCTTATCAGTAACTAGACACTAGTTTGGTAGGTACTACACAAGTGTAGGTATGTATTCTTTCTAGCTATACTCCAACCATTTAGATTTCCTACATTAAAGTCACTCGAATGTAGATAGAGCTAGCTACAATAAGATTTTTATTACAAACAACATGTGAAAGCAGTACTTGACTCAAAAATGTGACCCGAATTCTTTGAGCGACTACATTTTAGTTCCAAACATGAATGGAAGCAAACTACACAATACATAGCGGTGATAAGGTCTCAAAAGAGCGCGTCGCGACGAGTGCTGTACATAAGTCAATGTGCACATACCTACCACATTGTGTACAGTCAAGCCATCGTTAGGGAGGAAACTTTTGTTTTACTTCTTAGGTAGCAAACAAGCATACGGCCAGCCTGATGGTAAGCAGTTACCGTAGCCTATAGACGCTTGCAACACCCGCGGGGTATCACTAGCATTATAATTATATGGGAGTGTTCACTCAGCGAGCTTTGAAATACTAGTATGGTAAGAATTTTCACAAATGCATAGACCAATGACTTTGACCCACAGCTTTGACCACATCGCTTATAAACCTCCCTGTCCCTTTTGATGCGTATTGCGCGCACGAAAGAGTGCGAGATTTGGCTTAATTAAAGTTTATATGGAGAAGAAGTACAGAAAGCTTATATTTTTATATAATATTGCATTATTAATACATTATTTAGATTAAAATAAATATATAACAAATACTACGATGCATTTGACACACATACACACATAATACTTATTTACCTTTAATATTATATGTCTATAGTTTTACTGAATATCAAACATAAAACCTTTTGATGCATATTGCGCGTACGGAGGATTGTAAGATTTAAACTAAACAAAATATAATCAAGTCTCTTTAAATTAATCATAGTAATTATATACCACTAAATATGTCGGAGAGCCGCTCTAATAGCTCAATGGCTGATAATATCTGTATTGTTGACTAATGAATCAAGCATAATATCGCTAGTGTTGTGTTACATCTAGTTACAAACAGCTATTAGTAATAATAAAGTGCATTATCTCAACAAACCTTCCTTTAAAATTATCTTCGTTCAGTCGTTAACGAGTCGAATGGTAATAAATACACATACTCACAAACATTCGCATTATAATATTAGTAGCAAAGTAGCATATGGTCAGTGGCGTGCATTCCATATAGGCAAATAAGCAATGCTTACCTCATAAGATTCAATTCAATAATATTTTGATTCAATTAAACTACATAATCACTTAAATAAAAATTCTAACCTAACATTCAATACGAAATTTCAAACTTTGCCGCGCAGGCACTCGCGAGTTCGCCTCTCAAATTCACGGCAATTCACGCACACTAAAACGATTTCGGCATATTCATACACACACACACACTTCTTTAAGATAATACGACGAAAGCATAAATCACGCTTTTGCTATGCGTAGCATACTGACATTTGACATTCGCGATTTATGGACCAAAAGTAACCTTACCTTCTCTGTTGTAAGTAAAGTAACCCATCCAAATTAAAAAGACTACAGTTACAACAACTTTACCAACATTAGAGCAACTCAAATATAACTTCGCAATTTATTTGTGTTGGTTTGTTTATGGTTTGGCTGGCATTGTATGCAATGTTGTTGTTATTTACTTATTGTGATTTTGCGAAGTGTATTGTGTGTGAAATGAAGAAATTTTGTGGTGAAGATGCAAAATGTGTCGATAAATTATTCCTTTAGTCAGTTTTCGTTTGTTGCTTGTACCTACTTGCTGTAGACCAACTCCAAAACATTCATGGATTTAAAACAAAGGTAAAAATCTTAGACATTTTAACACAGAATATTATGTTTATTAAACACCTATCTATCTGGGTGCTGTTATTCGAATCTATTATTCTGTTATTATGTATTTTGTTTGCTAATGAATCATACCAAATGTGTGTGGAATGATACGCTGACCTAAACAATTTTATGAATCGGGTCAAAAAACATAATCTATCTAGGAGGCATATTTAGTCGTGTATGGCCATGATTTCTTCTGCCTACCTAGTCCGAAAACCAATGCACGCCACTGCATATGGTAGGATAATACTGTGATAATACGGAGCTGGGTCTCGCTAGTAGTGGCAGTGACGTAGACGACACGTACACACAACACGTAATGAGGCTCAGAGGGCGAACCAGAGAAGTCATCGTGATAAACATAATTCAGATAAACAGAGGAGCTTATTAACATAAAATAACATAACAAACTCCGCTCAGCGCAGCTACACAGAGCCTAGCGCCACATTGTACAAGCGCAGCAGGGGCGCGGAAGTAGAGCGGGCCAGCTTTACTGCCTCGCTCGCCATTTCCCCGTTAACTTCAAATTGTCAATACAAATATTTGTGGGCCGCATTATTTAATACAGTTCCGGGGAATGAAGTCGGAGAAATACGCGAAATTACTTTCCATTATATCCTTTGTTTTTCCTTTATGAGTGTGATGATTATAATCATTTATGTTTATTCCCTTCCTGCTTCCTCCGCCTCCGCGCCGCACTCGGTTTGTTTGTCCGTATTTGTTTTTACTGTTCTCGAATGTAATTTAATTAAATAAGTTTCCAAATAATACTGTTTTATATTCTTTGTGTTATATTATTAGGTATAGTGGTTTTGTGGAGTTTAAAAAGATTTTCTTCGGTGAAATGAAGTCTTATTCTTGAAATGGTTTGATTTTGTTGAAGGCATCATGCATTAACTTACTAAATAACTTAGGTACTTCGAATATACGATTTCACCGTAAGCAATTCATGAGATACGTGTTTACCTGCACAGTACACTTCTTGTTACTAAATATATTACAATAACAGTTTTTTCAGGTTTTTTTATCTTCAAATACAGAGAATATTTTATTTTTGTCCAATTATTATTTGGGTGCAACTTTGTACGATAGATACAACACTACACATTCAACTCACGAAGAAATCCGTAGCGTGATATGAAAATATTACTGACCATTAGCCGTATTATGAAAACTTATGTGCTCAGTGCGAACTTATCTCACAAACAAAAAAACATTTGCGCGCCGCGGCAGATGGAGTCGCGCCGCTTGCGAGGAGTGACGAGCCACTCGCCACATAATTGACTTAACTGAAACTGACTCACATATATTACTGTACTTGAATCGCCCGCGCTCTGATAAAAGTTGAACTAAAATATAATCGAAATTCTTGTTCGAACTATCTGGATTTGTAGGTCAGTGTTAAAAATGCGAGTCCACAAATATCGCCCACATTCAGCGTGAGGTCGTTTTTCTAGCTTGTTTAGAGAGGGCTAACGATAATTAATATGAGCCGCCATAGAATTGTGTTTTGTATTGTGTGTATTTTTTATCTTGTAAGAACATCTCTAACGACTCCGCTTTGCTCCGCTCCGCTCTACTCAAAACTTTTTGCGGATTGAATATTTCATTTGAAGACAACAAGTTCAGTATCTTCAGAGATTCAATTTTCTTAATGAGTTCCTAGACGACATGTCGCCGCATCTTTCTTTAAATTAACTAATTTACTCCTCCGTCTGAAAATTTGTATGTACGCTGTTGTGTTTAAGATAATTGTAACATGTTATGAACTTGCATTGCTAGTTTTTGTCACGTAATAGGTAATATTATTTACATCTTCATGGTATGAATCTGTAAACGAAAAAATACGAAGTACTCATATTTAAGTAACGGCAGTTTTTTTATTCGTTGACGCCATATAAAAATAATATACCCTATGTCACTCCCACAGTTAAGATGAATCTAAGGAAACCTCATATGTTTAAATCCATCAAGCCGTTTAGGCTGCAGAGCATGCCAAAGAAATATACATAAAACATAACCCTCATTCCGGGTCAGCCGGGTAAAAAGATATGCTTCGTATTTATTATGGACTAGCTGCCCGGCGCGACTTCGTTCGGGTGGTGCTACCCTACCCTGTTTTGCTACCCTACCCTTTTTTTTCGTGGGAAAATCCTCATAGGATACCCGTCCGCCCTGGGGGTAGCAGCTAGGTTATGCCGGACTTGTACCGGCTAAAACCCCACGGTGGTCGCCATCTGCGCTGATGGATGTCGCTAAGAACTTTTTTTTTTTCATACCACTAAGTCCGCAAACAAGCATACGGCCCGCCTGATGGTAAGCGGTTACCGTAGCCTATGGACGCTTGCAACACCGGGGGTATCACTTGCGCGTTGCAAACCCTAAAAGTTATCGTAGTGCATTGAAATAGTAAAACTATTGATTGTCTCTACCACTTCCCTGATTTTAATTTGCTCAGTGGGTCTTACCACGCACCACGCAATCGCACGCAGCACACACAATAATATAGTGTGGTGATATATTTGGAATTGTTGCTGATACGCACCTGCCTCCGTATATACTTAAGATAGAATCGTGCTAGATTGACCTTCAGATATCACGTCATAAATGCCTTTTTAAGGTCTAGGCTTAAGGCTAAAGCTTTTTTATCGAACGGCCTAACTAATACCACTCTCAAACAAGATATCTCCCAAAGTCCTCACGTTCTCCAGCCTTTAGAGACAAGAGGCTCCTCATTCTGTATTCCCACCCGCACGCGGTGCGAATACAGAACCCATCGCGTCGCCCCACATATCTGCTTGCACGTCTGCTAGTATGGTGACGGTTGCGGTAGCGGGTACGCTCTGCTAGATTTCTTTTGATTGCAGTGTCCTTCGGGTTTTATATTTTATTATTTAGCAAACAGTAATTCCTTTTTTCCCTGGAGATTCTTTGATCCTGGCCATCTGATCCCAAGCCGAGTCGCCAATAAACTCGGCAATTACCTACACTTCGGCCAGCTAGATTATCTGCCTACTGAAAAAAAACATTTCAATACATTTCTCATGACGCTATACTGGTTTGGAGTTCGTTAACGAACATCGTTCATTACCGTTAAATAAATACTGAAAATTTCCCTCGCGTTCGTCAAATAAAAATCTATTTTACGGAACACAGCTGATTTGTTACAAATAACGAAATACAATATTTAATAACGATAGTTACGCGTAATATTGAAGTATTGTGCCAGCTGATCACATTAGGAATATTCGGGCTTGGCAAAAAATCTAAACTAAAAATCTTAAGCGTGATTTTATTATTTTATAAATAATGGTATCATTAGGCGCATATACGCATATACTCAACTGAATGAAGAAGGAATTTTGCGACGTTATTAGTTACTTGTGAGAAATAGAAATTATAGATAGCTAAAGTGTTGCAATCCCCATTACACAACCCAACTTGAAATGTGTTGCTGCGCGTTGTTGCCTCCTCCACTGCAGCCGCTCGTTTTTTTTTTTTTTTGTTTAACTAAATCGATAAACAAGCATACGGCCCGCCTGATGGTAAGCGGTTACCGCAGCCATATGGACGCTTGCAACACAAGAAGCATTGCTCACGCGCTACCGACCTTTTCCCCCTCCCCTATGAGTTCTGGCGACCTTACTCACGCGCAGGAACACAACTTTACACAACATAAAATTGCTTTTTTTTTTTTTTTTTTTTTTTTTTTTTTTTATGTCAATAGGTTGACAAGCAGGCAGACGGGCCACCTGATGGTAAGTGGTCACCGCCGCCTATGGACATTTGCAATACCAGGGGGATCGCCAATGTGTTGCCGACCTTGTAGAGCTCTTTTTACGCCTTTTTTGAAGAACCCCATATCGTAGCGCTGAGGGAAAACCGTAACGGGGAGCTCATTCCACATCCTAATGGTCCGCAATAAGAACGTCCGACTAAAACGTTGTGTGGACGATCGAGGCGGCTCGAGGATGTGAGGATGAACTCCACATCGCCGGCGAGCGGTGCGATGGTAGAAATGTGATGATGGCACCAGGTCAAAAAGTTCTTGCGAACACTCCCCATTATACAGACGGTAGAACACACAGAGCGAGCCTATATCTCTCCGAAGGCTGAGCGGTTCTAAACCGCCAGTGAGTATGGGATCGTCAACGATACGAATGGCCCGCCTTTGCACCGAGGCAAGTGGATCAAGCTGATAAGCGGGTGCGCCTGCCCAGAGGTGCGAACAGTACTCCATATGCGGTCTTACTTGGGCTTTATAAAGCTGTAGCCGCTGGAGTGTCGTGAAGTACCACTTAGCCTTATTCAGCACACCCAACTTTTTTGAAGCCAGTTTGGCTTTGCTCTCCAAATGACCTCGGAACTGGACATCACTCGCAATATCGACACCAAGGATCCCGATACTCTGTGCGATGTTGAGAGGAGTGTCTTCGAATTTTGGTGCTACTACAAATGGGGTTTTTTTCGCGGAGAACACGCAGACTTGTGTCTTCGAGGGGTTAAAATGGACTAAATTAAGTCTCCCCCATTCCGAGACCCGCTCCAACGAAGTCTCGACTTCAGACACAAGTCGTATTCGACTTTCCTCCACCGTGGACCGAGGGATGTTAGCACGGCCGGAATATTGGGCATCCCCAGTGCTGTCATCCGCATAGCAGTGAATGTTGGCAATTTTCAACATATCATTGATATGCAGGATGAACAGTGTGGGTGATAGCACACAGCCTTGCGGTACGCCAGCATTGATATTCTTGATATCGGAGCAGCATCCGTCAACGGCGACTTTGATGCTCCGATCAGCAAGAAAATCAGACACCCAAGTGCACAAACCCTCGGGAATTCCGTACGACGGCAGCTTCGATAGAAGTGCCCTGTGCCAGACCCGATCAAAGGCCTTAGCGATATCGAGGCTAACTGCCAATGCCTCGCCTTTACTCTCTATGGCTTCAGCCCATCGGTGCGTCAGGTAAACAAGAAGATCACCAGCGGAACGACCGTGACGAAAGCCGTACTGGCGGTCGCTAATCAACTGGTGCTCCTCTAGATACCTGAGGAGCTGAGTATTGATGATCCGCTCCATCACCTTAGAGAGAAGGGAGGTTATCGCTATTGGCCTGTAATTGGACGGATCTGTTCGGTCCCCTTTTTTGGGAATCGGATGGACAAGGGCAGTCTTCCACGAAGAAGGAACACGTCCGGCGGTATAGGAGAGTCTGAATAGGCGCGTCAACACTGGAGACAACTCTGGAGCACACGTCCTAAGCACAATGGCGGGGATACCGTCTGGCCCACTCGACTTTCGGACGTCAAGGGAGAACAGAGCTCGTCGGACCGCGATTTGCGAAAACCGGATTTCCGGCATTGAGCTGCCACAACGCAGGATGCTAGGCGGTGTGGCTCCCCCGTCGTCAAGTGTCGAGTTAGCTGCAAAGAGGGCTGCCAGTAAATCGGCTTTCTCTTTTGCAGTGTGGGCCAGAGAGTCATCCGTTGTGTGCAGCGGAGGAAGCGATGACCGACAGAAGTTACCTTCGACAGCCTTGGCGAGCGACCAAAATGCTCGACTTCCAGAAGGGAAACCTGCAAGCCGATCGCCAATCCTGCCGATGTGCTGGAACTTCGCTCTAGCAAATTGCTTTTTGCTGGACCAAGAAGCAGAATTGTATGCTTTTCTCAATTTGGATTTATCCGGTTGCTTGGCTGCGGTATTCTGTAAGGTACTGTACTTCCCCAGTCGAGCTGCTCTTTGAGCGAATTAACGCTATGCTCTACCTCTCGTGACAAACTAGCTCAACACAACTATCACTCACAGACATCACAACTATGCGATGAGTTACATGTCATCACAACACACGGGTGCTTTCATACCGCGTTAGCTTTATGTAGAGAATATAATACTTGCAAAGCATTTCGTATTTATTCTTGTTTTATAACAATATCTTCGCTATTTTCAAAGCAACGCGTCGCGGCGTAGCACCATACATTTATAGTAGCACGTTTATTACGAAGAAGCACATCGTGTAACTCTGCGTTTTAGCACATGTCATGTAGCAGTTTATATCGCTGTGATTTTAAAGTACAATGTAGAAGCAATTGAATATTCTGTGGTAGGAGGTAGCATTTACACTACAGAGCCTGTTGATTGAAAACACCATTACAATTTTAACAGATAAAATAAAGGTTTATGTCAACATGTTTTTTATGATAACACTAATAAAAGCTTAACATCTGTAAAATCATACTAAAATTTATTGGAATTTTACAGCAGGATTTCTTTGGGTTAGGTTTACGAGGCGGAGCGCGAGGTTCCAGCCCTTAAAGTGGTTCCATTAATTGGCACTGACACGATAATATTGTTACAACGTATATTCAACATAATAAAAGTTTATTGTAATATTGTATCGCAAAGTGACGGGCCATTTGGTGTGATTGGTTAAGATTTCACCTATCACGCCGCAGATCATGGGTTTAATTCCCACCCAGGACATGGATTTGGGAACATGAAAATGTCTGCATGTCCTGAGTCTAGGTGTTAGTAGGTATGTATATTATTTACAAACTAAAAGTAGTATATGTATTATATCAGTTATCTGGTTTCCATAGTACAAGCTCTGCTTAGTTTGGGATCAGTTAGCCGTGTGTGAGGAATGTCCCAGGATATTTATTTAAAGCGCCCCCTCCATGACATGAATATATTATCAATTAGCTTACCGCCCCGCGGTTTAGTGCTCGATATAGATACATCAAGATGTATTGACAAAGTTCTTGGAATATTATATTAAATTGCAATATATTATGAGTCTTCAATCAAATAGTCGATCGGCTTAAACAAAGTAAAGCTGAAACATATTCAAGTCAGGATATACATACTGCGTACAAGTAAGTTATGATTTATTGAACAGTGAGAGAGTACCATTTTTATTTACAGGTCATTTTGTTAGCATTTACATTATACTATTTGAATATTATTTAATTTCATACCATTGAATATTGATTAATTATAATTAATTGTCAGCATTATTTATTATGAAAGTGTAAAACGGTTTATTTTGATATTGTGTATTTGAATATCGAGGAATGGCAACACCAGAAAAGTATAATTGTAATAATGGCGGCCATTGGAGAAAGTGTTTTAATTCATTTTGTGGTAATTACCAAGTTTACCAACGGTGTAAATACAGATTTAGCTTGTTTAAGCCAACTTCTTTTCAGTAAATAAGGGATGGTTAATAATTTAATAAAATAAATGTTAAACTTAACTAAAATTGTTATAAAATATATAAACGGAAGATATTATAAATAAAAAACAGCCTTTTTAATTGTGAATAACGTGCCAGTGTTTCTTTCTCATTCCTTTATCCACACTTTAGAGGTAGGCCATTGAGCCACCACGTCTTCAGTATCATGAAATTAAATATCCACAAAGAGCGACATGAGGCGCCCCCTGGGGGCGACTAACGGCGGCACTCACAACAAACGGCCATAAAACAATATTCCGAGGCTGTTTGCCGAAATTCCCGTATTCATGTATCATAGTAATGTTCTTTATTTCAAATGTCACCCCGCGCCGCTCCTTCACCGCACCCGCACTGTTCTTACTTACTTATTTTTGTTCCCCCGCGGTACTTTTATTGTTATTTGCTTATATCATTGTTATAATAATGTTTAACGTCTCCTTGCAACTGAAGATGTTTGTGTCGGCGCGAGTGGTGTTTCTTTACTTGCGTAAATAAATTACATTATTATAACAGTTGTATCTAGTCGTAGTGACTTTGTGGTGAACGCTCTACTTAACAATATGAGGGTGCTCGCTCTATCGCTTAATTTTGCAGTGATGCATATGAATGGTTGATGATGATGACAATGAGATAAATGTTTTGTTTCGCTCTCGTAATGTAGTGATATCTATATTAGCTACCTGTATCTGCGCCACACATAATTTTAGCAATGTTGCTTTTTGATTGTTGTAACTCTATTCACATTATATGATCATTCACAATCTTAAGCTCATCGTCAAATACAAACAAACACACTGTCAAATATCATACTATTTATTGTAGTATTTATTAATTTAGTTTATTGGTTCCAAGGGTACCTACCGCTGTATTCTATCACCATTTGAGAACACGTTCCTTTCAGGTCACATCATCACTTACATGTTGTTCGAGTATACAATAAAGCGTTTGATGTCATCACCATCTATCTGCCTGCCTTGCTCCCAATCACTTGGGTTCGGCACAATATGTACGCTTCTTCCATTCGTCTCTTCTATCCAAAATACTAGCATTCACTCCGTTTGATGTAACACTAGATTTTTCATGTCAAAAACTAGGTACATTTTATCTATTCACAGTATGCATTAAGAGGTTCCTTTCTAATTTTTTCCTTTCCTCTTTAAAATTGGCAACACGAAGCCACCATTAAGTAAATAAATAAAATAATAATTATGTTTGTTTCAAACACAGAACAGAAAAAACACTTAGAAATCGCAAGTGACAATATTAGCACGGGAACCAGTGTGGCAAAACTCACACAAATAAACAATTATTCATACACTGCACTACCAACAAACAATTCGTTTCATTGGTAGATTTTATTCAACACAAAACTAGCAGAAATCACAGATTCTACATTTGAAAATATACCTTGACATGTACAAATAGAATTCATTTTGTTATTCTGTAGAATGTGTATACGACGTTTTGTAATATGAAGATGAAGGAAAACAATTGACGAGTAAGTTTCGCTATCCAACAATAGATGGCGTTATTATCAGTGTATGTTATTATCATCCTAATTACATTCAAGATAAAGTTGACATTCGTGTAGCATGTCGATGGATTTATAACATTCTGATTATAACACCATGCGCTATTTGATTTCGTCAGCTACTCAATTAGTGATGTAGGTGATAGATGACGTCATAAGTGAAAGTATCGATAAATGTTTATTGCATATCCTACTAATATTATAAATCCGAAAGTTTGTGAGTGTTTGTTACTCTTTCACGCAAAAACTACTGAACGGATTTGGATGAAATTTGGAACACAGATTCTCAGATATGTTCTGGATTAACACATAGGATACTTTTTATGCCGGGAAATCATACGATTACTCGGGAATGTGGGTGAAACCGCGCGGGACATCTAATATTATTATAAATATGACACTAATATTATGAATGAAATCTATTCCGCCTAAACGGCGGAACAGATTTCGATGAAATGTATGTAGATAGATGACACGCTAGATTAACACACAGCTTATAGTCAAGTCAAGTCAAAGCCATTTATTCAATTTAGGCCCAAGAAGGGCACCTATGAAGGTACATTTTTTAATATTTTCTTTGTTTTTTTACAATCTGACTATATAGTGGCTATTTTTTTCCAAAACATTAGTATACATACATACTTTTTATTTTACAAAATAAAATACACAATCATCAAAACTAATAAACATAAAAAAAAAAAAACAAAAAAACAACAAATCAAATATAATTTATAAATATAATATATATATATATATTTACTTTTTGTACAGGAAACACTTTTCCGGGAACTGCTAGCGAGCAGTTCCCGGAAAATCCCGGTAGGATAAACAAATTACACATATTATTGAAATTACACTTATAAACGAATTCAAAGCGGGCGAAGCTAGGATAGTATAAAATTCAAAGGCCTTAAACTGTAAGCACGTTTTGTAAAAATTCACGCTTGGTAAAGAAGGATAAAAATTGTTACTTGTCGATAGATTTTCTCTTTATTCAATTTATGAAAATTAAACAGATTCTGTTCTTTGAGTGTTCTGTAGTAAGCCCAGTGAGACACCTTTTGGAATAACAAAAGGACACATATTGGAAATATTTTTATTTTTGCTCTGGTATGGCTGTTTCATACAAGTATTTATTTCCCTTTTTTAAAATTATAAAATATTTGTCTTCAAAGTGCTCTGAACAAATTGTGCTTGATTTTGAAAGAAACCAATTTTGCCTTCCTGTAGCTTGAATCCATTTTTCCTTTATATCTGGAGCCTTAGGAAATCTAAAATCACAAAAATATAACATAACGCGTTCAAATAAATAATAATAATATTTAAATATAAAATCAAAATGGCACTACTAATCACAACTGTAAAAGTTTAAACTATCGATAACTCATACTATAAAGAAGTGTGTCACGTCTCTAATCGAGTAGCAACCGTCACATCAAGTGCATGTATGGAAACTTCGAGAAGCAGTAAGTTTTAAGTTTGAAAGAAACTAGACCTTAAAGTTTAAGTTTTAAAGTCAACTTTCGTTCGCGATCATTCATCTTGAAGACAATTAGGTTTTTCTTAATTTTAAATTAATTTACTCACAAAATATAACTTACGGATGGTATGATATACCTCCTTTCGTTAAATTTTTTGTACGGCTATCGTTTTTGCACTGTAAAACAGCACAATAAGGCATTTTACTAACATTTTAAATCTTTTACGACGCCACCAAAACAATGTAGTGACAAATCACGACTGAATTGAGCGGAGCTCTAAGTGCGCGGAACTACGCTTACTATGTACTACGGCGGTTCCGCCCACTTGCGCTTTCTATCTGTTTTTTCTGTTCTGTGGTTTCAAACTAGGATACTTGAAACTCGCTCCACACGCGTGAATGATGAATGAGCTACGAAGCTCGTAGCACCTTCGTAGCAGATGCTACGCATTGTCGCACTTGCGCGTGTGTTCCGAGCGGGCGCCGCTATAATTACAGTTATAACTAAATTACCGTCAAGTTGTATTTAATTACATTGTTTGTAAGCATACGCTTATCTATCTTAAGTGTATTTCCAGAAAGATTCTCTCTCCCAAATGTAGCGCATGTAGACAGTCAGATATTAATAGATGGTAGCAGTTTGGAACTAGTGAACAAAACTGTATTCTTAGGTATAACATTAGATAATAAATTACAATGGGGTCCTCAGGTTGAATCTTTATCTGGTAAATTAAGTTCTGCTGCATTTGCTGTTAGAAAAATCAAACAATTGACGAATGTCGAGACGGCCAAATTAGTTTATTTTGCATACTTTCATAGCCT
Organism: Achlya flavicornis; assembly: GCA_947623365.1. Classification (NCBI taxonomy): domain Eukaryota; kingdom Metazoa; phylum Arthropoda; class Insecta; order Lepidoptera; family Drepanidae; genus Achlya; species Achlya flavicornis. Next base: position 16,209,632 of record OX392479.1, read on the forward strand.
TTTATCGTATGGCATATTATTATGGGGAGCTGCAGCAGATATTGAGACTATTTTTATATTACAAAAAAGGGCCATTCGTGCAATTTATAGTATGGGACCTCGTGAATCATTGAAGGAATTGTTTAAGGAAATAAATGTCATGACTTTACCTTCACTTTTCATTTATGAAAATATAATGTTTGTACGTAAAAGCTTAGACACGTTTAAAACAAAAAGTGAAGTTCACAATATCAATACTAGACAAAAAAATAAATTAGTTGTTCCGTAATTTAGATTAGTGAAAGTTCAAAAGTCATTTCTTGGAAATAGTGTACGTTTTTATAACAAAATCCCACCTTCGGTAACCAAAATGACTGATTTTAAGTTCAAATCTCACGTAAAAAAAGTTTTGAAAGCACGAGCTTATTACAAGGTAGCCCATTATATAGAAGATAAAGATGTCTGGAAATAGCTTCACTCTGCACAAGTGCACATTGTACAAAATCCAGTAGATTACCTACATGATTTTATTATGAACCAGTGCAGGTTATTATTTTTTATTTATTTTGTATATTGGTTTTGTTTTTGTTTTTTTTTTAATGTTTATTCGTTTTGATGATTGTGTATTTTATTTTGTAAATTAAAAAGTATGTATGTATACCTACTAATGTTTTGGAAAAAATAGCCAATATATAATCAGATTGTTTTGCCTGTTCTTCTCAGTTGAAGGCCGACTTACGAACTGGCGGTAACTTCAGTAGCTTTGACCTTCATAGGTGCCCTTCTAGGGCCTAAATTGAATAAATGGCTTTGACTTTGACTTTGAGAAATTAACTCTTAATCTTATTAGAAAAAAAATTTACTGTTTGAAATCAAAATCGCAAAATCTAATTAATTTTCATAATGTTGTAATTAATTTTCTTAAACTATGAAGAAACGGGCGACCACATACTGGAAAGCGACGAGCGGGACGACCTCCCACCAGGTGGATTGATGACCTGGTCAAAGTCGCTGGGCGACGCTGGATGCAAGCGGGCCAAAACTGTTCAAAGTGGAAGTCAATGGGGGAGGCCTATGTTCAGCAGTGGACATCCATGGGCTGATATGATGATAATTATGAAGAAAAATGACTTTAACTGACCCGTTTCCGAAAAATCGGTAAAAATACAAGCGCTTGCAGAGTTACTTGTCGGCTATTCTCAGTTAAATGCTGACTTGTGAACCGGGCGGTATCTTCAGTAACTACAACCTTGATGAAGCCTAGAACCTGAACTGAATTTGACATTGAGTAATAAAATAGTATAACTCAAGGTTACCATGCGTGCAGCGTGTACCAAACAACCGAAATTAAGGGTAGGAAGTTAAATTACTATATTTACCAGTATCGTATCGTCGTGACGCGACGCGACGCCCACAGCGCTAGTTGTAATGACCTACTCTACTAGTACCTAAACGATATAGTCATTATTATTTAATTTGTAATGGATGTTGGTGACCTTGACTTACTAACGGAGCAGGTAATTGGTATGAAGCTTACAGTAAATAATTAGATCAGTGTGATACGTTGAGTTAACATGTATTTTTCATCCCGGTTTCTTTTGTAAACAAGCGCACAGCCCGGTTTATGGTAAGCAGTTATCGAAGCCATTGCAGCACATGGGGCATCACACGCGATTCTTGCGCCCTCCCAAATGAGCTCTGGCAACCTTACTCACGCGCAGGAACACAACGTTATTTGGCTGCGGTATTCTGTAAGGTTGAGGTAATTCCCCAGTCGAATTGCTGTTATAAGGCTTAATTTTTATATTCCAAAACAGGTTTTTATCTCCTTTTATATTGCGTAGGTACCTTATTTTAAGACTTTTCACTCTATTTTATTTACATTAACATTAACTTTACCAAAAATAAGAACATTATTGAATTTGATTATAGGCTCTGTGATGCTTCTCTTAAAAAGGTCACCTTTGTGAAAGACCTAGGAATACTACTCGATTCTAAACTGCACCTAAATCTTCATATTGAAAAGATTATCGGCAAAGCCTTCAAAATGTTTGGCTTTATAATGAGGGCTTCCAAGGACTTTAAAAGACCTTCCACATATTTATACCTATATAAAACCCTTGTGCGTTCACAGCTTGAGTATGCCGTCCCTGTCTGGAACCCCTTCTATAATAAATATATAGACGCAATAGAGAATGTCCAACGGAAATTCTTTCGTGCCGCACACTACAGGTGTCATGGATTATACCTATCATATACTCAGATACTTGGTAAATACAAACTTCTAACTCTACAGTCAAGGCGTAAATACCTTGAAGCTATCACATTATATAATATTGTAAATAATAACTTCGACTGTATTGAGCTCACAAACAGTATATGCTACTCAATCCCACGTACTATTCATAGACGCGAAGTGCGTACGATACACTTATTTGCTTTGTCGTCATGTCGAACTAATACCGGCCTGCGGTCCCCTATTCGGCGATTGGTGGAGTGTTATAATACAACGTTTCAACACGTTGATATCTTTGCGTGTTCCATAAATAATTTTAAGCGCTGTATACTTGCGACCCTAGATTCCTAATTAAATTTACTTTATTGATTTTGGTTAATGTCTCTTGTCTTTGTGTTGATTTGTTTGTTCTTTGTGCACCCTTGTATTTACGCTTTATCCTTTATTATTATTATTATTATTTTTATATATTGTCTTCGGTTTGGTTATGTATAATGGTTATTTTAATTGCTCTGTATTTTTAATAGTCTGTGTAGTAATAGTCCTCTTTTGGTGTTTAAATACCAATTTTATAATGTTAACACGCGGATAGCGCAGTGGACAGCATTATTTTATACTTTTATGTTAATCTTTATTTGTAAAATTGTATAATGTTGTTGTTTGCTATTCCAAATAAATAAAATAAAATAAAATAAAATAAAAATAAAATAAAATTTTATGAATAAATATTTAGTCATATTACTAACAAGCTCCTGCTACGCTATTTAGTAGGGCTACGTACTCACAGAGTAAAATGGCGTGTGTTCGTTCGTGTCACCGAGGGGGATTTGACAATAGCGCCTCTCACGGCACTAAATTGATACTACCGAGCTCCTCCGTCAGTTTTTTTCTATACAACTAAGTCGGTAGACAAGCATACGGCCCACCTGATTGTAAGCGGTTACCGTAGCCTTATGGACGCTTGCAACACAAGAAGCATCGCTCACGCTTTACCGACCTTTCCCGCCTCCCCAATGAGCTCTGTCGCAGGAATACAACTTAACACAACATAAAGTTATTTGGCTGTTATGTTATATTTAATTCAGTTCGTCCAATACTTGTACGGCTTGAGAATTTGTGTGAAATCGTTTTTTACAAAAACTCCATCGTCACAGCACTGTAGTCCGCTCCGCTGTGCAACACGCCCGCACGGCTTGCGGTTCCCTCGTGCTCGTCTGTCGCGGGACGCGGGCCCAACGTCCCCAACGACACTAATTAAGCACGTCATGCGAACACACACGATCGCGGCTTAGTTCCTTGTATACCGCGAGTGGGTGCTGCACTTTCACTTAGTTTTACTACTTACTAGCTGACAGATAGTATTATTTCGATGTTACTTTTCTAAGTTCTTAAATTAAGGCCATGGTGTAGTGGCAGTATGTCGTCAGTGACGTCAGATTAATGGCAAAACTTGTCATAACATTTTGAATCGTGGATAAAAGAGCTAAAAGAACTTGTGGTATGCATTGAGAAGTAGTTCTCTGGTGGGTTTTGTATGCTTATTTCCCTTGGTCACTAAAAAGCTCCAACAATATTAAACGATGCAACATCAGTCAAGTAATTAACATTTGTTCGATAGTCATATTACTGTCACTCTTCCTGCATGAAGCCTGTCCCGCTGCCCTGTCATCGATGGGTGCAGATAAAGTTCTCAAGCCACATATTTACATAGCTGTCTTTGCGCCCACTCGCCTTTCCTCCCTGTTCGAACATGAATAATTTATTCAGCTATCTGTCGGCAGTTCCGTGACCTCATCATCGGACAACATTGCATATTGGACGCTACATCTTCCTCGCTCTGAAATGACTAGTGCTTATTGTAACCATCAGGCTCAACCACATTCGATGAGATGTTGAGACTATTAGAAACTTTTTTTATTTATATTTTTAGACCAGCTGCCCGGCGCGACTTCGTTCGCGTGGTGCTACCCTACCCTACAATACCCTACCCTACCCTATCTAAACCATCCAGGTCGTCACCCAAACACATACAAAAAAATTCAACTGTACGTGTGTTTGTCACTAAAGTCCTCCTAAACGGCTGGACCGATTTGAATGAATTTTTTGACGCCCGGTAGACGGCGCTGCATTCGATAATATAACCTAGATACCGACTGCAGCGCCATCTGCCGGGCTGATTTGTGAATCTAAACCATCCAGGGTGCCCCCCAAACGCATACAAAAAAAAACATTCAAATCGGTCCAGACGTTTAGGAGGAACTCCGTGACATACATACGTACAGTAGAATTTTATATATAAAGATATATATAATGAGATGCTCTCTATATTCTTTTATTATTGCTTTTTTTGTAGTTCCACGTACTCTTTAGCCTACGTAAATAAAGCAATACATACAAATATGACCATAACCCACAAGAAAAATAGAAAATTAGGTATGTGACAGAGCATCAAATAAAAATAGTTTTACAACGCTTTCGGAGTTACTAGTAATAATTTTATTGACTTCTAAAATACTCCAGGAACTTGGTACTGTTCATTTCAAATACTATACATGTATACTGATTGAAATATTTTATCAATATCTCTGAAACGAAATGAAGTATCTTAAACTTCTGTTTTTAAAGTCACAAAATTAAGCAACAAATGTAAATCACACAGGTTAATCCGGGGTGACGACTAGTGTAGAATGAAACAGGTTTATTGCGATATACTTAATAAATAACATTTAGTTTCATTCGAGTGAATCGTGCAACTTTTGTCCACGGTGCAGTTGACGTCGCCGATTCAAGCCCTGCCTCTACCATGAGTTTTCAACACTAACGTAATCTACAGTCGCTAGCGACTACGGTGACACATTTTGTATGAAATGCTTCCAAAAGTGTCCACTAGAGGCGGTGCTTGCTATACAGAATATTCACCGTAGTCGCTAGCGTGTGTAGATTACGTTAGTGTAGAAAACTCATGGTAGAGGTACTGATATTAGTTTAAGCCGCTACCTGCAGACACACAACAAACTTATAACTTTAAACTGCAAAACAAATGCTGAGTGCGTGCCACACGTGACGCCTGAACCTTATAAAATCTTTTAATACATGTTATAAAAACTTTTCACTTCCTAATCTTCCAAATCCAAAACACATTTAGTTTATTTCAATTTCCGCAATATCAGAGCAGCCGGTCGTTGCTTATACAGCAGTGGGCCTCATTTGTTTGAAAATAATAATCTTTTTTATTTAATACGCTACTTCCTTCGTACTAACTTACCTTCGCGATAAAGGAACTTCTAATATTTTGGATTCTGTGGCAAAATTGAATATACGTTTCCCCTTGTTTCAACTTCATATTTTCTAGCTCAATTGCTATGCAATCTTCCGATCGAGGATCGCCGAAATGTTGCGTAAGTATGAAAAAGTTGTCGATGTGAGTACAAACAAAATCAGATAAACGCAATTAATATAGTAGGGTTGAAGCCACGCGAATATGGTCTTAAGTGACTGTTCTTTATTTTATGAGTTATTTCAATCGGCATTTACAGGTTTTTGAAAAAAGGTACAGTCAGCGAATCATGGATCAGGGAATATGGTATTAAGTGACTGTCCTTTATTTTTGAGTTATTGCAATCGGCATTTACAGATTTTTGAAATAAGGTACATTCAGCGAAAAAATAACGACTTGAAAAATATTTTTATTAGCTTTATCGATCCTGTCTCCGACAAGGATCAAAAGGCTCTATGGGGCCAAGTTAGGTTAGGGTACCATATTAGATAGAAATTGATGAACAGTGACGCCATCTACTGAAAATAATTAAAACTACAATTCAAAAGTATGACTTGTACCCCAAAAATACTTCGAAATAATTAAAACTTACTTGACAGACGTTAATTGCAGACTGAACTCATTGCGGTTCATTGTAATTTGTATAGGAGCTAACTGGAGCTAACCATATCGGTGACAACTGCAGTTTTTGTGTTAAATTGATAGCTAGTACCGCCATCTAGCGAAGTAGCTCCGAACTTTCACCCACCAAGAACTTTTTCCTGCAGCCGCCCGTAGTTGTATTATTTTAGATGTTGGTAGAGCAACCAGCGCTGCAGCGTTGAGACTAGTCACTTGAGTAAGTCATTCTTAGTTCTCAGGCTCACTATTACTCTTTGCTCACTCCGGACCCGGATGTGTACCTACTACCTGTGCCATAAGCCATTTCGTTGTAGGTAGTGCTGGTGTCGCGATGTACCTACGTATAGTGAATGTCACCGCACCGCACTGCTAGTAGCTACCTACCTACTATTAGTATTTTTTCAACACACTCGCTCGTAAAGTGACATATTATTGCACCACCCCGTTAATAGCAGCTTATTACGCACTAGTGCTTTTTACTTTACATTACCGCACAGTTTTATGATAGGTATAATCCCGATTATGATAAGTTTGTACCTCACTGCAAGTGATATGTGTGTAGACCAAGCATTCTTAATTTAAACGAGTAAAATAGTTTCATATTTGTTAACATTCTCATTGTGTGGTTGATTAGAATCAAAAAATCTACTTAATAAAATAAAAGTCTTCTTTTCCTCTCAAGTGTGTTGAAAAACGTCGTGACACGCGTGTGCATTGATTATTACACTCTTGGCTCACTTATCGCGTTCGCCTGCGGCACACGCGCCTCGAGTGTTAATAACCAACTTTGCACACATGTATCATAATGTACTATTTCAATTCAACACACTTGCTCGTAAAGTGACATTTATTTGCCATTTTCTATCTATGAAAAATATCACGCGATTAGTTGCTGCGTGAAAGAAAGACCAACCAACAAATAAACTTCGCATCCTTATTCTTAACTAACATCGCTGTATCTTCGTCATTTTTGATCCGATTCTAATATTTCTGTCACAGAATTTATTGGATTTCATAGCGCTACAAATCTGCAAACTCAACAAAAAACCTGAATGATCCACATTATTTAGTTATCTCCCGTATCAGTTACCTATAGTGGTGTGATGCTATGCAACTTCAAGAGGAACTTCTTCAATAAAACAATGAATGGATTTTATATTATTTATTTAGCCTATAGTCACTATAATCACTTAACTTCTTTAACTTGAAGACCTGCAACAATGATAAAACAAAACATTAATGCTTTACGAGACTATAATCATATTTTAATATTCCAACTGCCTGATCTTGAGACACTGGAAGCACACACACTGACCTATTTATTGATTATGGATTGATATTTGACGTCACATTTCTCATAATTAGTGTCAAATAAATATCAATCCCACACACACCAAATCAGTGTTTGTTGTAGTTATCCTTAGGTAGTTGACACAAGGCATATTATCCCCAGTTCAATCTAAATACGATTTGATAAGAATTAGATAATAGGGGCTGATCAGCATTACTGACTGTGTTTGCTCAGGTGGCTTATTATGTAGGGATCTTATAAATTGTAGTGCCTATATTATAAAAAATATATATTATATATTTATTATGCGTTTCGCGCGCATTTGTTTTCAGCTATATATTTGAGATAGCAATATTCCGGTCGACTTATGCACGAATCTCGAATTGAATTGAATTCTCCGGGCTCTTAAGATTGGTAATAGGCAGTCTAGCCTTCCCTCTGGGAGTCGCGCTTTCTGGTCTCTTGCCACCGCTGAAGAACTTTTGCTAGTCGTAAAAAATAAACTTGGTTATGCTATGATCTAGCTAGTTCACAAGCAAGTGTTTTGAGCACACCTAGATGAATAAGGATGTACTTGAGCCATTTGATGTTTAAATATTATGGCAGTAAACATTTTCAATCATATCCCAAATACCATTAAGGACTAGATAACGACATAGATTTTCAGAAGAAATTAAAAGACATTGATTAAAAAATGCTACTATTTCCTAGATATAAATAAATTTGGTCACTTGATGTGTTAAGGTGATAGAAGATTGAATAGATAGGCAGGTTGCAGGTTTGAATCCAACAATCAGTTTGGAGCTTACAGTGAAGGAAAACATTGTGAGAACTTTAGCACTGTGATAGGATGCTGTATAGGACCTACTTGGCTAGCCTTAAGGCATTGTGTTGTGTCCATCCCCAACAACCTCATGCCTCAGACACACTGAGCATGTCACATTGTGCTCAAACACAACACGATTCATGAACAATCACAAAAAAATATAAAAGTAGTGGTCACCTGGAGGTAAGCTCTGTTTAAGTTTCTCTGCCTTCTCCTTATCAGTGATGACCAGTGTGTACAGGAACCGTGAGCATCGCACCTTGAACTTCACATTCTCAGGGTTCTTCTTTATCTTTACCGCTGAAAATTAATACATACATTCTTGTTCAATGATATCTTATTATTATTTATCACAGCTAAAATGTTGTGAAAATGAGTTGTAACCACATCACATTAAAAAATGACATTAAATTTCATGCTCAACTATGGGCTGATCACAACTAATAATTAGATTAGACATATTGACTGCAGTTAGCCTGTTGGTTCTCCTATGGGATACTCATCCAATGATAACAAATTAAAAGAATTGTTATTGTTTTTCCCACAATTCAAAGCCTACCTATTTTCCTTATCACATAATTTAAATTGTTTGTGCCAAGTTACTATGCTGAGACCCGTAGAGTACATACCAATAGGAAGGAGGAATATTGAAATCAATCAAAATGCCAACTAAGTTTGCTGCTGAAAATCGGTATTGTGGCTTAATACCACAACAATATTAGTGACCACCAAGTTAATAGCATTCCTGATTTGCTACTCTGTCAAATAAGTAAAACTATTCTATAAAATACATAGGGTAGAACCAGTGGGGTACCAATAAATGAACATTTAAGCATTTTATCCATCTTTAAAAAGCTATAACTCGAGTTATTTCATGACATAGGCGCTTGTTGGTTTTTTTAATAATACCTTATATCCTTAATAATTGAAGGATTAAAGTAATTATATCCTACATCTCCATATATTTTTTATAAAAATGTTAATGTATGCTCATATACCTATATGCCCATATATTACTTACCACTACGCCCTAATTATGAATGTTTTGCACCCAAAAGTTGAACTAACATTTGAATAGGACAAGTTCCAGAGTAGTTCGTTCATTTAATGGATTAAGGAACCATAAAATGAATGAATAATATTCTAAAGTGAATAATATTCATTCATATTGAGGCAGATACTCAAAGGTTGAATGAATAAAATGTGAACCATTCATATTTTGTCCACCAATCTTAAAGGTGATTCTATAGAAAAGTTAAGTTTATAACCCTCTTTCCGGGTCAGTCGGGTAAAAATAGTCAAAAACTTGCAATAATTTGTTCAACTTTTGGTAACTAAGTTCATGAATGTAATAAAATTCTTTTAAGTGGTTTTGTTTTGGTCTTTAATCATATAGTTAGCATATAGATTTTAATGGGTATAAAAATGAGACCTTTTTCCATTAGTTGAACCTCGTTCATCGATTGGATCAAGTAAATAAAATTTAATCCATTACTTGAACAGTAAATTTTTCAAAAAAACGGTAAATAATGTAATAATATAAATTAAGTTATTGAAAGCAGAATAAATCATGATTTTATTCCAACCAAAACTGCTCAAATATCACATTAATTCTTTCTATATGCTGACAAAGTTCTTAAACTTGGAGGGCACTTAACTTAAGTAGGTTTTCATATAAAACCAATTTTTTATGTGTATGTTACACATAAAAATTCACCACAAGCGCATCTGGGCTGTCATTACCAATGTTGTTATGGCAAGAAAATTGTCTTATGGGGATAAAAATATTGCAAACATGTAAGTTTGGGGATTACGTTATATTTTATTAATTTTCGGTCAATCGTTCATTATTGGGGGTCGTTCAGCTTTTGGTTCCACTACCCTAGGTACCCTAGGTAACTAACACATGTCTAAAACTGTTTATTTAGTTAATACTTTCGAGGGCGAGTTTTCTATCTTTCTTTGCTCTGTAAAAGAAATTGCTGTTTGCGTATTCGAAACTTGTTTTAGTCGAAACTTGTTGTCCTAAGGTGCCACAGAATTTTCATCACCGACGAAATATGTACACTCACATAGTTCACGAGTAAAAGTCACTTGTTAATACTGAATAGTACTCACATTTGGCGTCTTTCCTACGCGCCTTGAGAAGAAAATCTTTGATATCCTTGATTTCGCGCGGCTGTAACAACCAAAACATACCATTGAGTATTGAAGTATACCACGAAGTGAACAATAACAAAGAACCTCGAAAGTGTTTAAATATATTCCCTTGTACTTTAAAAGTTAATTAATCAAACATTTCATTTAGGTTAGGTAGGTAGGTAGTTATAGTAGAAAATATGTCAATGCTCACCATGGTGAAGGAAATACGATGTTTCACAATAACTGCAACAAAACCACAAAATATTCCAACTATTATAGAAATCGACAAACACACAACCTATAATTATCAATAACTCATAAAATTACGCTCAATAGATTTCGATTCTTTTAGATGAAACACGAAATAAATAAATTCCGTCTATCCTTACCTGTCAAACTTCGTAAAAGAGATTCTTCAATTTAATAGGGTGGTAGGCTAGGCTTTTTGATAAAATATCGATATATCGATGTATCGATTTTTTTTATTCGATATATCGATATTTTGAGTCGACATTTTGATCCAATATATCGATACAAAATATCCAATATCGAAAACTTGATCAAGAACATTTTTTTTATTTTATTTATCTGAATAATATAGTCACTGGAATCCAAAACCTTAAAGGATAGGAACGAAGAGAAATTAAATTATTAAAAGAAACAAAAAACCCGACTGCGTAAAACAAATATTAACTGAAAAGAGAAAAACAAGCTTTTTAATCTATAGAATTTGGAATTCAGTTCAGACGAATCTAACGACACCTCATATGCTTAAATCCGTCAAGCCGTTTAGGCTGCAGAGCGTGCCAAAGAAATAGACATACATACATACATACATACATACATACATACATACACTCGAAAAACATAACCCTCCTTCCGGGTCAGTCGGGTAAAAAGTAACCATATTGGGCACTGATTACGACTATTATACCTTAGTATCGTTGAGGTCAAGCAAGTTTGTGTAGGAAAAAGATATTTCTTGATGGGAGCTGTGAAACCGTAATTGTATGTTATTTGTGACTTTGTATATATTCTCTAATCCCCTTAATAAATAAGGTTTAAGTCAAGTATAGTTATACCTAGGATTAAAATATATTCGTCCATATAAACATCTCAAATCTTAATACCTGGCCTGGGTATTACAAGACTGACTTACGCCTTTTTATTAATAAGTGGGTAAATGTATAGTGATGGGCAAACAGGCAAAATTTCCCGTTGAAATTCGGAGCAGCACAACTGGGGTAGAACCACCTTACACCTACTTCCTACTTACAGAAGATCTCAGCCAAATAACATCACTTTAATGTAGTGTTGTGTTCCTGCGGTGAGTAAGGTCGCCAGAGATCAATGAGGAGGCGCTGTGCTGGTAGGATGTTGGGACCAGCGGTGTAGAGAAAACAACACAAAGACAAGAGATATATTAACCAATATTATTGTCAAAATGGAACTAAACCTGTGAAAAAAAAAACGTTTGGTAATTTACTGAGTTTTTATACTCTCGTGTTTTATTTAATAAAACATATTTTTTAATGTTATAAGTACACCTACTATGTAACATTTAGCTACTTTTAGTACCTTTTTTGGGTAACAAAATCTAGTAATCTAGCAACTTTTTGCCAGATGTCTAGCTACTGGGCTACCGTACCCCTAGAAAAAGTACATTTCGTTGCGTTTGCGCGAATAGAAAAGTTATAAAATGTATGAGATTGACATTTGGTTACGCTAGGATCTAGCGTAGTAGCGTATCCTTATGTCAATCTCATACATTTTGTAACGTTTCTATTCGCACAAACGTAATGCAATGTACTTTGTCTAGCGGGGCTGGCAAGAATCTTTATACTACTGGCTTAAAGTATTTTTAATTCAATTTTCATTAAATTCTCAAAAGTTCTGTTTTGAATACTGTGAGCGCGATAACGGGGCGTTCCGAATTGTTGACAGTTCTCAGCTGTCATTATCAAATAGTGCGTTCGAATTGGAGTGATGTCGTTTTTAACAGTTTCAAAATGGGCATTTTTGTATTTGCGTTCGAATTGGAAAATTTCAACAATTTTGCAACTTTTGCCATAAACGATATGTCCCAAATCGAACGATTAGATACAAAAATGACATTTCCATGCTCATCGCCTGCTTGTCACTTGTCTCAACCTACCTTTTTCCTTCAGTTCATCATTAAACAAAGTTAATCTAACAAATTATTCTCTTACCTGTTAGTATTTCTATAAAATTTTATAATAAAAATTAGAATTTTCGCTTCCCGTATGAATTTTCCAAAACATATCTGTCAGATTCAAAGATGTCAAAATATGATCATAAACGACCCTGCCTCGGAGGTGGGTCAAAAGTTCACGATGTCGTTTTTAACTGTTTCCAAGCAAAACGAACGGTGAACGAAAACTGTTCAAAACGCAAATTTCGCCCACAACTTTCCAAATCGAACGCCAGTTGTGATCGTTTTTGGCATTTTGGACTGTTATTTTTGCTACCATACCCCAATTCGAACGCACCTTAACTCAGTACGCAAATTATTGCTGTGAGCACTGTGAGCGATATTATTTAATTTAATTTTATTTATTTATTTATTGTAGCAAGACCAACAGATGTACAATAATAAACATAAAAAAAACTTTTTAACAAAAAAATAAACCACCGAAAACCTTATAAAATTCAAGTTATATTCAAAATTATTTTTTGTTTTTCAGTTTTTTCGGTGGTTTATTTTTTTGTTAAAAAGTTATTTTATAATTTTTAGTGGCTATACTCTACTAATTACTACATGCTTAATTTTTGATTTCTTTTAATGTAATACACAACTCAGCATTAAAATCTGTGAGTGAACAATAAATCATCCCTATTTTCCCACCCTTAGGGTAGGTATTTTTTATTATATGGGACCACCTTCGAGGTATACCCTATCCAATAAAAAAAGAATTATCAAAATCGGATTACTCTATAAGAATTAAGATCTATATCTGTGACCATTCACGTCACACATTATAGAAATATTAATGACATATTATTAACACATTAGCACAAACTTAACACCAAAAAATGATAAATTATAATGAAACACGTCATTGCTTAGTATTCGCCTCGCCGATATCACGCTCAATGTAAAATTCACAATACACACACGCGCAATTCGGAATGTAGCCAAAAGTATATTTTATATTATTGGAGCTAGCAAGCTAGCAACACTGGCAAGCCTAGCGATGGTAACTAACCGTTTCAATAGCTTAGCTAGCCAGCTATATGTGTTGTAAAAGCCAGCTAGCTAGTCAGCTATTTTGGCTACTTGTCTTGAGCGGCGGCGCAGGTTGTTGAATAACGTTCAAGTACGATCTGAGTTCGAAACCTCGCCGCCGCTGCAACAAGTCTAGTCTAGATGATAATATAATAAATTTTGTTTTTAATTTACTTTTTATTTTATTGTATACTCTTTTGAAAAGAAATGACTTTCTGTCATAGGTCGTACGTATTAATAAAAAAAAAAACGAAAATCAACAATAACGTCATCTCTATGTATGGATATGAACTAAAAGCTTTCACAGTACATCGACTCAGTCGTTAGGTGTTGCGCTGCTTCAGATGGTTTTAACGATTTATTTAATAAATAATATTATTACAGAATAATTGAAATTATTTCATACGCAGATGGCACTACCTTAACATTTTACGGTGATACTTGGGGTGAGGTCTACAGTATTGCACAAACAGGGTTTGATAAGGTGTGTCATTGGCTAGCTGTAAATTCACTAACGCTAAATTCTAGTAAAACTAAATATATACCTTTTGCCATGCGAGACAATCTTACTGATAAAAGAAAATGTTATTATAAAATTACTGCACATTCTTGTTTTTCATGTTTTTCTACTAAGTGTACTTGTTCCCCAATTTCTATTACTAATAATATCAAATACTTAGGTATAAATATTGACGAAAACCTTAACTTTCGGGAGCACATTAATAATCTTGCACAGAAGGTAAGAAGATTGACATTTGTCTTTAAGCAACTTAGTAATGTGGCTGACAAAGAACTAATTAAAAATGTCTACCTAGTATTGTGTCAGTCAATACTATCTTACTGTATTTCTTCATGGGGAGGAGCTGCAAAGACTAGCATGATTCAGATTGAACGAGCTCAAAGGCAAATTTTAAAAGTCAGTTTCTGCAAACCTCGATTATACTCGACAGAGACACTATATAAAGAGGTAAAAGTGCTAACAGTCAGACAATTATTCATAATTGCTATAGTATTGCGACAACATAATCTTATACCATTCGATAAGGAGTATGGAAATTCTAATACGAGGAGAAGTCACAAGATTTGTTCCCTTCAAAGTGTCCGAACATCCTTTGCTCAAAGGTTCTTTTCATTCCTGAGTGTAAGATTATACAACTTAGCTAACAAACAATTAAAAATATATAGCATGAAAAGATTTGATTGCAAGGAGGCTTTAAAATTATGGCTTCTATCTATGAATTATCATGATACAGAAAACCTAATGAAAATGTAGATTGTAGTTATAGTTTCTACTGGCACATACACATACATAAACACTTTCTCACATAATATGTAATATACTAACATTTGCACTCACACTTACATCATGCAATATACAATTGTATACATCCACAGCATTCTACACTGACAACATTATACACCTACAACATTATACCACACAACACTATACACACAGAATTTATTTATTTTTGTAAGCAATAATTTATATATATAAATTTTATTCTTACGTTTAATAGTAATTTAAGTATTAACGTTTCTAAATTGTACAATATAATATTTTTTTGTTAATCTCGAGAGGTGGAAACCAGGGGATCCATAGTACGGGGTCTACTCAATTTGGACTCCTGTCTCCCGCTACATATTTAATGAAGTCCTATATAGTATGTAATTAATTTTCTTAGTTTTAACCTGTTGAGTCGCGAATTTGTCAATTTGACAGCTCCCTTGAGTCGCGGTTTTCGCGGCATTACGTCATATTTGCAAATTTTCAAAATGGCGGGCGGCACCCGCGGTCAGTAAATCATAAATATCTACGTATTTACAGTATTAATCAAGAAGCAGTAACTTATAGCGTCATCCTGAATACATTTTCTTATTGGAATCTTATTGGAATTGTAATGAAGTATTACAAGATTCCAATAAGAAACTTAGAAAAAATGCCAACTATGCAAAAACGACACTTCATAAACATTTCGAGTTTTCACTTCAAGACGAATAACTCTGTCCACATATTACACACCTTTATATCAACACGAATAAACGTTCTATCTAATTAATACATTTGTTTTACTAGTCTCAAGTAAGCAATAAAAAGAAATACGATGCTAACGTAAACATTGCGAGCATAATGTAAACAAACTTTTTTTTTTTTTGTGTGCGTCCATTGTTCTCTTATTTTATGACTAGGGTCGGTATTGCTGTTTTTTGTTCGTAAGATAATATGCCAAACTCGACGAATGTTACAAGATTTAAATAATAATCGATGATAAAAATAAATACGAGGTAGATTTGTGGGTCGATATCTAAAAATAGACCTCCACTTTCAGTTCATGGTACACACACATCGTAAATGAATTTCTAACCATTTTTGTTTGTACTAGCTTTTATGAGTCCCTAACTATTAGCTCTTAATGTTATAGGCATAAGGTTCAAAAAAATATTTGTTGATAAAAGCCGTTGCATTACGTGAATTTGAATCTCGTGCCGCGACTCAAAACAAAATGAATTGCGATTAGTGATATTTAACGGATTGCCTGTAAAAGGTGGGTGATTTGTGTAGCTTATTAGTTTATCTAACCGTTTTATTAATGATTTATATAAATCCTGATGTGTGAAATAAAAATTTCTTGATTATAAACACGTGAGTACTTGCGTGTTTAGATTCAAGGAATTCTAATAACACACATAAGTAATTATATAAATTATTACTAAAACGGTTAGATAAACTAATATTCTATACAAATCACTCAACTTTTATAGGAAATACGTAAGTTTATCACACTTACACTTTAATTTTCGGCTAGCCTCGGAGCGAGAAAACGCATTCAGCCGTATTCCACAAAAAAATTACGAAATTCCATTTTTTTTGTACTGGTAGTAACATAATGCGCCCTACAAACGGTTGAGCAATTTAATCCTCTTTATTCACATACCAAACACGTGAGCACTTGAGTACAATACCCAACGATACGATGTTTACAAAAAAAAGCAATTAAGTGAAATTCGAGCCGCCATCTTGGCGGTCCGTACGGACCGTCAGACGCTCTGCGGTAGTCGCAAACGCGAGGTCCGTACGGACCGTCAGACACTCTATCGGTTAAATATTGTAAACGGGGGAGAATAAATAAATTTTATTTATTATTAATAATTAAATTTAATTAAAAAAAAATTGGTTTGAATTCGTTTAATTAGTTTTTTTTTTTTTTATACCCCTTAGGTGGCAAACAAGCATACGGCCCGCCTGATGGAAAGCGGTTACCGTAGAAAAAAAAATACCTTAACGTACCTTTCAAATTAGAATTAATAACATGCACTCGAAAATTACTCTTTCGGAACTTGCAAAACTCAGTTTTGCAGTAAGCGCACGCACACACGGCTATCGGATACGCGGCTATTCAGCTAGAATGGCTTTGGCTAGCCTGCCAGCTATCGGCTAGTGGCGGCTACTGCAGCAAGTAACCTGTGGCGGCTAGTTGGCTACCCGATGTGTGTGACGTAAACTTCTCGTAATAAGGATTGCTTATGATACCTCTATGGTCAAAATACCTGTAAAATCGTGCACTTAAGCTTCAAATTGGTTCGAATTATCAATAGATAGACAGGTATTTTCAGCATAGAGGTATAAAAAGAAAACTCCTCATTCTAGCGGTAGTGACGGGTCGCTCACTTCCCTCCAATATGGCGAGGAGGGCGATGGCTGCCACACGCGTCATACTTGTGAACAGGTGCTGCTTGTGGGGGCTGGTCTACTTAAGTTTGCTATTTATTTACATATAAAATATTTTTTCAGTCTACTTTGTAATTTTGCCGCCGCGCCGGGGCACGCAATTGTTTTCAGTGCGATTAGAATGTAAATATTATGTAATTAATCTAAGCCGGTTTTGAAAAGAGTAATTGCTGAGTTTATTGCCGGCTCTTCTCAGCAAATGCAACCTTCCGAACCGGTATTAGAGTATTAGAGTCAGACTTTTCATAAGTGCCTGCGAAGGTCTATTTGAATAAATGATTGTGAATTTTGAATTTGAATTTTAGCTAGCCAGTAGCCATCCAGTAGCCAATAACTAATTATCGTGTTGACAGATAACATAGCCGTGGCTATTTTGTGAATAGCCGTTTTTTGGCTAGTTATATGAATAGCTACCCATCTCTAGCAAGCAAGCGCAGTGATGCCAACTTAGCTACTTTATATTATAGCTAGATCTAGCTATTTTTTGGTGTTAGGCAGCTACAATTTAATGAAACTTGTAACTAAATTTATTTAGCTACTTTTTCTAGCTACTTTTCAATACTTTCAAAAGTTCGTAATAGGGCACTGGGTCTCAATAGAAAAAGACTAAACGCGTCGCTATTGGCCTAGATGTGGGTATAGGTCGGTGGCCGTAAGGAGTTTTCTTATGATACTTTATTGTCAAAATACCTGTCAAAATGTTGATATTTGGATCCAATTTGAAGTTGTGGTGGTATTTCCGCAAAAGCCATAAATAAGAATAATTGAACCTTAAGTACACGATTTGACAGGTATTTTGACCATAGAGGTATCATAAGAAACCTCCTCATTTAAAACTAATGATCGCTGTTAAATATATTGTGAAAATTAATTACCTTTGAAAAAAAAAACGTATTTAATTTACTGATTTTTAATTCTCTTTAACAATGTTTTTGTTATCTACCTACTTAGAAACATTCAGCTACTTCTAGCAACTTTTTTGGGTATCAAAATCTGGCAATCTAGCTACTTTTTGCAAGATGTCTAGCTACTTAGTAAAGCTAGCAGTTGGCAACACTGAGCAAGCGTCGGTCAGTCAGTTACGTCTGTCAAGTTTGTTGGTTCTCGACTGATGATAATATCATAACAAATAATCGTCCATCCATCCAGGGCGAGCCGGGGAGCGCAGATAACCTCATAAGGGCAGGCGGGGAGCCCCCAGCCCCAGCGTCAGTCATCGGGATGTGGTCACTGGAGTACGGTGCAAATGCGGGCTCGGAGGGGCCAGTCCACTAGTTGTAGGCACCATGTCGGTGATGGCGGGGCGAGGCCCGGTGCGGAGCAGCGCGCGGCTGAGCGGCGAGGCGGGTGCGGGTGCGGGGCCTCTACACGCACAGCCAGCACAGACGCCAGGGCCGGGGCCGGGGCGCGTGGGCCGGCCGGCCGGGACCAGCGAGGGCGCGGCGGCGCGGCGAGCTCGCGCGGCCGAGCGGGCGCTGGAGGTGGAGGACAGCCCGCGCGTGCTGCGCGACAAGTGCCGCCGACTCGCGCGTGCCCTCCGGAATGCCAAGCATCTCGTCGTGAGTACCGACCCACTTGCTCCACCCGAGACCTCAGTGTAGCCCTCAATTTACTCCCTCCTTACCAGAAATACCCGATGTATGATTATTAGGTAAAACATATTAAAATATGATGGCTAAGCTTTATATTAAGTGACGACGAGTATAGGCGCAATTTTTATTCTGGTGAAGTAACTTATTATTATAAACATACTTACAAAACCGTTTGAAAGAAAACGTTATTTTTTTTTTAATTTTCGTTTTCGTCCAAGCCTTATTCTATATTTTCCTCATTCCTTTTTTGACGCAAAATCGAATGAAATACGTGTTAAAAGTCGCGGCGCGAGTGTAGTGTACTTATTGTTGTAGTGTTTTATTTTGATAAATATTGTTAGTTACAAAACAATCTGCTAATCCTGACCCCGTGTAGTACTTGTCTGTCTCACCCCTAGAGTGTTTTTATAAAGTTGGAGGTGCGAAGCGTAAGCATCTGTAACAAACCGCAGAGACCGTGGGGTATGGTTGTCTGCAGTTTGTTACGCAATGGCAAAGAGACTGCTTTTCCCACATCGCCGGAGCCATTGATATCCGAAAGTCGCTAAAATATGCCAATACATTTCAACAGAAACTTTGACCTTACACAAGAAGTTTGACTTTATAAAAATAGAAAACAATGTGTTTTGTGTGTTAATTTTGTTGATTATTCGTATCCTTGGACTGATTGGACTCTACAAAACATCAATAAGTGCATATTTCTCTTCATTTCAAACAAGTAACTATTTAGGTTATGTTGAGATTTTATTTTTCATATTATTCCTATACTTTACAATAATACAATACACATACAATACACATGACCACACCTACCTAAAAAAAATGGCGTAATTTTTGGAGTTGTCGCTTAATGTAAAGCTTACCAAAATGATAATTGACTTTATTATTGTGACTGCATATTCTGTAAGGTGGAGGTACTTCCCCAGTTGAGCTGCTCTTTGAGCGAATAAACGCTATGCTCTACCTCTCTCATGACTTTCAAGTCAATAAAAAAAAATACTGCCATGGTACAGCGGTCAGCTATATCTCCGAGTTCCGAGTGCCTTGTGGCAAAGGCCTCCTCCCCAACTATCACTATTGTACTCTTTCTGTTGCCGCTCTTGGTCCCAAGGTTTGACAGATTTTGCCCACCCATTTTTTTCGCCTGACATCCTTGACGTTTGCCATCTCTGGAATACCAATGTGTCACTTGCTTGCTACATTTATCCAGGCTGCATCTCAGCAGGTGTCCTGTCCTCTTACATTTTAGTTGATCAACACATGTGAGTATTTTGGTTACTATCGTTTTTGATCTATATATCCTCATTTCGGATCTTGTCTTTTAGCTTTGCTCCTGACATATTTCGTTCCATTGCACACTAATTTTGCAAGCTTCTCTCTATGGTGCTTTATTACTAAGTCGGATTACATTTGACGATCGCACCGCACCGGTCATCCCGTGTGTAGTAACTGAAGGCACCCCTGTAAATATTGTCATATAACTGTCATTGTCAAATTTTGCCCACCCATTGTTGCTTTATAGCAACCGACCGCGACCGGCTGTCAGTCGGGCCACAGGCGCCACGGCGCTCCGAGCGACCGGTGCGGTTGGACGGCAGTCGCATCACAATGCAAATAGAAACTATGTTTTAGTACATATTTTTGATTGCGTTCAATCTATGTATATACCCTATATGTATATACCCTAAAAACCTTCAAAAAGAAATTTACTCTTAATTATATAATAAAAAATTAACCAACAATGACGTAGGAACTCTAATTGTTTGATGTCTAATGTTTTGAAGCCAGCGGAAAAATCAGCATTACCATAAATTTTGGTACAATTAGTACTTTTCTATGGATCACGTTGTGCTCTTCCACTGACTTCAAAAATGTTGTTGAGTTAAATAGCATCTTAAGGGTAAATATATAAAATTTTATCATAATTATATTTATGACTAGCTTTTTGCCCGCGGCTTCGCTCGCGTAGACTATAAGATTTGTTCGCGTAATAAACGCTAAGATATTAATTTCGTGAAGATTCCTAATTGTTCTTGTGAACTCGGTGGCCAATGCGATGATGGGAGCGCGGTGCGGCGACAGCTGGTGGAGGACCACGTGCTCCCATCCATCAATCATCAATCAGCCAGGACTTTGCTTTTTAAATGAGTAATTTTAATCTTTTACTTATATAAAGCCGGCCAAGCTCAAGACTTAGTCTCACTCGCGCACCGAGGGCTCTGACCTTCCTTGGACGTATATTTATTGGATTGGGCCATCACTTTTGTTTAAAACCGGACCGCATAATTAAGTTTGTTTGTGAAGGAATTTGGATGATATTGAAAAAACTGTGCTAGTATATTGTTCTATATTTCCTATACTTTTTCCAGATTTTTCGCATTGCGAACCTCGGAGATTGGAATTATTCATCAACAGTCAAAAAGTCTTAAAAAATAATAGAAACATGTTTTATAATGTACAAATAAAGCCCTTTCATTTGATACCTCACTTAAATTTGTAGCCCTGCTTTGAAAATGCAGGGCCCACTTTGTTCACCTTTACAACCGTAAAAGTAAAAAAAAATATATTTGCAATAAGGTTGGGTAAGCAATAGTTAAAACTATTCCAAATTTTAAATCAACAGCATTACTGGTTGTTGAAATATACCTACCGCTGTATCAGTCGAACAGACAGACTAACTGGCACCATAAGGGTTCCTTTATTAGCTTTTTAGTTCGGAACCCAAATAAAAACGAAATACAAGTCACTAATAACGATATCCCAAGCACTATACTAAAATTTGTGGCAAAGTAGATGCCTCATAGAGTAGGTATAGGCTACACGTTAAGAAAGGATTTCCCGAAACGTAACCACTTGAAAGAGAAATTGGACTCTGGCTGCAAGCAGGTTCTCACGTTATCAATTTGGAGCAGCCCGAGCAGGGAGGTTCCTCCCCCTTACATCGCAGTTGTGTTCCTGCGGGCCGTATGCTTGTTTGACACATAAGTGGTATAACAAAAAAAAAAAAAAAAGTAAGTTCGCCAGAGCTGGGTGTAGGGGACCAGTATGTAGTGGGCACCAAATAATACACAGCGACTCCTCACAACCTACAAACACTTTTCAAGAAGGGTGTAGAGAGAGATTCGGTAAAGCGTGAGTGATACTCCTGGTGTTGCAAGCGTCAATAGGCAACCTTAACTGCTTGCCATCAGACGAACAGCAAGTTTTTTATTTCTCCTGTCTTCGTCGTAAGTGTAACTATTTATATGCCCTATATATGCCTATATGGCTACCAGTATGGTACTTTTGTCGATCAGTCTGGCCACCACATACTATGGTGCGTAAAGAGCACAGGCAGGATTCCGCTCTACTCCGACTTTAATGACATGATTCATAGGGCTCTTGCCAGAGCTCTCGTGTCAGCTATTCGTGTATCGAGTGGCTTGAAGCGTAACGATGATAAGAGCTCCATCTGACATTAATGTCCTGGAGCTGGAGCTGGAGCTCATTGTATTTTTCGCTACATATCGAGGCGTCTGATTGACGGTTCCTATAGCCAAAGGGCTGACGAATACTCCAGCTAGAAGATTAGCATCACCATACAAAATGGTATCGCCCGCCGCCTGCACAGTTTGGGCACACTACCAACTGGCAGCAAATTAGATCAGTTATATTCTCTTTGTGAACTGCTGGTCTCTTTTTTATTTTTATTTGTGTTCTGTTTGTTTTCTATTTCCCACTTAGTCTGTCAAGCAATTTCATCATATCTGAATTGTTCATGGTCGTTTTTGAGAAATCGATGAACATACATGTAAAAAAAGAACATACGCGTCCAACTTAGAGTTTCCTCCTTCTTTTTTGAGTCGGTTAAAAATAGGATACCTTTTATCACGGGAGAGTTCCCGCGAGGGTGGTACAGTGGGAATAGTTACTCGACCCAGAGCTATGCCATATGTAGGCAAAGAACTTTAAATGAGAACACATCGTGAAGTTTGCAGGTTCGATTCTTACTTAGGTAAGCCTTTTTCATAAGTTCGTCAATGCAGCTGTACTTATTTGTAGCTTTTTTTTGTAGTGAACAAAACTGAATGGTCAAACGGGAGAGCGCTGATGGCTCTCATCAACCAAAAAATTTTCATCAAAATCATTGATCCTGTCATAAAATTGTGAGAACGAAACCATAGTGCGATTCAGGAAAAAGACAACGCCATCTAGTAGTTCTCTCCCTCTGTCTGTGCCGTGAAACGGCCTCTAAATAAATAAATTGAGATATCTTTTTTTCCCGTGAGCCGATTTTGATGAAACAAAGCCTAGTTGAAGCGCCAAGCAACGCTCAATCACCTTAGAAAGACAGACAGACATTTTTTTTTAAAATGGTATTTATGTATTGTGTTAGTCATTCTACATCACCCCCAATCAGTTTTTGGTAAATATATTCAATGTACAGACACGACTTTTCTACAGTTTTATTATATGTATAGATGTTTATCGGACTACAGGTGTACACGGGAGCGGGCATTAGCACAGCGGCCGACATCCCCGACTACCGCGGGCCGCACGGCGTCTGGACGCGGCTGCAGCGAGGAGAGACCGTGGGGTGAGTGGTTCCGCCTCCCTCTAGCTCGTATATACACTCACTGCACCGTGCAGGGACTGACGTGTGTGTGTCGACAGACGCGTGGAAGTGTCACGCGCGCGGCCCACCTACACGCACATGGCGCTGACGGCACTGTGGGCGCGCGGCGCGCTCAAGTTCGTCGTGTCGCAGAACTGCGACGGGCTGCACCTGCGAGCCGGGCTGCCGCGGCGCGCCCTGGCCGAGCTGCACGGCGACATGTACGCCGAGCTGTGCGGCCCGTGCCGGCGGCTCTACCTGCGCGCCTTCGACACCACGCAGCGCACGGCGCGGCACGCGCACGGCACGCGGCGGCTGTGCCACGCGTGCGGCGCCGAGCTGCGCGACTCCATCGTGCACTTCGGCGAGCGCGGCCGCGCCGCGTGGCCGCTCAACTGGGCCGGCGCGCTGCGGCACGCGGCCCGCGCCGACGTGGTGCTGTGCCTCGGCTCCAGCCTGAAGGTGCTGCGCCGCTACCCGCGCCTGTGGCGCATGCACGCGCCGCCGCGCGCCCGCCCGGCGCTCTACATTGTCAACCTGCAGTGGACGCCCAAGGACGCGGCGGCGGCGCTCAAGATCAACGCGCGGTGCGACGCGGTCATGGCGCAGGTGGCGCGCCGGCTGCGGCTGCGCGTGCCGCGCTACCGGCGCGGGCGCGACCCGCTGCTGGCGCACGCCGAGCCGCTGGCGGGCCCCGAGGCGCACACCACGCGCCGCGCGCCGCTCCACCCGCCGCGCGGGTGCGGCTCGCCCTCCTCGCCCGCCTCGCCCGCCTCGCCCTCCTCGCCCTCCTCGCCCTCCTCGCCCTCGCCCTCCGACTCGGACGAGGAGGTGCCGCTGGGTCGGCTCGCGGACCGCCTGCGCGATCCCGACCTGCTGCGCGCCTTCCAGGTCGGCTATTTATGTATTACATGTGCCGACGTATATTACACGTGTACATTAGATTTTAGCAACAAATAAACCAGAACCAGTTTTCACTAGTAAAAACAGAATGGTGTACAGTTTGATACAAAATAGAATTAAAGTTATTTAATGATCTCTGTCAAGGAAATTCTTTTTTGTCATGTGTTTGAAGAAGCCTTGCTGGGTCTTGAACAAGTCTACATGATCTGGGGCTCTACCGCGTAACTTTGGTGGTAATCGTAACGAAAACCATTAATTATTTCATCCAATGACGCGCACGCGGTACGACGCAACGAAGACCATTCGTGGGCCCTGATTGGTTGAAATTATATAGCATTTTTTCCGCGGGATCCAAACTGAGAAGGCATATTCCAATTGACTTCTGATGAATGAGCAGTATAAGATTTTAATGACTTGACTGACTTGAAGTCTTTGGTTACACGAAATAAGAATCCCAAAAAAATCATTGATTTTGTAGTAATTTTATCAATATGTTGATCAAAGAGAAGCTTTGAGTCAAGTGTAACGCCAAGGTCAACTATTTTATCAGTTCTTACAAGTGTCTTGTTAAAGAGTAATTAAAGTCGAACGCATGATTTCTGGTAAGTGTGATAGAGTTGCTTTTAAGAATGTTCAAGTCCAGTTTATTTTCTAAACAATAGTAGCAAAGGTTATCAAGATCCTGTTACAATAGTGATGCGTCTTTAGGAGACTTAATTTCTTTTAAAATTTTCATGTCATCCACAAATAGTAAAAAGTTAGAATTTATAAAACACCTATTTCATTTATGAAGATAACGAACATGAGTGGACCCAGTATGGAACCCTGCGGAACACCAGAGGTAATAGTGATTGGAGCCGACTCATAACCATTTAGAACTACAGTTTGGCACGATCGTTTTATAGTTTAGGCAGTAGTTTTATACCACTATAGTGGCAAACAAGCATACGGCCCGCCTGTCGGTTAGCGGTTACCGTAACCTATGGACGCTTGCAACACCAGGAGTATCACGCGCGCGGATCCGACTCTGCAGAAATCTGTTCACACCCTTTTTGAAAGAAACCCTATGCTGTACTCCATTGGGAAAACCATCATTCCACAGGAAGGAAGCTCCTTTGAGCCCGCACAGTACCTACGAAACAATTCTCGTTGCAGGTCACCATGCACTCCGGGGAGGCCACCATCCTGCTGCGCGCGCGTCACGCGCCGCGCGACCGTCCCGCCCGCACCGACCACAGTACCCACCACACCACCCACCCCACCCGTACCGACCACCCCACCCACATCAACGGACACGCGGCCGGCCACGCCAACGGCGCGCTCGGCTTCGGCTGCAAGCTGCGCCGCCTGCTCGAGTACGAGCCGCGGATAGAGCACGCCCGACTCGACGAGAAGCGCGCCCCGCACCGCCCCTACGAGCCCCGGGCCCCACACGTCAAATCGGAGCCGAAGTCGGAGTCGGGCCTGACCCCGAAGCTCGAGATAAAACCTATGGCGAAGCTCGAGATAAAACCTATGGCGAAGCTCGAGATAAAACCTATGGCGAAGCTCGAGATAAAATCTAAGCTCGAGCCGAGGTCGACGGACGGCAGCGCGTCGTCCGGGTCGGAGGGCGGCGAGTGCGCCGGCGCCGGCTCCCTCGCGGCCGCCATCATCCGGCGCGCCGTGCTGCTGTGCCGCGCCTCGCTCTACTCGGGCCTGCACACGATCATCGCGCCCGAGCCGGCCCCCCCGCCGGCGCCCCCACCCGCGCCGCCCCCCGCGCCTCCCCCGCCGTCCGCGCCCGCGCCCCCGCCGCCGCCGCCCGAGTGCGCGTGGTGCATGCGGCGGCACGCGTCGCGCCGCTGCCTGTGGTACGGCCCGCCGCGGCTCACGGCGCTGCGGGCGCGCGCGTGGCGCCGCGTGCGCCCCGGCGCCCCGCGCGTGCTGTGCGCGTGCTGCACCGGCCCCGGCCCCGGCCCCGGCCCCGGCCCCGGCTCCGGCTCCGGCTCGGGCCCCGACGCGGAGGTGGACGACGCGGGCTGGTACGGCAAGGGGTACCGTAAGGGGCGCCGACGCCGCCGGTAGCGCGAGCCCGACGCCCGCGCCCCCGCCCCGCGCCCCGCCCCGCCCCCGCGCCGGCGTCGAACCCCGCCCCCGCCCCGCCCCTGCACCCGCCCCCGAAGCCGCCGTGACGGGGTCGTTGTGTTATATAAAAATGAAAACGATTAGCTGCGCCTCGAGAGCGCCGAGTGACTTTTTGTATTTAATTCTTCGACGTACGACGACGATCGTATCGGAGCGTGATAACCAACCTCGTGGAACCTCGCGCTCAATGTGTCGGAGTGAAGCCGTACGTAGTAGTCTATGGTTGTGACGCAAGTGCTTAAGGGCACCTCGGTCCCCACTCATCGCCTGATCTCAATTAATGTTCACAAATGTACAACTGAATTGAAATTATTGAATCGTACGTGTCTCGCGAGTGACAAATCACCGTAGCATGTAGTTAATAAGGAGATGAGATCGCCCGCAGCCGCGGGGCGATGTTAGTATGTTTAGTTGTAAGTTAGCCAATGACGGACGAGCTACGACACTCGGCTCGCGTTTGTGCCGATATTGATGTAATAGATGATAAGTACGATAACGCATTTGTTCGTACACAAATGACACGTTTTGTAAATGCTGCTAGTTTATATGATGTGTGTGTTTGTGAGCGTGTATGTATGTATGTGTGTGTGACGACTGCGGATGCAACATGTCGACGAGATATATTTATAATTTAATAAACTTTACCAATATGAAATATTTGTTTTTTTTTTTTGTAACTGCTTTACTTTGAGTATTTAGAACTGCTTTATAAGCAAAATTGATTGCTCTGATTCGTGCTCTCGTCAATAACTATTGTACTCTACTAACTTTTTTTTTTTTTTTTATTTATTTATTCTAACTACTGGTACAGGTACAGGTACTAAAACAGCCAATGCATAAAAGAGAACATACATAATGCCTTTACTTACAACATATCTCAGACTTTGTAATTTACATAGAATTGACCGTAATCTATTACATACCAGATCAACATGCAGATTCCAACCAAAACGACTGTCGATAATCAGTCCGAGGTATTTATTTATTTATTTATTTATTAGGTCTGCCAACGTATATTACACATCTTAAAGTAAATAAAATCATGTAAATCAACACTCATAGTGTAAATACAATTAAAGGCAAACACATCATGTTATTAAACTAAACTAATTAGTGGTGAGTGGTATGGAAAACATTAAATGGCTCATTACAAAAAAAAAAAAAAAAAAGTACTATATAGATATAAACTTAAAAAGACATATTTTATAGCATGAAAGTGAACAAGACAATATGTCAGTTTTATTACACTTGTAAAACCTGTTGTGCTCGCTGCAAAGTCTTGATATAATGCTATTGACACCAACATTAGTCCTAGACGTATTCACATTAAATGGCTTAAAGTTAATTAGCCTAGAACTTGGACGAGGAACAGTAAAATAAGGACAATTGACATGATCCCTCACAATCTTGTACAGTAAAACTTGATCCATTACCCAGCGGCGGTCCTTAAGAGACGTCATTTTGAAAAACTTTAACCTATCCTCGTAAGATGGAAGCTCATGTCGTTTATTTTGATGGAATGTGAGGAAAAACATGAATCTCTTTTGAATTCTTTCAATCCTGTGTGAGTGGTTATTGTAGTAAGGTTCCAGATACAAGAGCAGTATTCCAAAGTGGTTCGAACCAGTGCATAGAAAGTAGATTTAAGAGCCAAAATATTCTTAAAGATTCTGCAGGTTCGCCAAATAAACCCCAATAACTTTAATGATTTGGTAACTATAAGATCAATGTGTTGAACAAAAGAAAGTTTACTATCCAGGATAACTCCGAGGTCTCTTATGAAATCGACTTCATCCAACTTAGTGGAGTTTAATGAGTAAGATGTTGTTAGGGGAAGTCTTTTTTTTGTAAATTTAATATGCTTACATTTACTTAGATTTAATGGGAGTTTATTTTTTGAACACCAATCTGAAATATTATTTAAATCATCTTGAAGAGATAGATAATCAACTGAGTCATGAATTGTTTTGTAAATCTTTAAGTCGTCCGCAAATTATGAAAATTTTGAGCTTTTTATAACTGCCGTCAAGTCATTTATGAATAATAAAAATAAAATTGGTCCCAAATGTGAACCCTGGGGGACACCTGAGGTAACCTTAAAACACCGTGAATCCACAAACTACTATTTTTTGAGTTCTGGAATTTAAATATGATGAAAACCATTCGAATAGCCTCCCGTGAATGCCGATGTTGCTGAGCTTACGTAATAATAGGATATGATCGACTCTATCGAAAGCTTTGCTGATATCAGTATAAATTGCGTCCACTTGATAACCTTTGTCTATTTCTTTAGTTAAATCTGAAATGTAGCAAGCCAAATTTGTGGCAGTAGACATTTTACTATGAAAGCCATGCTGTTGGGGAATTAAGATCGATTTAAGATGGATTTATAGGAGGACACAATTTCTAGTTTCTTACAATTACACATACTTTTATTCATGTTGTCATGGAAGCAGTCATACGTGTGGCCCTTAATTTGAATGGTAATCTGTTTACATTTATTGTAAGGTGAAAGTATAGACATACATTTAGTTTTTTCGATATTTATAAGAATCCCATTGTCATGAGCCCAACGCACAACGTTATCGAAGTCATCTTGCATTACATCTTGTATTGTTTTTTGGTCTGTGTGGCTATAGATAATACATGTGTCATCAGCGTACATATACGATTGACATTTTTTAATTACATTAGGCATGCTATTTACATGCATTATGTATCCAACTGGGCCATAAACTGAGCCAGTAGGCACCCCAAACTTTATATTACCTCTCTTACTATCAGTCCCACATATACGGACAGTGAGATGTCTATTATTTAGATATTCCCTAAGCCATGAACTAACTGGACCCCTTATACCACACTCCTGCATAGACTGCAGTAAGATTCCAATAAGAAACCTGGAAAAAATGCCAACTATGCAAAAACGACACTTCATAAACATTTCGAGTTTTCACTTCAAGACGAATAACTCTGTCCACATAACTTATTTATTTATTTATTTAAGCCTTTTAATACAGATAATTTCAAAGTACTTAATTATTACAATATTTTTACATGACATCGACACATATAATTTCTGTTTGCCTATTTTTGGCAAAGGCCTCCTCCAACCTCTTCCACTCCTCTCTATCTCTCGCCGTCCTTGTCCATGTTTTTCCTGCGATTTCCTTTAATTCGTCCTCCCACCTTTTGAACGGTCTCCCCCTCTTTCGTTTATTGTATTTTGGGAACCAATTCATTAATGTTCTACTCCATTTCTCCCTTCCCCTTACTGTGTGTCCTGTCCATCTCCATTTTAATTTCTTTACTTTAAGTGCAACATTTTCTATTTTTGTACGTCTTCTGAGTGTTTCGTTTTTCAATTTATCCAGTCTCCTTTTCCCGAGCATACTTCTTTCCATGGCAGTTTGACAGACTTCTAACTTTTTGGTATGGGCTTTTATTAGAGCCCAAGTTTGTTGTTGAGTAAAAACTACTTTTTTCAAAGATTTGTTTAACGACATATATGTGGTCCATAGTCGAAAAGTCGCTTCTAAACCCCGCTTGCTCCTTTGGTTGATTCTCATCAAGTATTTTTGTTATGCGCTTAAGCACCTATGTATGTTATGTTATGTTACCTTCGCAAAGACTTTGTAAATGTTTGACATTAGACTGATCGGTCTGTAGTTGTTTATCTCGTTTTTGTCTTCTTTCTTGTGTATCAGTGTGATTGTCGAACAAGTCCAATTTAACAAGTATAATTTCTGTGTTTAAAACTTCGTTGAATATGGTCGTCAGTATGGGTGCAACATAAGTCTTCCCAGCTATAAGTAGTTCATTACTTATCCGATCTGGTCCTGGTGCTTTATCTCTTTTTTGAGTTTCGATAGCTGTTTCTATTTCATGAGTCATGAATTCAGGTACTTTGGTATAGTCAGCTAAATCAGTTTCTTCAGTAGTGGTTTTCCTTGAATACCTAATTAATTCCTAGAAAGTTGTAGCTATGGATATTAAGTCCTGTATTTTCGTCATAGGTTTTCCTTTTTTATCTTTGAGGTTAGGTATCCTTTAGGTATTTTTTAGGTATCTTTTAGATCTGTGAGCTGCTTTACCGCCTTTTTTATTCCTCCAGTGTTCCTTATGTGTTCATCAAATGTTTTAAGTCGCAACTTCTGTCGATCTCTTCTCATACTATCTATCTATCTATCTATCTATCTATCTATCTATCTATCTATCTATCTATCTATCTATCTATCTATCTATCTATCTATCTATCTATCTATCTATCTATCTATCTATCTATCTATCTATCTATCTATCTATCTATCTATCTATCTATCTATCTATCTATCTATCTATCTATCTATCTATCTATCTATCTATCTATCTATCTATCTATCTATCTATCTATCTATCTATCTATCTATCTATCTATCTATCTATCTATCTATCTATCTATCTATCTATCTATCTATCTATCTATCTATCTATCTATCTATCTATCTATCTATCTATCTATCTATCTATCTATCTATCTATCTATCTATCTATCTATCTATCTATCTATCTATCTATCTATCTATCTATCTATCTATCTATCTATCTATCTATCTATCTATCTATCTATCTATCTATCTATCTATCTATCTATCTATCTATCTATCTATCTATCTATCTATCTATCTATCTATCTATCTATCTATCTATCTATCTATCTATCTATCTATCTATCTATCTATCTATCTATCTATCTATCTATCTATCTATCTATCTATCTATCTATCTATCTATCTATCTAGGTTAGGTTAGGTTAGGTTAGGTTAGGTTAGGTTAGGTTAGGTTAGGTTAGGTTAGGTTAGGTTAGGTTAGGTTAGGTTAGGTTAGGTTAGGTTAGGTTAGGTTAGGTTAGGTTAGGTTAGGTTAGGTTAGGTTAGGTTAGGTTAGGTTAGGTTAGGTTAGGTTAGGTTAGGTTAGGTTAGGTTAGGTTAGGTTAGGTTAGGTTAGGTTAGGTTAGGTTAGGTTAGGTTAGGTTAGGTTAGGTTAGGTTAGGTTAGGTTAGGTTAGGTTAGGTTAGGTTAGGTTAGGTTAGGTTAGGTTAGGTTAGGTTAGGTTAGGTTAGGTTAGGTTAGGTTAGGTTAGGTTAGGTTAGGTTAGGTTAGGTTAGGTTAGGTTAGGTTAGGTTAGGTTAGGTTAGGTTAGGTTAGGTTAGGTTAGGTTAGGTTAGGTTAGGTTAGGTTAGGTTAGGTTAGGTTAGGTTAGGTTAGGTTAGGTTAGGTTAGGTTAGGTTAGGTTAGGTTAGGTTAGGTTAGGTTAGGTTAGGTTAGGTTAGGTTAGGTTAGGTTAGGTTAGGTTAGGTTAGGTTAGGTTAGGTTAGGTTAGGTTAGGTTAGGTTAGGTTAGGTTAGGTTAGGTTAGGTTAGGTTAGGTTAGGTTAGGTTAGGTTAGGTTAGGTTAGGTTAGGTTAGGTTAGGTTAGGTTAGGTTAGGTTAGGTTAGGTTAGGTTAGGTTAGGTTAGGTTAGGTTAGGTTAGGTTAGGTTAGGTTAGGTTAGGTTAGGTTAGGTTAGGTTAGGTTAGGTTAGGTTAGGTTAGGTTAGGTTAGGTTAGGTTAGGTTAGGTTAGGTTAGGTTAGGTTAGGTTAGGTTAGGTTAGGTTAGGTTAGGTTAGGTTAGGTTAGGTTTTTTTAGTTTTCCCAGGCCAGGTACACCCCTGACCTGGGGAGTATATTATCGACAACACTATGCTAAGTGATACAACTGTGTGTCTATACTTATTATAGTTGACATTATTAGTAATTAATAGTTACATTGAGTCATTTATAGTTTAAGGTTTCAAGATTGTTTCATATAGAATGGTATGATTACAATTTGGTATTTGTTAAGGCTGGGCAGTTTACCTATTATTTGCAGACAGAGAATTTTAATGGGCCCAGTTTTCTTATACATGTTTATAATAATTGCAGTGTCAGCTGCCTTTTCTAATCCTACTATATATATGGTTATAATTTATTATAGCTAGGTAATTGTAATTATTGTTATTGATAACAAGCATTTAATAAAATATCGCAGCCAGGATGCCCATCTGGCACTGGCGGTTTATCATATTACATCAAGTGAAAGGCAAGGCGCAGACACCGTGCGCGGCGCAAGCGACCCTGCAGACAGGCCATCCCTATTGAGCCACTGCTCAAGGACTTGTCCACTAGTCCGCCCACACCGCGCCAGGCACCACCGCCTCCCGCGCGCCCAGCGCCCCCCCCCCCCCCCACACGCCCCCAACAGGCCCCGTGCGCATCAACCTGGATAATGGTTTGATCCCACGAGGACAGAGAGAGGGGGGGGGGGCGCAGGACGCGCGGCCCCAAAACACAGGATGCATTTACAAAATGTTGCTCAATGGTGAGCCTATTTCTAGTGACAGCTGACACCCCTAATCCTAATAATTATAATACATTGATAGTTTGTTATAGTTGGGCGATTATAATTATTATAATTATAGGTAAGAATTAAAAACTTAAATAGTGCAGCCAGGATGCCCATCTGACACCGGGGGTCTTTCATATTACATCGAGTGAAAGGCAAGGCGCAGACACCGTGCGCGGCACAGGCGACCTCGCAGACAAGTCATCTCTATTGAGCCACTGCTCAAGGACCCATCCACGAGTCCGCCCACCCCACGCCAGGCTCCACCACCTCCCGCGCGTCCAGCGCCCCCCCCCCCCCCACCACACCCCTAACAGGTCCCGTCCGCATCAACCTAGATAGCGGTTCGATCCCACGAGGACCGGGTGAGAGGGGGGGGGGGGGGGCGCAGGACGCGCGGCCCCAAATCACAGGATGTATTTACAATTGTTGGTCAATGATGAGCCTATTTCTAGTGATTATTTACATTCCTAATCATAAAATAAATATAATACACTGATGATTTGTTATAGTTGGGTGAAACTAGTTATTATTATAGGTAAGAGTTACAAGTTAAATAGTGCAGCCAGGATGCCCATCCGGCACTGGTGGTCTTTCATATTGCATCGAGTGAAAGGCAAGGCGCAGACGCCGTGCGCAGCACAAGCGATCCCGCAGACAGGCCATCCTTATTGAGCCACTGCTCAAGGACCCGTCCACGAGTCCGCCCATTCCACGCCAGGCATCACCGCCTCCCGCGCGCCCCGCGCCCCCCATCCCCCCGCACCCCCAACGGGCCCCGTTCACCTAGCGGTTTAATCCCATGAGGACCGGGCGAGAGGGCGAGAGGGAGGGGGGGGCGCACGACGCGCGGCCCCAAAACACAGGATGTATTTACAAAGTATTGCTCAATGGTGAGCCTATTTCCTAATCCTAAGAAAAAATATATTACATTAATAGTTAATTATAGTTGGGTAATGATAGTTGTTATTATAGGTAAGGGTTACAAAGTTAAATAGTGCAGCCAGGATGCACTTCTGGCACAGGCATTGCATTCTATATTGCATCGAGTGAAAGGTAAGACGCAGACGCAGACGCCGCGCCAGCGATCACGCAGACGATCCATACCCATTGAGCCACGGGGGGGGGGGGGGGGGGGCAAGAGACGCGCAGCTCCCAAGCACAAGATGATTTTACAAAGTTTAGCTCAAAGGTGAGCCCATTTCCAGTGTCAGCTGAGTGTCAACTGACACTAGAAATAGGCTCACCCCCATCCCAATAAATATTATACATTAATGCTTTGTTTTAGTTAGGTAATTATAATTATTGTTATTGATAACAAACGATAACAAACGATAAATCAACATAAAATAAAATAGCGCAGCCAGGATGCACTTCTGGCATCAGTGGTTTTTCATATTGCATCAAGTGAAATGAAAAGTGAAAGGCAAGGCGCAGACTCCGCGCGCGTCGCAAGCAACCCCGCAGACAAGCCACCCCTATTGAGTCACTGCTCAAGGACCCTTGCATGAGTCCGCCCACCTCGCATCAGGCACCACCGCCCTTAGCGTATATACAATGCACCTCCATTTACAATAACTCAAATGGTTCATTAATACAATTTACATAAATACAATTTAATTAATACAGGTGTACGTATACACCTATATCCCTATATACCCCGTGCACACACATTCTCCCGCGCACATACGTCCCCCCCGAAGCCCACCGCAGTTCCAATTTCAACTAACCTTTGTGTTTCAAATCCTACCCGCCCACCCTAGTCCAACCACAATACATTTTTATGTTCGTGTGTGTGAGTGCGTGTCAGTTCCCGTGGTTGGTAGATGTAGGTGTAGGTGTATGTGTGGTTCAGTCCGGATGTGTGCAGACGATTTCCATGGCAAGTAGGGGTCCGGGTTAAGTTCTATGCTATGTTAATGTAATGACAAATATCAATGAGTCTACGTTGGTACGGTATCAGCGCGAGCCAGCGCGGGTGGCTGCGCAGCGCAAGGAGCGCATCTCGCCCCTCACCGCGCGCCCGCGCAGCCGACCAGGATCTTAGTGCCCACGCTCGCCTGTCCTCTTGTTGCATTGCCGCCATATAAGTGTATGCGCAGTGCAGTGCAGGCGTATGCAGACAGCATTATAAGATGGTAGTGGTAAGAGTCATGTAACATTGAATGTATTTAATATTATTCTGTTTCTTGTGTCTATTGTCCCTACTCATAGTCAGTACGTTTTGACAATTTGATTTTCATGGCCCTAACTCCCGGGCAGAGACTAGATGTTGCATGATGCATTATATTTATGTTTGTGTTGTATTTAGTGTTGTGCATTTTGCAATTGTGACAGGTGTTTTTCTGTGGGTCGCCTTTAGTGGGGCAGTTCTTGTAAGTATGGTCAGTGTCTGCGCAGTATTGGCAGTATTGGGTTTCGGATTTGCATTTGCCTATAGTATGCCCATATTTTAAGCATCTAAGGCATTGCTTGAACGGAGAATATTCCTCAAGATGCACTTTGATGTGGTCTATATTTATTCTTTGTGTTAGTATTGTTGGCTGCCAGAGATGGGGAGCTATTCGTAATACGGCATTGTATAGGCTAGGGTTTCTATTGGGCTTGGTAAAGCATAAGGCAATGTCCTCATGATTAGTGTTAGAGTATATTTCATTCTGGTTGATAATTACGTCCACCAGTTCTTTTGTTGGTGTGTCCCTAGATATACCCTTTAAAATTACCATCGGTCTGAGGTTTCGGGCTGGTTCCGCCCTCATCGCACCCCCTTCGCAAATTTTGTTTATAGTTTCATCGCGTTGCTTTGTAGTATCAAACTCTACCCTGAGCTTATTGCCTGAGAGGGGGGTAATTTTAGTAGGGGCGTATTTGACTTTACGGAAGGATATTTCTCTTTTCCAGTTGTCAGTAATCTTTGTGTTAGTTTTGGGGTCGTTATTAGATATTATTGCAGCTGGGTTGGATTTTTTGTATTTTTTATTATTGTTATTATTGTTTTTATGTCTGCCTACTGAGTTGGCATACGTTGGGGTGTCGGGAAGGTCCAATGAGGGCGCAGCCATACCGCAGACAAATACTTCGGTTATGGCCTGGGTGACGCGGGAGACTATTGCCTCCTCAGACTCTTTGATGGCTTCTTTAATATTGTTATTTTCAGATTGCGTGTTGTTTGGGTAGAAAATGCATTGTGATTGTGGTAGTAGGGTAGGTTGTGTTTTGAACTCAATAGAGTTTTTCATTGCATCCTGTATCTTTTTGGCCGAGCTTATAATGAGCTCCTTAGAGGGCTTGGTGACGCTTTTCCCTCGCGTTATTTCTTCCAATATTGTCTGCGCGCATTCTAATACAAATTGGAACCCAGGGGACTCCGGGGACTCCGTAGGGTCCTCG
Organism: Achlya flavicornis; assembly: GCA_947623365.1. Classification (NCBI taxonomy): domain Eukaryota; kingdom Metazoa; phylum Arthropoda; class Insecta; order Lepidoptera; family Drepanidae; genus Achlya; species Achlya flavicornis. Next base: position 16,245,985 of record OX392479.1, read on the forward strand.
CCCGCGGAGCTCATGTCGAGGCAATTTTGTTTCTTGATGTTGTTATTGGATATATTCTGATTGCCCCGTCACTTTGCTCCGCAGACAATACCGAGCCTTGGATGCATCTTAATCCTAAGCGGGGGGGTTAATTCTGGTAGTTGTTGGTTATAAATAAAATTAAGTCTAGCACTTACAGTGTCTGCATAGTTTTGAACTGGTGTCGTGGAGTACAAACTTGCACGGTTGGACGCACTGATTTAAACACTTTCTCACTTGGATTGGGGGGCACTACTGCATTAGTGTTTTAAAAATGTAGATGAGAGGGGGTGGGGGCGGAGGGAGGGCAGAGACGGGGGCGAGTTGAGATGGCGACGTCTCCAGCTGCCGCAGCCGTCACGCGTAGACTCAAGTGAAGGCGCTGTCGTCCTCAGGAACCACTCCCGGAGATGCAGGACGCGGGGGGGGCACCAACGTGTCGAGAGGCAGGGTTGGCTTGAATTCGGGTCCCGCAGTGCACTCAGCGCCGACGCCCCGCAGTCGGCAGGCGTTGCCGCAGTTGTTGTTGCCGCAGACAGCCCAGCCGGCCGCACAGCCAGGGGGGTAAGCAGGTGGTATAAAGGTGATGCCTTACGGCATCCCGACAAGTGGTACAGACAAAAAGATGGTTAACTACTGAGCAGATGCATCCGCATTCACACGGAGCACTGGGTCACTTCACTCGCGTTCACGCATACGCTGCACTGATGCGTTTAAATTCTGCCGCACTGAACTGCACTAAACTGCACTAAAAGATGGGAAGGCGCCATGCTGCGCATGCAGCCGCAGCCACGGCCGCGGCCGTCGAGGCCGCGAGCACCCGGCGGGCACGTGTGGTCGTCGCGACTGGATCTTCAAGACTGAGCGACAGTTGGTCGGTCGAACAGTCGAGTTCCCCCGTGCCGATCGCCGTTCCCCGCACCCTCGGCTTGCCCCTCCGACGCCTTAAGCGGTTTTCCCTCCGCTGCCTACGTTACCCGCTCGAGGGGGGGTCGCGCGCGAATCACTCCGTGGCCGTCCACGGAGTCCGCCGGTCACGCCGGGCGCTCCCGCCGACGCCGACGCAGCCGCGGTGTGCCGACGCGGTCCCAGCCTGCAGGTGCAGGCGCAGACCGTAGACGCAGCCGCGACGCGGTGAGCCGATGCGGTCTCAGCCTGCGGGTGCAGGCGCAGACCGCAGACGCAGCCGCAGACGCAGACGCAGACGCAGACGCAGACGCGGATGCGGATGCTGCGCAGACGGGCAGACGCATCCGTTGCTGCAGTGCAGCAGCTGACGCGGATCGCGAGGTGGGCGCGTGCGCTCGCCACCGTGGCTCGACGAAGACTGGTTAGGTTAGGTTAGGTTAGGTTAGGTTAGGTTTTTTTTTAGTTTTCCCAGGCCAGGTACACCCCTGACCTGGGGAGTATATTATCGACAACACTATGCTAAGTGATACAACTGTGTGTCTATACTTATTATAGTTGACATTATTAGTAATTAATAGTTACATTGAGTCATTTATAGTTTAAGGTTTTCAAGATTGTTTCATATAGAATGGTATGATTACAATTTGGTATTTGTTAAGGCTGGGCAGTTTACCTATTATTTGCAGACAGAGAATTTTAATGGGCCCAGTTTTCTTATACATGTTTATAATAATTGCAGTGTCAGCTGCCTTTTCTAATCCTACTATATATATGGTTATAATTTATTATAGCTAGGTAATTGTAATTATTGTTATTGATAACAAACATTTAATAAAATATCGCAGCCAGGATGCCCATCTGGCACTGGCGGTTTATCATATTACATCAAGTGAAAGGCAAGGCGCAGACACCGTGCGCGGCGCAAGCGACCCTGCAGACAGGCCATCCCTATTGAGCCACTGCTCAAGGACTTGTCCACTAGTCCGCCCACACCGCGCCAGGCACCACCGCCTCCCGCGCGCCCAGCGCCTTCCCCCCCCCACACGCCTCCAACAGGCCCCGTCCGCATCAACCTGGATAATGGTTTGATCCCACGAGGACAGAGAGAAAGGGGGGGGGGGGGGGGCCCAGGACGCGCGGCCCCAAAACACAGGATGCATTTACAAAATGTTGCTCAATGGTGAGCCTATTTCTAGTGACAGCTGACACCCCTAATCCTAATAATTAAAATACATTGATAGTTTGTTATAGTTGGGCAATAATAATAATTATTATTATAGGTAAGAATTACAAAGTTAAATAGTGCAGCCAGGATGCCCCTCTGACACCGGTGGTCTTTCATATTACATCGAGTGAAAGGCAAGGCGCAGACACCGTGCGCGGCACAAGCGACCTCGCAGACAAGTCATCTCTATTGAGCCACTGCTCAAGGACCCATCCACGAGTCCGCCCACCCCACGCCAGGCTCCACCACCTCCCGCGCGTCCAGCGCCCCCCCCCCCCACCACACCCCTAACAGGTCCCGTCCGCATCAACCTAGATAGCGGTTCGATCCCACGAGGACCGGTCGAGAGGGGGGGGGGGGCGCACGACGCGCGGCCCCTAAACACAGGATGTATTTACAAAGTATTGTTCAATGGTGAGCCTATTTCCTAATCCTAAGAAAAAATATATTACATTAATAGTTAATTATAGTTTGGTAATGATAGTTGTTATTATAGGTAAGGGTTACAAAGTTAAATAGTGCAGCCAGGATGCATTTCTGGCACAGGCATTGCTTTCTATATTGCATCGAGTGAAAGGTAAGACGCAGACGCAGACGCCGCGCCAGCGATCACGCAGACAAGCCATACCTATTGAGCCACGGGCAGGCGGGGGGGCGAGAGACGCGCAGCCCCCAAACACAAGATGTATTTACAAAGTATTGCTCAATGGTGAGCCTATTTCTAGTGATAGCCAATATTCCTAATTCTAAGAAAAAAAAAAAAAATATTACATTAATGGTTAATTATAGTTGGGTAATGATAGTTGTTATTATAGATAAGGGTTACAAAGTTAGATAGTGCAGCCAGGATGCACTTCTGGCACAGGCATTGTATTCTATATTGCATCGAGTGAAAGGCAAGACGCAGACGCAGACGCCGCGCCAGCGATCACGCAGACAAGCCATACCTATTGAGCCACTTGCGAGAGACGCGCGGCCCCCAAACACAAGATGTATTTACAAAGTATTGCTCAATGGTGAGCCTATTTCTAGTGATAGCCAATATTCCTAATCCTAAGAAAAAATATATTACATTAATAGTTAATTATAGTTGGGTAATGATAGTTGTTATTATAGGTAAGGGTTACAAAGTTAAATAGTGCAGCCAGGATGCACTTCTGGCACAGGCATTGCTTTCTATATTGCATCGAGTGAAAGGTAAGACGCAGACGCAGACGCCGCGCCAGCGATCACGCAGACAAGCCTTACCTATTGAGCCACGGGGGGGGGCGGGGGGGCGAGAGACGCGCAGCCCCCAAACACAAGATGTATTTACAAAGTATTGCTCAATGGTGAGCCTATTTCTAGTGATAGCCGATATTCCTAACTCTAAGAAAAAAAAAATATATTACATTAATGGTTAATTATAGTTGGGTAATGATAGTTATTATTATAGGTAAGGGTTACAAAGTTAAATAGTGCAGCCAGGATGCACTTCTGGATGCATGCCTGTGCATTGCATTCTATATTGCATCGAGTGAAAGGTAAGACGCAGACGCATTGCATGAGTCCGTCCACCTCGCATCAGGCACCACCGCCCTTAGCGTATATACAATGCACCTCCATTTACAATAACACAAATGGTTTATTAATACAATCATATGTACGTATACACCTATATCCCTATATACCCCGTGCACACACATTCTCCCGCGCACATACGTCCCCCCCGAAGCCCACCGCAGTTCCAATTTCAACTAACCTTTGTGTTGCAAATCCTACCCGCCCACCCTAGTCCAACCACAATACATTTTTATGTTCGTGTGTGTGAGTGCGTGTCAGTTCCCGTGGTTGGTAGATGTAGGTGTAGTTATGTGTGGTTCAGTCCGGATGTGTGCAGACGATTTCCATGGCAAGTAGGGGTCCGGGTTAAGTTCTATGCTATGTTAATGTAATGACAAATATCAATAAGTCAGCGTTGGAACAGTATCAGCGCGAGCCAGCGCGGGTGGCTGCGCAGCGCAAGGAGCGCATCTCGCCCCTCACCACGCGCCCGCGCAGCCGACCAGGTTCTTAGTGCCCACGCTCGCCTGTCCTCTTGTTGCATTGCCGCCATATAAGTGTATGCGCAGTGCAGTGCAGGCGTATGCAGACAGCATTATAAGATGGTAGTGGTAAGAGTCATGTAACATTGAATGAATTTAATATTATTCTGTTTCTTGTGTCTATTGTCCCTACTCATAGTCAGTACGTTTTGACAATTTGATTTTCATGGCCCTAACTCCCGGGCAGAGACTAGATGTTGCATGATGCATTATATTTATGTTTGTGTTGTATTTAGTATTGTGCATTTTGCAATTGTGACAGGTGTTTTTCTGTGGGTCGCCTTTAGTGGGGCAGTTCTTGTAAGTATGGTCAGTGTCTGCGCAGTATTGGCAGTATTGGGTTTCAGATTTGCATTTGCCTATAGTATGCCCATATTTTAAGCATCTAAGGCATTGCTTGAACGGAGAATATTCCTCAAGATGCACTTTGATGTGGTCTATATTTATTCTTTGTGTTAGTATTGTTGGCTGCCAGAGATGGGAAGCTATTCGTAATACGGCATTGTATAGGCTAGGGTTTCTATTGGGCTTGGTAAAGCATAAGGCAATGTCCTCATGATTAGTGTTAGAGTATATTTCATTCTGGTTGATAATTACGTCCACCAGTTCTTTTGTTGGTGTGTCCCTAGATATACCCTTTAAAATTACCATCGGTCTGAGGTTTCGGGCTGGTTCCGCCCTCATCGCACCCCCTTCGCAAATTTTGTTTATAGTTTCATCGCGTTGCTTTGTAGTATCAAACTCTACCCTGAGCTTATTGCCTGAGAGGGGGGTAATTTTAGTAGGGGCGTATTTGACTTTACGGAAGGATATTTCTCTTTTCCAGTTGTCAGTAATCTTTGTGTTAGTTTTGGGGTCGTTATTAGATATTATTGCAGCTGGGTTGGATTTTTTGTATTTTTTATTATTGTTATTATTGTTTTTATGTCTGCCTACTGAGTTAGCATACGTTGGGGTGTCGGGAAGGTCCAATGAGGGCGCAGCCATACCGCAGACAAATACTTCGGTTATAGCCTGGGTGACGCGGGAGACTATTGCCTCCTCAGACTCTTTGATGGCTTCTTTAATATTGTTATTTTCAGATTGCGTGTTGTTTGGGTAGAAAATGCATTGTGATTGTGGTAGTAGGGTAGGTTGTGTTTTGAACTCAATAGAGTTTTTCATTGCATCCTGTATCTTTTTGGCCGAGCTTATAATGAGCTCCTTAGAGGGCTTGGTGACGCTTTTCCCTCGCGTTATTTCTTCCAATATTGTCTGCGCGCATTCTAATACAAATTGGAACCCAGGGGACTCCGGGGACGCCGCAGGGTCCTCGCCCGCGGAGCTCATGTCGAGGCAATTTTGTTTCTTGATGTTGTTATTGGATATATTCTGATTGCCCCGTCACTTTGCTCCGCAGACAATACCGAGCCATGGATGCATCTTAATCTTAAGCGGGGGGGTTAATTCTGGTAGTTGTTGGTTATAAATAAAATTAAGTCTAGCACTTACAGTGTCTGCATAGTTTTGAACTGGTGTCGTAGAGTACAAACTTGCACGGTTGGACGCACTGATTTAAACACTTTCTCACTTGGATTGGGGGGCACTACTGCATTAGTGTTTTTAAAAATGTAGATGAGAGGGGGTGGGGGCGGAGGGAGGGCAGAGACGGGGGCGAGTTGAGATGGCGACGTCTCCAGCTGCCGCAGCCGCCACGCGTAGACTCAAGTGAAGGCGCTGTCGTCCTCAGGAACCACTCCCGGAGATGCAGGACGCGGGGGGCACCAACGTGTCGAGAGGCAGGGTTGGCTTGGATTCGGGTCCCGCAGTGCACTCAGCGCCGACGCCCCGCAGTCGGCAGGCGTTGCCGCAGTTGTTGTTGCCGCAGACAGCCCAGCCGGCCGCACAGCCAGGGGGGTAAGCAGGTGGTATAAAGCCTTACGGCATCCCGACAAGTGGTACAGACAAAAAGATGGTTAACTACTGAGCAGATGCATCCGCATTCACACGGAGCACTGGGTCACTTCACTTGCGTTCACGCATACGCTGCACTGATGCGTTTAAATTCTGCCGCACTGAACTGCACTAAACTGCACTAAAAGATGGGAAGGCGCCATGCTGCGCATGCAGCCGCAGCCACGGCCGCGGCCGTCGAGGCCGCGAGCACCCGGCGGGCACGTGTGGTCGTCGCGACTGGATCTTCAAGACTGGTTAGGTTAGGTTAGGTTAGGTTAGGTTAGGTTAGGTTAGGTTAGGTTAGGTTAGGTTAGGTTAGGTTAGGTTAGGTTAGGTTAGGTTAGGTTAGGTTAGGTTAGGTTAGGTTAGGTTAGGTTAGGTTAGGTTAGGTTAGGTTAGGTTAGGTTAGGTTAGGTTAGGTTAGGTTAGGTTAGGTTAGGTTAGGTTAGGTTAGGTTAGGTTAGGTTAGGTTAGGTTAGGTTAGGTTAGGTTAGGTTAGGTTAGGTTAGGTTAGGTTAGGTTAGGTTAGGTTAGGTTAGGTTAGGTTAGGTTAGGTTAGGTTAGGTTAGGTTAGGTTAGGTTAGGTTAGGTTAGGTTAGGTTAGGTTAGGTTAGGTTAGGTTAGGTTAGGTTAGGTTAGGTTAGGTTAGGTTAGGTTAGGTTAGGTTAGGTTAGGTTAGGTTAGGTTAGGTTAGGTTAGGTTAGGTTAGGTTAGGTTAGGTTAGGTTAGGTTAGGTTAGGTTAGGTTAGGTTAGGTTAGGTTAGGTTAGGTTAGGTTAGGTTAGGTTAGGTTAGGTTAGGTTAGGTTAGGTTAGGTTAGGTTAGGTTAGGTTAGGTTAGGTTAGGTTAGGTTAGGTTAGGTTAGGTTAGGTTAGGTTAGGTTAGGTTAGGTTAGGTTAGGTTAGGTTAGGTTAGGTTAGGTTAGGTTAGGTTAGGTTAGGTTAGGTTAGGTTAGGTTAGGTTAGGTTAGGTTAGGTTAGGTTAGGTTAGGTTAGGTTAGGTTAGGTTAGGTTAGGTTAGGTTAGGTTGACACGACCCCGTGTCCGCGTATCGCGTGACCGCGGGGACGTATGTCGTCTCTCTCGCACGTTCGCAAGAGTGAGCGAGAGAGAGAGAGAGTTATCATACACGTGAATATAATTCATTTTATATTTGCCAAGATAACCCCCCCGACGTGTTGCCACCTTGTCGTGGTGGGGGGGCTTGCGTGTCCCAAGGATCCTCGTGGCTATACCGGCAGGGATACCCATACCGGGAGGCACGGGGTGAGGGATCTGACGAAGAGCAACACTTCCTTTCCCTTTCATTTCCTTCCCCTCTCTTCCTTTCCTATTCTCCCCTATCTGTCCTTCCATTCTCTTCCTTTTCCAATTTCCGACGTGGAGGGAGCGGCGGTCACGGTGTGCACACTGCCTCCGTAAACGGCCTTTTTCAAGGCCCCGCCGGTCATCCCGTAACCCACAACGATGGCAGGAGGCCTACGTGGACCGGGGGACCTTGCCTTAATTGGCCGGGTCTGTGAGGAAGTAAACCTCTTTAAAAAATACCTGAATCTCAAGCGGCGCCGCACCGCGAGGAGATGAATGGCCACACAGATTGTGGTTGTTAGTGCGTGTCTCCGCGTTGGCACCAGCCGACACCAACGCGGGTTATGCTAGGCTTACCCGGGTACAGGGGTCTCTGCCCGGGCGGACCGTTTTTTCCCCCATTCTCGTGGGTTCAAATATGGATACAATAAATAATATAACAAAGGTAGAAATGACGAGAGAGGAGGAGAGTGCAAGAGTGAAGGAGTTGTGTGCGCGTGAGTTGCGCGTGTCGGTGACGCGGCTTTCTGAGTCGGGCAGCACTACAGATTCCAGTATGATTAGTGTGGAGTCGTTAGAAACGGAGAGGCGGCGCTCCAAGTATCTAAAGCGGCCTGCTGGTGAAGAGGAGGACGAGAACGAGGAGGAGACGATGTCGCCACCAAAAGGCGCGGCACACAAGACAAAGAGGATAAAAAGCCGCCCGTCGATGTGGAGACCGACGGCGGCGGCTTTAGCGGACGCCAAGGCCCGTAAAAATACAGAAGAAGCCCGCCTTACAGCTGAGGAAGAGATAGAACGAATGGCGAAGATGTTCCGCGAATCCAAGCACGCCTGCCGTCGCGGCCTCAACCCGCCAACCCCGGGTGAAAACAGAGCGCAGACTATGTCTGCGCTCAATAAACTAGTTATAGACGCGTCCGACACGGTCGCGATACTAGCTGTGAAGTCCAATCATCTCAAGGGGACATACCAAAAGATCCTCAAAGATGCATCGGACACAATTAAGGAGGCTGCTGCAGCCATGAGGGCCCGCACCGTGTCGGAGGAAGTGGTGAAGCTGGAGGCGGCGAACCAGCTGCTCTCCGCCCAGCTAGCGGGGCTTCGCCAAGAAGTGGATGAGCTGCGTAGCCAGTCGACAGCAGCGGCGGCCGTCCCCGCCCTTAAGGAGATGTTGGCGGAGGCCTCGCGTGCGAGCATCGCTCAATTCAGCGCGATGCTGAACGCGAGGTTTGACGGCATACAAGACCGCCTCCTCCCAGAACCGAGGTTGCGGCCGCCGCTGGCGGCTGACAAGAAAAGGGTGGAGGATGAGGCCGTGGAAGTGGCAGTGCCACAACCGCAGCCATCTGGGTCGGGGGTCTCAGCCCCTAAACCCAAGCGGGCTTCCAAGCCCCAAACATCTGAGGCGGGGGTAAAAGCCCCCACACCAAAGAAGGCCCCAAAACCCCCGGCGCCCGCAGCTCAGCCTAAGCCTAAGGCTAAGGGCAAAGGCAAAGGGAAAAAGTCGGTCCCGGCCCCCGTTAGGGATCCTAGCCCTGTGCGGGATGCTCCCCCGCCGCCTCCGTTGACGGAGCAGTGGACTTTAGTTGCTGCTCGGGGTGCAGTCAGCTCTGGCAAGCAGATCAGCACCCAGAGCAAAAAGGCGGCGGCGGCGGTAGCGAAGCTGCGTGCACCGAATACGGCTGCGGTGACCTTAACACTGCAGCCGGACGCGGCACAGCGTGGTGCGAGCTATAGCTCCGTATTGAGGGAGGCTCGGGATCGCATCGATGAAGTGAGTCTCGGGATAGAGGAGATGCGCTGCAGGACTACGGTCACCGGCGCCCGCATCCTTGAAATTATCGGGGATGGGAGCGCTGAGAAGGCCGACTCTCTGGCCACTAAGCTCAGAGAGGTCCTCAGCGCAGAGGTTGTGAAGATTTCGCGCCCGGTTAAGAGGGTGGATGTGTTGGTGTCGGAATTGGAGGATTCCGTCACCGCCATTGAGGTGGTGGCAGCTTTCGCTGCGCAGGGAGGATGTCATGCCGACGACATCAAGCCCGGTATCATTAGCGACCGGGCCTCGATGTGGCTCAGCTGCCCGGTGGCTGCCGCCAAGGCTGTAGTCGGCGCCGGACGCCTTAAAGTGGGCTGGGTTTCGGCTAGAGTTGCCCTGCTGGAGGCGAGGCCTCTGAGGTGCTTCAGGTGCCTCAACCTGGGCCACGTCGCCAGCAAATGTGAGTCGGAGGTGGACCGCAGTGGTCTTTGCTTCCGCTGCGGAAAGCTGGGCCACCGGGCGCGTCAATGCCGGGCCGAGCCCAACTGCGCTATATGCGCAGCAGCCGGCAAACCGGCTGGGCACCCTCTCGGCGGAGTAGGCTGTGTAAATGGAGAGAAACAGGGGAAGCCAAAGAAGGCCAAATCGAAAAAGAAAAAGGCCAAGGGCAGCGGGCCTACCCAGCGCCCAATTGTGGAGGAGCCAATGGAAACCGCGCCATAAATGTCCGGTCTACCCATACTGCAGGCGAATATTAACCACTCTGCTAGGGCCCAGGATCTATTGTCCCAGACCCTGGTAGAGTGGGGAATTAAAGTAGCCGTGGTCGCCGAGCCCTACTTCGTCCCCGCTCGGGATGACTGGGTTGGGGACCGGGAGGGTTTGGTGGCCATCGCCGCCCCGGCTGCCGCTGGCGCCCCGCCCATTGACCATGTGTCGAAGGGTAGGGGCTACGTGCTGGCTGCCGTGGGTGGCGTCACAGTTATAGGGGTGTACTTCTCTCCCAGCCGGAGTCTCGCCGACTTCGAGCAAATGCTCGTGGAGGTGGGATCTCTGGTTGGGCAGGTAGCCCCTAGCCCCGTGCTAGTTGCTGGGGATTTCAATGCCAAATCTACGGCGTGGGGATCTCCAGTGACGGATGCGCGGGGCGAGTGTCTGGAGGAGTGGGCGATATCCTTGGGCTTGGCCGTTCTCAACACGGGATCGGAGGACACGTGCGTGCGGCAACAGGGTGGGTCGATAGTCGACATTACGTTGGCATCGACTGCCCTGGCGCGCCGTGTCCGGGGTTGGAGGGTGGTGGTGGACGTGGAGACACTGTCGGATCATCGCTATATCCGATTTGATGTCTCCACGCTCCCTACCGACTCGCGAGGCTCGGCCCGGTCCTCTGTTGTTGGGGGTGGTCCGCGCTGGGTGTTGGGGCGGCTCGACAGGGAGGTCGCCAGAGAGGCTGCAATCATCGAGGACTGGGTGTCCGGGCCCGCTATCGGTCAGGACGTGGACGAGGAGGCGAGTCGCCTTGATGCTTCGTTGGCTCGCATATGCGATGCGGCGATGCCCAGGGCGAGACCCCTCCCCGCGTGGCTTCGGGTGTATTGGTGGAACAACGAGCTCCGCCACATGCGTATCGCTTGCGGTAGGGCTCGCCGCCGATACACTCGGTGCAGGCGAAGGCGGGTCCGGTACACTCAGGAGGAGAACGCCTCCTACGCCGCTTATAGGGCTCTACGCGAATCCTTCCAACTGGCAATCGCGCGGGCCAAGGAGGCGGCGTGGGAGGACTGGCTGCGGATCCTCGATGGCGACCCTTGGGGTAGGCCGTACAAGGTGGTCCGCAAGAAGCTGCGGCCCTGGGCTCCCCCCCTCACGTCAAGTGTGGACGGGGCCTTTTTGGACCAAGTGGTTGGCACCCTCTTCCCACAACGGGATGAGTGGGTGCCTCCGGCGATGGCCCGACTCCATGCGCGATCTGCTGAGGACGATTTCCCCGCTCCACCGGTATCGGAGGCCGAATTCGGGGCGGTCGTCCTCAAACTGAAGATGAGGAAGACTGCCCCGGGCCCGGACGGTGTACCGGGGACCGCCTTGGTGATCGCGCTGAAGGAAATCAGCGAGAGGGTGAGGTCCCTCTTCACCGCATGTATGGCGCAGGGTCGGTTCCCGAAGCGGTGGAAGACGGGCAAGCTCGTCCTTCTACTGAAGGCGGGGCGCCCGGCCGGACTGCCGTCGTCCTACCGTCCGATTGTGCTGCTCGACGAGGTGAGCAAACTCTTCGAGCGCGTGCTCGCTGCTCGCCTGGTCGAGTGCATGGATCCGGACCTGGACGACGCACAGTTTGGTTTTCGCCGGGGTAGGTCGACCCTGGATGCCATCGCGCGGGTGAGGGACCTCGCCGAGGAGGAGGTCTCCCGGGGCGGCGTGATGCTTGCGGTCTCATTGGACATTCGCAATGCATTCAACACGCTGCCCTGGGAAACGGTCAAGGTGGCGCTGCGGTACCACGGTGTACCGCAATACCTGCAGAGGGTCATCGCCGACTACTTTACCGGGAGAGTCGTCATCTTCCCGACGAGTGTCGGCGCGGGGAGGAGGGAAATGTCTTGCGGTGTTCCACAGGGGTCGGTTCTAGGCCCGCTCCTGTGGAACATCGGCTATGACTGGGTGCTGCGCGGGGCCACTTTGCGGGGGGTTAGCGTAATTTGCTACGCTGACGATACCCTCGTGTTGGCTCGCGGCGGCACCTACAGAGAGGCGTCCCTCCTGGCCACTGCGGGCGTGGCCCAGGTTGTGGGGAGGATCCGTGCCCTGGGGCTCGAGGTGGCCTTGGAAAAATCGGAGGCCCTTGCCTTTCATGGGCCCCGAAACAGGCCACCGTCGGGAGCGTCCATTATTGTGGGAGGGACTTCCATCGCCGTCGGTACTTCAATGAAGTACCTGGGACTTGTCCTCGACGGCCGATGGAAGTTTGAGGAGCATTTCCGGCGGTTGGCCCCAAAGTTGTTGGCCACTGCTGGGGCCCTGGGGCGGATCCTCCCGAACGTTGGGGGGCCTGGAAGTGCATGCCGACGCCTCTACGCTGGTGTGGTGCGCTCCATGGCGCTCTACGGGGCGCCAATATGGGCAGGACCTATGAGCGCCCGAAATCTGGCAGCGCTGCGACGTCCGCAGCGTGCCATGGCGCTCAGGATGGCCCGGGCGTACCGCACCGTGTCTTGCGTCGGTGCGTGCGTGCTCGCCGGTACGCCGCCGTGGGACCTCGAAGCCGAGGTACTCGCCGCGGTGTACTGGCGAACGAAGGAGGTGATCGCGGGTGGTGGCCGTCCCCATCTGCGGGAGATTCGTCACTGGCGGGAGGAAGCGCGTGACACTCTCCTGCGGAGGTGGGCGGCCCGCCTGGAGGATCCAAGCGTGAGCCGAGAGGTGGTGGCCGCCGTTCGGCCCATTCTCCGCGAATGGCTCGAGCGGCGGCACGGGGCTCTCTCCTTCCACCTGACACAGATGATCACCGGGCACGGTTGCTTCGGGAGATACCTGTGCCGGGTGGCGGGAAGGGAGCCCTCGGAGGTGTGCCACCATTGTGTGGCGGGAGTCGCGGACACGGCGCAGCATACGCGCGAGGAGTGCCCTGCTTGGGAGGTCCCTCGTGCCGCCTTGTCCGCGACTGTCGGGAGCGACTTGTCGCTGCCGGCCCTCCTCAGGGCGATGGTCGACAGCGACGAGTCTTGGCAGGCGGCCGCGTCCTTTTGCGACGAAGTTATGTCGCGGAAGGAGGCGGCGGAGCGGGAGCGAGAAGACGATGTTGACTTGCTCCCAATTCGCCGCCGCAGACGTGGAAGGCGGCGTCTGGCCTTCGCGGGCCAAATGCCGCCGTAACGCCAGGGACCGTGGGCGGAAGACCGGGGGGTCTTCCGTCTGCACATAGGTCCCACGCACTGAGACGCCCAAGTGTTCCCGGGCGCCTCAGTGCTAGGAGGAGAGAGAGGTGGAGTGGGGCGGGGCTGAATCTCAAAATAGAGAACCAGCCCCGCCCCGCCGAGAAGGGCTCCGAAACGGAGCAACGCCAGCGGGGCACGCGGTTGTTGGCCAAGCGGGTCCCGCAGCCCCGTAGGCGAGCGAAGGAACACTCCAGGGTTTTAGTGGGTGCAACCCCCACATAACCCAGCGGTTCCCCCCGGAACTGCTGGGTATCGGTCAGCGATTTCCCTGGGTCAACAAAAAAAAAAAAAAAGGTTAGGTTAGGTTAGGTTAGGTTAGGTTAGGTTAGGTTAGGTTAGGTTAGGTTAGGTTAGGTTAGGTTAGGTTAGGTTAGGTTAGGTTAGGTTAGGTTAGGTTAGGTTAGGTTAGGTTAGGTTAGGTTAGGTTAGGTTAGGTTAGGTTAGGTTAGGTTAGGTTAGGTTAGGTTAGGTTAGGTTAGGTTAGGTTAGGTTAGGTTAGGTTAGGTTAGGTTAGGTTAGGTTAGGTTAGGTTAGGTTAGGTTAGGTTAGGTTAGGTTAGGTTAGGTTAGGTTAGGTTAGGTTAGGTTAGGTTAGGTTAGGTTAGGTTAGGTTAGGTTAGGTTAGGTTAGGTTAGGTTAGGTTAGGTTAGGTTAGGTTAGGTTAGGTTAGGTTAGGTTAGGTTAGGTTAGGTTAGGTTAGGTTAGGTTAGGTTAGGTTAGGTTAGGTTAGGTTAGGTTAGGTTAGGTTAGGTTAGGTTAGGTTAGGTTAGGTTAGGTTAGGTTAGGTTAGGTTAGGTTAGGTTAGGTTAGGTTAGGTTAGGTTAGGTTAGGTTAGGTTAGGTTAGGTTAGGTTAGGTTAGGTTAGGTTAGGTTAGGTTAGGTTAGGTTAGGTTAGGTTAGGTTAGGTTAGGTTAGGTTAGGTTAGGTTAGGTTAGGTTAGGTTAGGTTAGGTTAGGTTAGGTTAGGTTAGGTTAGGTTAGGTTAGGTTAGGTTAGGTTAGGTTAGGTTAGGTTAGGTTAGGTTAGGTTAGGTTAGGTTAGGTTAGGTTAGGTTAGGTTAGGTTAGGTTAGGTTAGGTTAGGTTAGGTTAGGTTAGGTTAGGTTAGGTTAGGTTAGGTTAGGTTAGGTTAGGTTAGGTTAGGTTAGGTTAGGTTAGGTTAGGTTAGGTTAGGTTAGGTTAGGTTAGGTTAGGTTAGGTTAGGTTAGGTTAGGTTAGGTTAGGTTAGGTTAGGTTAGGTTAGGTTAGGTTAGGTTAGGTTAGGTTAGGTTAGGTTAGGTTAGGTTAGGTTAGGTTAGGTTAGGTTAGGTTAGGTTAGGTTAGGTTAGGTTAGGTTAGGTTAGGTTAGGTTAGGTTAGGTTAGGTTAGGTTAGGTTAGGTTAGGTTAGGTTAGGTTAGGTTAGGTTAGGTTAGGTTAGGTTAGGTTAGGTTAGGTTAGGTTAGGTTAGGTTAGGTTAGGTTAGGTTAGGTTAGGTTAGGTTAGGTTAGGTTAGGTTAGGTTAGGTTAGGTTAGGTTAGGTTAGGTTAGGTTAGGTTAGGTTAGGTTAGGTTAGGTTAGGTTAGGTTAGGTTAGGTTAGGTTAGGTTAGGTTAGGTTAGGTTAGGTTAGGTTAGGTTAGGTTAGGTTAGGTTAGGTTAGGTTAGGTTAGGTTAGGTTAGGTTAGGTTAGGTTAGGTTAGGTTAGGTTAGGTTAGGTTAGGTTAGGTTAGGTTAGGTTAGGTTAGGTTAGGTTAGGTTAGGTTAGGTTAGGTTAGGTTAGGTTAGGTTAGGTTAGGTTAGGTTAGGTTAGGTTAGGTTAGGTTAGGTTAGGTTAGGTTAGGTTAGGTTAGGTTAGGTTAGGTTAGGTTAGGTTAGGTTAGGTTAGGTTAGGTTAGGTTAGGTTAGGTTAGGTTAGGTTAGGTTAGGTTAGGTTAGGTTAGGTTAGGTTAGGTTAGGTTAGGTTAGGTTAGGTTAGGTTAGGTTAGGTTAGGTTAGGTTAGGTTAGGTTAGGTTAGGTTAGGTTAGGTTAGGTTAGGTTAGGTTAGGTTAGGTTAGGTTAGGTTAGGTTAGGTTAGGTTAGGTTAGGTTAGGTTAGGTTAGGTTAGGTTAGGTTAGGTTAGGTTAGGTTAGGTTAGGTTAGGTTAGGTTAGGTTAGGTTAGGTTAGGTTAGGTTAGGTTAGGTTAGGTTAGGTTAGGTTAGGTTAGGTTAGGTTAGGTTAGGTTAGGTTAGGTTAGGTTAGGTTAGGTTAGGTTAGGTTAGGTTAGGTTAGGTTAGGTTAGGTTAGGTTAGGTTAGGTTAGGTTAGGTTAGGTTAGGTTAGGTTAGGTTAGGTTAGGTTAGGTTAGGTTAGGTTAGGTTAGGTTAGGTTAGGTTAGGTTAGGTTAGGTTAGGTTAGGTTAGGTTAGGTTAGGTTAGGTTAGGTTAGGTTAGGTTAGGTTAGGTTAGGTTAGGTTAGGTTAGGTTAGGTTAGGTTAGGTTAGGTTAGGTTAGGTTAGGTTAGGTTAGGTTAGGTTAGGTTAGGTTAGGTTAGGTTAGGTTAGGTTAGGTTAGGTTAGGTTAGGTTAGGTTAGGTTAGGTTAGGTTAGGTTAGGTTAGGTTAGGTTAGGTTAGGTTAGGTTAGGTTAGGTTAGGTTAGGTTAGGTTAGGTTAGGTTAGGTTAGGTTAGGTTAGGTTAGGTTAGGTTAGGTTAGGTTAGGTTAGGTTAGGTTAGGTTAGGTTAGGTTAGGTTAGGTTAGGTTAGGTTAGGTTAGGTTAGGTTAGGTTAGGTTAGGTTAGGTTAGGTTAGGTTAGGTTAGGTTAGGTTAGGTTAGGTTAGGTTAGGTTAGGTTAGGTTAGGTTAGGTTAGGTTAGGTTAGGTTAGGTTAGGTTAGGTTAGGTTAGGTTAGGTTAGGTTAGGTTAGGTTAGGTTAGGTTAGGTTAGGTTAGGTTAGGTTAGGTTAGGTTAGGTTAGGTTAGGTTAGGTTAGGTTAGGTTAGGTTAGGTTAGGTTAGGTTAGGTTAGGTTAGGTTAGGTTAGGTTAGGTTAGGTTAGGTTAGGTTAGGTTAGGTTAGGTTAGGTTAGGTTAGGTTAGGTTAGGTTAGGTTAGGTTAGGTTAGGTTAGGTTAGGTTAGGTTAGGTTAGGTTAGGTTAGGTTAGGTTAGGTTAGGTTAGGTTAGGTTAGGTTAGGTTAGGTTAGGTTAGGTTAGGTTAGGTTAGGTTAGGTTAGGTTAGGTTAGGTTAGGTTAGGTTAGGTTAGGTTAGGTTAGGTTAGGTTAGGTTAGGTTAGGTTAGGTTAGGTTAGGTTAGGTTAGGTTAGGTTAGGTTAGGTTAGGTTAGGTTAGGTTAGGTTAGGTTAGGTTAGGTTAGGTTAGGTTAGGTTAGGTTAGGTTAGGTTAGGTTAGGTTAGGTTAGGTTAGGTTAGGTTAGGTTAGGTTAGGTTAGGTTAGGTTAGGTTAGGTTAGGTTAGGTTAGGTTAGGTTAGGTTAGGTTAGGTTAGGTTAGGTTAGGTTAGGTTAGGTTAGGTTAGGTTAGGTTAGGTTAGGTTAGGTTAGGTTAGGTTAGGTTAGGTTAGGTTAGGTTAGGTTAGGTTAGGTTAGGTTAGGTTAGGTTAGGTTAGGTTAGGTTAGGTTAGGTTAGGTTAGGTTAGGTTAGGTTAGGTTAGGTTAGGTTAGGTTAGGTTAGGTTAGGTTAGGTTAGGTTAGGTTAGGTTAGGTTAGGTTAGGTTAGGTTAGGTTAGGTTAGGTTAGGTTAGGTTAGGTTAGGTTAGGTTAGGTTAGGTTAGGTTAGGTTAGGTTAGGTTAGGTTAGGTTAGGTTAGGTTAGGTTAGGTTAGGTTAGGTTAGGTTAGGTTAGGTTAGGTTAGGTTAGGTTAGGTTAGGTTAGGTTAGGTTAGGTTAGGTTAGGTTAGGTTAGGTTAGGTTAGGTTAGGTTAGGTTAGGTTAGGTTAGGTTAGGTTAGGTTAGGTTAGGTTAGGTTAGGTTAGGTTAGGTTAGGTTAGGTTAGGTTAGGTTAGGTTAGGTTAGGTTAGGTTAGGTTAGGTTAGGTTAGGTTAGGTTAGGTTAGGTTAGGTTAGGTTAGGTTAGGTTAGGTTAGGTTAGGTTAGGTTAGGTTAGGTTAGGTTAGGTTAGGTTAGGTTAGGTTAGGTTAGGTTAGGTTAGGTTAGGTTAGGTTAGGTTAGGTTAGGTTAGGTTAGGTTAGGTTAGGTTAGGTTAGGTTAGGTTAGGTTAGGTTAGGTTAGGTTAGGTTAGGTTAGGTTAGGTTAGGTTAGGTTAGGTTAGGTTAGGTTAGGTTAGGTTAGGTTAGGTTAGGTTAGGTTAGGTTAGGTTAGGTTAGGTTAGGTTAGGTTAGGTTAGGTTAGGTTAGGTTAGGTTAGGTTAGGTTAGGTTAGGTTAGGTTAGGTTAGGTTAGGTTAGGTTAGGTTAGGTTAGGTTAGGTTAGGTTAGGTTAGGTTAGGTTAGGTTAGGTTAGGTTAGGTTAGGTTAGGTTAGGTTAGGTTAGGTTAGGTTAGGTTAGGTTAGGTTAGGTTAGGTTAGGTTAGGTTAGGTTAGGTTAGGTTAGGTTAGGTTAGGTTAGGTTAGGTTAGGTTAGGTTAGGTTAGGTTAGGTTAGGTTAGGTTAGGTTAGGTTAGGTTAGGTTAGGTTAGGTTAGGTTAGGTTAGGTTAGGTTAGGTTAGGTTAGGTTAGGTTAGGTTAGGTTAGGTTAGGTTAGGTTAGGTGTTAGGTTAGGTTAGGTTAGGTTAGGTTAGGTTAGGTTAGGTTAGGTTAGGTTAGGTTAGGTTAGGTTAGGTTAGGTTAGGTTAGGTTAGGTTAGGTTAGGTTAGGTTAGGTTAGGTTAGGTTAGGTTAGGTTAGGTTAGGTTAGGTTAGGTTAGGTTAGGTTAGGTTAGGTTAGGTTAGGTTAGGTTAGGTTAGGTTAGGTTAGGTTAGGTTAGGTTAGGTTAGGTTAGGTTAGGTTAGGTAGGTTAGGTTAGGTTAGGTTAGGTTAGGTTAGGTTAGGTTAGGTTAGGTTAGGTTAGGTTAGGTTAGGTTAGGTTAGGTTAGGTTAGGTTAGGTTAGGTTAGGTTAGGTTAGGTTAGGTTAGGTTAGGTTAGGTTAGGTTAGGTTAGGTTAGGTTAGGTTAGGTTAGGTTAGGTTAGGTTAGGTTAGGTTAGGTTAGGTTAGGTTAGGTTAGGTTAGGTTAGGTTAGGTTAGGTTAGGTTAGGTTAGGTTAGGTTAGGTTAGGTTAGGTTAGGTTAGGTTAGGTTAGGTTAGGTTAGGTTAGGTTAGGTTAGGTTAGGTTAGGTTAGGTTAGGTTAGGTTAGGTTAGGTTAGGTTAGGTTAGGTTAGGTTAGGTTAGGTTAGGTTAGGTTAGGTTAGGTTAGGTTAGGTTAGGTTAGGTTAGGTTAGGTTAGGTTAGGTTAGGTTAGGTTAGGTTAGGTTAGGTTAGGTTAGGTTAGGTTAGGTTAGGTTAGGTTAGGTTAGGTTAGGTTAGGTTAGGTTAGGTTAGGTTAGGTTAGGTTAGGTTAGGTTAGGTTAGGTTAGGTTAGGTTAGGTTAGGTTAGGTTAGGTTAGGTTAGGTTAGGTTAGGTTAGGTTAGGTTAGGTTAGGTTAGGTTAGGTTAGGTTAGGTTAGGTTAGGTTAGGTTAGGTTAGGTTAGGTTAGGTTAGGTTAGGTTAGGTTAGGTTAGGTTAGGTTAGGTTAGGTTAGGTTAGGTTAGGTTAGGTTAGGTTAGGTTAGGTTAGGTTAGGTTAGGTTAGGTTAGGTTAGGTTAGGTTAGGTTAGGTTAGGTTAGGTTAGGTTAGGTTAGGTTAGGTTAGGTTAGGTTAGGTTAGGTTAGGTTAGGTTAGGTTAGGTTAGGTTAGGTTAGGTTAGGTTAGGTTAGGTTAGGTTAGGTTAGGTTAGGTTAGGTTAGGTTAGGTTAGGTTAGGTTAGGTTAGGTTAGGTTAGGTTAGGTTAGGTTAGGTTAGGTTAGGTTAGGTTAGGTTAGGTTAGGTTAGGTTAGGTTAGGTTAGGTTAGGTTAGGTTAGGTTAGGTTAGGTTAGGTTAGGTTAGGTTAGGTTAGGTTAGGTTAGGTTAGGTTAGGTTAGGTTAGGTTAGGTTAGGTTAGGTTAGGTTAGGTTAGGTTAGGTTAGGTTAGGTTAGGTTAGGTTAGGTTAGGTTAGGTTAGGTTAGGTTAGGTTAGGTTAGGTTAGGTTAGGTTAGGTTAGGTTAGGTTAGGTTAGGTTAGGTTAGGTTAGGTTAGGTTAGGTTAGGTTAGGTTAGGTTAGGTTAGGTTAGGTTAGGTTAGGTTAGGTTAGGTTAGGTTAGGTTAGGTTAGGTTAGGTTAGGTTAGGTTAGGTTAGGTTAGGTTAGGTTAGGTTAGGTTAGGTTAGGTTAGGTTAGGTTAGGTTAGGTTAGGTTAGGTTAGGTTAGGTTAGGTTAGGTTAGGTTAGGTTAGGTTAGGTTAGGTTAGGTTAGGTTAGGTTAGGTTAGGTTAGGTTAGGTTAGGTTAGGTTAGGTTAGGTTAGGTTAGGTTAGGTTAGGTTAGGTTAGGTTAGGTTAGGTTAGGTTAGGTTAGGTTAGGTTAGGTTAGGTTAGGTTAGGTTAGGTTAGGTTAGGTTAGGTTAGGTTAGGTTAGGTTAGGTTAGGTTAGGTTAGGTTAGGTTAGGTTAGGTTAGGTTAGGTTAGGTTAGGTTAGGTTAGGTTAGGTTAGGTTAGGTTAGGTTAGGTTAGGTTAGGTTAGGTTAGGTTAGGTTAGGTTAGGTTAGGTTAGGTTAGGTTAGGTTAGGTTAGGTTAGGTTAGGTTAGGTTAGGTTAGGTTAGGTTAGGTTAGGTTAGGTTAGGTTAGGTTAGGTTAGGTTAGGTTAGGTTAGGTTAGGTTAGGTTAGGTTAGGTTAGGTTAGGTTAGGTTAGGTTAGGTTAGGTTAGGTTAGGTTAGGTTAGGTTAGGTTAGGTTAGGTTAGGTTAGGTTAGGTTAGGTTAGGTTAGGTTAGGTTAGGTTAGGTTAGGTTAGGTTAGGTTAGGTTAGGTTAGGTTAGGTTAGGTTAGGTTAGGTTAGGTTAGGTTAGGTTAGGTTAGGTTAGGTTAGGTTAGGTTAGGTTAGGTTAGGTTAGGTTAGGTTAGGTTAGGTTAGGTTAGGTTAGGTTAGGTTAGGTTAGGTTAGGTTAGGTTAGGTTAGGTTAGGTTAGGTTAGGTTAGGTTAGGTTAGGTTAGGTTAGGTTAGGTTAGGTTAGGTTAGGTTAGGTTAGGTTAGGTTAGGTTAGGTTAGGTTAGGTTAGGTTAGGTTAGGTTAGGTTAGGTTAGGTTAGGTTAGGTTAGGTTAGGTTAGGTTAGGTTAGGTTAGGTTAGGTTAGGTTAGGTTAGGTTAGGTTAGGTTAGGTTAGGTTAGGTTAGGTTAGGTTAGGTTAGGTTAGGTTAGGTTAGGTTAGGTTAGGTTAGGTTAGGTTAGGTTAGGTTAGGTTAGGTTAGGTTAGGTTAGGTTAGGTTAGGTTAGGTTAGGTTAGGTTAGGTTAGGTTAGGTTAGGTTAGGTTAGGTTAGGTTAGGTTAGGTTAGGTTAGGTTAGGTTAGGTTAGGTTAGGTTAGGTTAGGTTAGGTTAGGTTAGGTTAGGTTAGGTTAGGTTAGGTTAGGTTAGGTTAGGTTAGGTTAGGTTAGGTTAGGTTAGGTTAGGTTAGGTTAGGTTAGGTTAGGTTAGGTTAGGTTAGGTTAGGTTAGGTTAGGTTAGGTTAGGTTAGGTTAGGTTAGGTTAGGTTAGGTTAGGTTAGGTTAGGTTAGGTTAGGTTAGGTTAGGTTAGGTTAGGTTAGGTTAGGTTAGGTTAGGTTAGGTTAGGTTAGGTTAGGTTAGGTTAGGTTAGGTTAGGTTAGGTTAGGTTAGGTTAGGTTAGGTTAGGTTAGGTTAGGTTAGGTTAGGTTAGGTTAGGTTAGGTTAGGTTAGGTTAGGTTAGGTTAGGTTAGGTTAGGTTAGGTTAGGTTAGGTTAGGTTAGGTTAGGTTAGGTTAGGTTAGGTTAGGTTAGGTTAGGTTAGGTTAGGTTAGGTTAGGTTAGGTTAGGTTAGGTTAGGTTAGGTTAGGTTAGGTTAGGTTAGGTTAGGTTAGGTTAGGTTAGGTTAGGTTAGGTTAGGTTAGGTTAGGTTAGGTTAGGTTAGGTTAGGTTAGGTTAGGTTAGGTTAGGTTAGGTTAGGTTAGGTTAGGTTAGGTTAGGTTAGGTTAGGTTAGGTTAGGTTAGGTTAGGTTAGGTTAGGTTAGGTTAGGTTAGGTTAGGTTAGGTTAGGTTAGGTTAGGTTAGGTTAGGTTAGGTTAGGTTAGGTTAGGTTAGGTTAGGTTAGGTTAGGTTAGGTTAGGTTAGGTTAGGTTAGGTTAGGTTAGGTTAGGTTAGGTTAGGTTAGGTTAGGTTAGGTTAGGTTAGGTTAGGTTAGGTTAGGTTAGGTTAGGTTAGGTTAGGTTAGGTTAGGTTAGGTTAGGTTAGGTTAGGTTAGGTTAGGTTAGGTTAGGTTAGGTTAGGTTAGGTTAGGTTAGGTTAGGTTAGGTTAGGTTAGGTTAGGTTAGGTTAGGTTAGGTAGGTTAGGTTAGGTTAGGTTAGGTTAGGTTAGGTTAGGTTAGGTTAGGTTAGGTTAGGTTAGGTTAGGTTAGGTTAGGTTAGGTTAGGTTAGGTTAGGTTAGGTTAGGTTAGGTTAGGTTAGGTTAGGTTAGGTTAGGTTAGGTTAGGTTAGGTTAGGTTAGGTTAGGTTAGGTTAGGTTAGGTTAGGTTAGGTTAGGTTAGGTTAGGTTAGGTTAGGTTAGGTTAGGTTAGGTTAGGTTAGGTTAGGTTAGGTTAGGTTAGGTTAGGTTAGTTAGGTTAGGTTAGGTTAGGTTAGGTTAGGTTAGGTTAGGTTAGGTTAGGTTAGGTTAGGTTAGGTTAGGTTAGGTTAGGTTAGGTTAGGTTAGGTTAGGTTAGGTTAGGTTAGGTTAGGTTAGGTTAGGTTAGGTTAGGTTAGGTTAGGTTAGGTTAGGTTAGGTTAGGTTAGGTTAGGTTAGGTTAGGTTAGGTTAGGTTAGGTTAGGTTAGGTTAGGTTAGGTTAGGTTAGGTTAGGTTAGGTTAGGTTAGGTTAGGTTAGGTTAGGTTAGGTTAGGTTAGGTTAGGTTAGGTTAGGTTAGGTTAGGTTAGGTTAGGTTAGGTTAGGTTAGGTTAGGTTAGGTTAGGTTAGGTTAGGTTAGGTTAGGTTAGGTTAGGTTAGGTTAGGTTAGGTTAGGTTAGGTTAGGTTAGGTTAGGTTAGGTTAGGTTAGGTTAGGTTAGGTTAGGTTAGGTTAGGTTAGGTTAGGTTAGGTTAGGTTAGGTTAGGTTAGGTTAGGTTAGGTTAGGTTAGGTTAGGTTAGGTTAGGTTAGGTTAGGTTAGGTTAGGTTAGGTTAGGTTAGGTTAGGTTAGGTTAGGTTAGGTTAGGTTAGGTTAGGTTAGGTTAGGTTAGGTTAGGTTAGGTTAGGTTAGGTTAGGTTAGGTTAGGTTAGGTTAGGTTAGGTTAGGTTAGGTTAGGTTAGGTTAGGTTAGGTTAGGTTAGGTTAGGTTAGGTTAGGTTAGGTTAGGTTAGGTTAGGTTAGGTTAGGTTAGGTTAGGTTAGGTTAGGTTAGGTTAGGTTAGGTTAGGTTAGGTTAGGTTAGGTTAGGTTAGGTTAGGTTAGGTTAGGTTAGGTTAGGTTAGGTTAGGTTAGGTTAGGTTAGGTTAGGTTAGGTTAGGTTAGGTTAGGTTAGGTTAGGTTAGGTTAGGTTAGGTTAGGTTAGGTTAGGTTAGGTTAGGTTAGGTTAGGTTAGGTTAGGTTAGGTTAGGTTAGGTTAGGTTAGGTTAGGTTAGGTTAGGTTAGGTTAGGTTAGGTTAGGTTAGGTTAGGTTAGGTTAGGTTAGGTTAGGTTAGGTTAGGTTAGGTTAGGTTAGGTTAGGTTAGGTTAGGTTAGGTTAGGTTAGGTTAGGTTAGGTTAGGTTAGGTTAGGTTAGGTTAGGTTAGGTTAGGTTAGGTTAGGTTAGGTTAGGTTAGGTTAGGTTAGGTTAGGTTAGGTTAGGTTAGGTTAGGTTAGGTTAGGTTAGGTTAGGTTAGGTTAGGTTAGGTTAGGTTAGGTTAGGTTAGGTTAGGTTAGGTTAGGTTAGGTTAGGTTAGGTTAGGTTAGGTTAGGTTAGGTTAGGTTAGGTTAGGTTAGGTTAGGTTAGGTTAGGTTAGGTTAGGTTAGGTTAGGTTAGGTTAGGTTAGGTTAGGTTAGGTTAGGTTAGGTTAGGTTAGGTTAGGTTAGGTTAGGTTAGGTTAGGTTAGGTTAGGTTAGGTTAGGTTAGGTTAGGTTAGGTTAGGTTAGGTTAGGTTAGGTTAGGTTAGGTTAGGTTAGGTTAGGTTAGGTTAGGTTAGGTTAGGTTAGGTTAGGTTAGGTTAGGTTAGGTTAGGTTAGGTTAGGTTAGGTTAGGTTAGGTTAGGTTAGGTTAGGTTAGGTTAGGTTAGGT
>OX392480.1:0-2500 GCA_947623365.1 Achlya flavicornis
AACACCTGTCACAATTGCAAAATGCACAACACTAAATACAACACAAACATAAATATAATGCATCATGCAACATCTAGTCTCTGCCCGGGAGTTAGGGCCATGAAAATCAAATTGTCAAAACGTACTGACTATGAGTAGGGACAATAGACACAAGAAACAGAATAATATTAAATTCATTCAATGTTACATGACTCTTACCACTACCATCTTATAATGCTGTCTGCATACGCCTGCACTGCACTGCGCATACACTTATATGGCGGCAATGCAACAAGAGGACAGGCGAGCGTGGGCACTAAGAACCTGGTCGGCTGCGCGGGCGCGCGGTGAGGGGCGAGATGCGCTCCTTGCGCTGCGCAGCCACCCGCGCTGGCTCGCGCTGATACTGTTCCAACGCTGACTTATTGATATTTGTCATTACATTAACATAGCATAGAACTTAACCCGGACCCCTACTTGCCATGGAAATCGTCTGCACACATCCGGACTGAACCACACATACACCTACACCTACATCTACCAACCACGGGAACTGACACGCACTCACACACACGAACATAAAAATGTATTGTGGTTGGACTAGGGTGGGCGGGTAGGATTTGCAACACAAAGGTTAGTTGAAATTGGAACTGCGGTGGGCTTCGGGGGGGACGTATGTGCGCGGGAGAATGTGTGTGCACGGGTTATATAGGGATATAGGTGTATACGTACATATGATTGTATTAATAAACCATTTGTGTTATTGTAAATGGAGGTGCATTGTATATACGCTAAGGGCGGTGGTGCCTGATGCGAGGTGGACGGACTCATGCAATGCGTCTGCGTCTTACCTTTCACTCGATGCAATATAGAATGCAATGCACAGGCATGCATCCAGAAGTGCATCCTGGCTGCACTATTTAACTTTGTAACCCTTACCTATAATAATAACTATCATTACCCAACTATAATTAACCATTAATGTAATATATATTTTTTTCTTAGAGTTAGGAATATCGGCTATCACTAGAAATAGGCTCACCATTGAGCAATACTTTGTAAATACATCTTGTGTTTGGGGGCTGCGCGTCTCTCGCCCCCCCGCCCCCCCCGTGGCTCAATAGGTATGGCTTGTCTGCGTGATCGCTGGCGCGGCGTCTGCGTCTGCGTCTTACCTTTCACTCGATGCAATATAGAAAGCAATGCCTGTGCCAGAAGTGCATCCTGGCTGCACTATTTAACTTTGTAACCCTTACCTATAATAACAACTATCATTACCCAACTATAATTAACTATTAATGTAATATATTTTTTCTTAGGATTAGGAATATTGGCTATCACTAGAAATAGGCTCACCATTGAGCAATACTTTGTAAATACATCTTGTGTTTGGGGGCCGCGCGTCTCTCGCAAGTGGCTCAATAGGTATGGCTTGTCTGCGTGATCGCTGGCGCGGCGTCTGCGTCTGCGTCTTGCCTTTCACTCGATGCAATATAGAATACAATGCCTGTGCCAGAAGTGCATCCTGGCTGCACTATCTAACTTTGTAACCCTTATCTATAATAACAACTATCATTACCCAACTATAATTAACCATTAATGTAATATATTTTTTTCTTAGGATTAGGAATATTGGCTATCACTAGAAATAGGCTCACCATTGAGCAATACTTTGTAAATACATCTTGTGTTTGGGGGCTGCGCGTCTCTCGCCCCCCCGCCTGCCCGTGGCTCAATAGGTATGGCTTGTCTGCGTGATCGCTGGCGCGGCGTCTGCGTCTGCGTCTTACCTTTCACTCGATGCAATATAGAAAGCAATGCCTGTGCCAGAAATGCATCCTGGCTGCACTATTTAACTTTGTAACCCTTACCTATAATAACAACTATCATTACCAAACTATAATTAACTATTAATGTAATATATTTTTTCTTAGGATTAGGAAATAGGCTCACCATTGAACAATACTTTGTAAATACATCCTGTGTTTAGGGGCCGCGCGTCCTGCGCCCCCCCCCCCCTCTCGACCGGTCCTCGTGGGATCGAACCGCTATCTAGGTTGATGCGGACGGGACCTGTTAGGGGTGTGGTGGGGGGGGGGGCGCTGGACGCGCGGGAGGTGGTGGAGCCTGGCGTGGGGTGGGCGGACTCGTGGATGGGTCCTTGAGCAGTGGCTCAATAGAGATGACTTGTCTGCGAGGTCGCTTGTGCCGCGCACGGTGTCTGCGCCTTGCCTTTCACTCAATGTAATATGAAAGACCACCGGTGTCAGAGGGGCATCCTGGCTGCACTATTTAACTTTGTAATTCTTACCTATAATAATAATAATTATTATTGCCCAACTATAACAAACTATCAATGTATTTTAATTATTAGGATTAGGGGTGTCAGCTGTCACTAGAAATAGGCTCACCATTGAGCAACATTTTGTAAATGCATCCTGTGTTTTGGGGCCGCGCGTCCTGGCCCCCCCCCCCCCTTTCTCTCTGTCCTCGTGGGATCAACCATTATCCAGGTTGATGC
>OX392480.1:7500-15000 GCA_947623365.1 Achlya flavicornis
AACCTAACCTAACCTAACCTAACCTAACCTAACCTAACCTAACCTAACCTAACCTAACCTAACCTAACCTAACCTAACCTAACCTAACCTAACCTAACCTAACCTAACCTAACCTAACCTAACCTAACCTAACCTAACCTAACCTAACCTAACCTAACCTAACCTAACCTAACCTAACCTAACCTAACCTAACCTAACCTAACCTAACCTAACCTAACCTAACCTAACCTAACCTAACCTAACCTAACCTAACCTAACCTAACCTAACCTAACCTAACCTAACCTAACCTAACCTAACCTAACCTAACCTAACCTAACCTAACCTAACCTAACCTAACCTAACCTAACCTAACCTAACCTAACCTAACCTAACCTAACCTAACCTAACCTAACCTAACCTAACCTAACCTAACCTAACCTAACCTAACCTAACCTAACCTAACCTAACCTAACCTAACCTAACCTAACCTAACCTAACCTAACCTAACCTAACCTAACCTAACCTAACCTAACCTAACCTAACCTAACCTAACCTAACCTAACCTAACCTAACCTAACCTAACCTAACCTAACCTAACCTAACCTAACCTAACCTAACCTAACCTAACCTAACCTAACCTAACCTAACCTAACCTAACCTAACCTAACCTAACCTAACCTAACCTAACCTAACCTAACCTAACCTAACCTAACCTAACCTAACCTAACCTAACCTAACCTAACCTAACCTAACCTAACCTAACCTAACCTAACCTAACCTAACCTAACCTAACCTAACCTAACCTAACCTAACCTAACCTAACCTAACCTAACCTAACCTAACCTAACCTAACCTAACCTAACCTAACCTAACCTAACCTAACCTAACCTAACCTAACCTAACCTAACCTAACCTAACCTAACCTAACCTAACCTAACCTAACCTAACCTAACCTAACCTAACCTAACCTAACCTAACCTAACCTAACCTAACCTAACCTAACCTAACCTAACCTAACCTAACCTAACCTAACCTAACCTAACCTAACCTAACCTAACCTAACCTAACCTAACCTAACCTAACCTAACCTAACCTAACCTAACCTAACCTAACCTAACCTAACCTAACCTAACCTAACCTAACCTAACCTAACCTAACCTAACCTAACCTAACCTAACCTAACCTAACCTAACCTAACCTAACCTAACCTAACCTAACCTAACCTAACCTAACCTAACCTAACCTAACCTAACCTAACCTAACCTAACCTAACCTAACCTAACCTAACCTAACCTAACCTAACCTAACCTAACCTAACCTAACCTAACCTAACCTAACCTAACCTAACCTAACCTAACCTAACCTAACCTAACCTAACCTAACCTAACCTAACCTAACCTAACCTAACCTAACCTAACCTAACCTAACCTAACCTAACCTAACCTAACCTAACCTAACCTAACCTAACCTAACCTAACCTAACCTAACCTAACCTAACCTAACCTAACCTAACCTAACCTAACCTAACCTAACCTAACCTAACCTAACCTAACCTAACCTAACCTAACCTAACCTAACCTAACCTAACCTAACCTAACCTAACCTAACCTAACCTAACCTAACCTAACCTAACCTAACCTAACCTAACCTAACCTAACCTAACCTAACCTAACCTAACCTAACCTAACCTAACCTAACCTAACCTAACCTAACCTAACCTAACCTAACCTAACCTAACCTAACCTAACCTAACCTAACCTAACCTAACCTAACCTAACCTAACCTAACCTAACCTAACCTAACCTAACCTAACCTAACCTAACCTAACCTAACCTAACCTAACCTAACCTAACCTAACCTAACCTAACCTAACCTAACCTAACCTAACCTAACCTAACCTAACCTAACCTAACCTAACCTAACCTAACCTAACCTAACCTAACCTAACCTAACCTAACCTAACCTAACCTAACCTAACCTAACCTAACCTAACCTAACCTAACCTAACCTAACCTAACCTAACCTAACCTAACCTAACCTAACCTAACCTAACCTAACCTAACCTAACCTAACCTAACCTAACCTAACCTAACCTAACCTAACCTAACCTAACCTAACCTAACCTAACCTAACCTAACCTAACCTAACCTAACCTAACCTAACCTAACCTAACCTAACCTAACCTAACCTAACCTAACCTAACCTAACCTAACCTAACCTAACCTAACCTAACCTAACCTAACCTAACCTAACCTAACCTAACCTAACCTAACCTAACCTAACCTAACCTAACCTAACCTAACCTAACCTAACCTAACCTAACCTAACCTAACCTAACCTAACCTAACCTAACCTAACCTAACCTAACAGTCTTCGTCGAGCCACGGTGGCGAGCGCACGCGCCCACCTCGCGATCCGCGTCAGCTGCTGCACTGCAGCATCGGATGCGTCTGCCCGTCTGCGCAGCATCCGCATCCGCATCCGCGTCTGCGTCTGCGGCTGCGTCTGCGGCTGCGTCTGCGGTCTGCGCCTGCACCCGCAGGCTGAGACCGCATCGGCTCACCGCATCGCGGCTGCGTCTGCGGTCTGCGCCTGCACCTGCAGGCTGGGACCGCGTCGGCACACCGCGGCTGCGTCGGCGTCGGCGGGAGCGCCCGGCGTGACCGGCGGACTCCGTGGACGGCCACGGAGTGATTCGCGCGCGACCCCCCCTCGAGCGGGTGACGTAGGCAGCGGAGGGAAAACCGCTTAAGGCGTCGGAGGGGCAAGCCGAGGGTGCGGGGAACGGCGAACGGCACGGGGGAACTCGACTGTTCGACCGACCAACTGTCGCTCAGTCTTGAAGATCCAGTCGCGACGACCACACGTGCCCGCCGGGTGCTCGCGGCCTCGACGGCCGCGGCCGTGGCTGCGGCTGCATGCGCAGCATGGCGCCTTCCCATCTTTTAGTGCAGTTTAGTGCAGTTCAGTGCGGCAGAATTTAAACGCATCAGTGCAGCGTATGCGTGAACGCAAGTGAAGTGACCCAGTGCTCCGTGTGAATGCGGATGCATCTGCTCAGTAGTTAACCATCTTTTTGTCTGTACCACTTGTCGGGATGCCGTAAGGCTTTATACCACCTGCTTACCCCCCTGGCTGTGCGGCCGGCTGGGCTGTCTGCGGCAACAACAACTGCGGCAACGCCTGCCGACTGCGGGGCGTCGGCGCTGAGTGCACTGCGGGACCCGAATCCAAGCCAACCCTGCCTCTCGACACGTTGGTGCCCCCCCCGCGTCCTGCATCTCCGGGAGTGGTTCCTGAGGACGACAGCGCCTTCACTTGAGTCTACGCGTGACGGCTGCGGCAGCTGGAGACGTCGCCATCTCAACTCGCCCCCGTCTCTGCCCTCCCTCCGCCCCCACCCCCTCTCATCTACATTTTTAAAACACTAATGCAGTAGTGCCCCCCAATCCAAGTGAGAAAGTGTTTAAATCAGTGCGTCCAACCGTGCAAGTTTGTACTCCACGACACCAGTTCAAAACTATGCAGACACTGTAAGTGCTAGACTTAATTTTATTTATAACCAACAACTACCAGAATTAACCCCCCCGCTTAAGATTAAGATGCATCCATGGCTCGGTATTGTCTGCGGAGCAAAGTGACGGGGCAATCAGAATATATCCAATAACAACACCAAGAAACAAAATTGCCTCGACATGAGCTCCGCGGGCGAGGACCCTACGGAGTCCCCGGAGTCCCCTGGGTTCCAATTTGTATTAGAATGCGCGCAGACAATATTGGAAGAAATAACGCGAGGGAAAAGCGTCACCAAGCCCTCTAAGGAGCTCATTATAAGCTCGGCCAAAAAGATACAGGAAGCAATGAAAAACTCTATTGAGTTCAAAACACAACCTACCCTACTACCACAATCACAATGCATTTTCTACCCAAACAACACGCAATCTGAAAATAACAATATTAAAGAAGCCATCAAAGAGTCTGAGGAGGCAATAGTCTCCCGCGTCACCCAGGCCATAACCGAAGTATTTGTCTGCGGTATGGCTGCGCCCTCATTGGACCTTCCCGACACCCCAACGTATGCTAACTCAGTAGGCAGACATAAAAACAATAATAACAATAATAAAAAATACAAAAAATCCAACCCAGCTGCAATAATATCTAATAACGACCCCAAAACTAACACAAAGATTACTGACAACTGGAAAAGAGAAATATCCTTCCGTAAAGTCAAATACGCCCCTACTAAAATTACCCCCCTCTCAGGCAATAAGCTCAGGGTAGAGTTTGATACTACAAAGCAACGCGATGAAACTATAAACAAAATTTGCGAAGGGGGTGCGATGAGGGCGGAACCAGCCCGAAACCTCAGACCGATGGTAATTTTAAAGGGTATATCTAGGGACACACCAACAAAAGAACTGGTGGACGTAATTATCAACCAGAATGAAATATACTCTAACACTAATCATGAGGACATTGCCTTATGCTTTACCAAGCCCAATAGAAACCCTAGCCTATACAATGCCGTATTACGAATAGCTCCCCATCTCTGGCAGCCAACAATACTAACACAAAGAATAAATATAGACCACATCAAAGTGCATCTTGAGGAATATTCTCCGTTCAAGCAATGCCTTAGATGCTTAAAATATGGGCATACTATAGGCAAATGCAAATCTGAAACCCAATACTGCCAATACTGCGCAGACACTGACCATACTTACAAGAACTGCCCCACTAAAGGCGACCCACAGAAAAACACCTGTCACAATTGCAAAATGCACAACACTAAATACAACACAAACATAAATATAATGCATCATGCAACATCTAGTCTCTGCCCGGGAGTTAGGGCCATGAAAATCAAATTGTCAAAACGTACTGACTATGAGTAGGGACAATAGACACAAGAAACAGAATAATATTAAATTCATTCAATGTTACATGACTCTTACCACTACCATCTTATAATGCTGTCTGCATACGCCTGCACTGCACTGCGCATACACTTATATGGCGGCAATGCAACAAGAGGACAGGCGAGCGTGGGCACTAAGAACCTGGTCGGCTGCGCGGGCGCGCGGTGAGGGGCGAGATGCGCTCCTTGCGCTGCGCAGCCACCCGCGCTGGCTCGCGCTGATACTGTTCCAACGCTGACTTATTGATATTTGTCATTACATTAACATAGCATAGAACTTAACCCGGACCCCTACTTGCCATGGAAATCGTCTGCACACATCCGGACTGAACCACACATACACCTACACCTACATCTACCAACCACGGGAACTGACACGCACTCACACACACGAACATAAAAATGTATTGTGGTTGGACTAGGGTGGGCGGGTAGGATTTGCAACACAAAGGTTAGTTGAAATTGGAACTGCGGTGGGCTTCGGGGGGGACGTATGTGCGCGGGAGAATGTGTGTGCACGGGTTATATAGGGATATAGGTGTATACGTACATATGATTGTATTAATAAACCATTTGTGTTATTGTAAATGGAGGTGCATTGTATATACGCTAAGGGCGGTGGTGCCTGATGCGAGGTGGACGGACTCATGCAATGCGTCTGCGTCTTACCTTTCACTCGATGCAATATAGAATGCAATGCACAGGCATGCATCCAGAAGTGCATCCTGGCTGCACTATTTAACTTTGTAACCCTTACCTATAATAATAACTATCATTACCCAACTATAATTAACCATTAATGTAATATATATTTTTTTCTTAGAGTTAGGAATATCGGCTATCACTAGAAATAGGCTCACCATTGAGCAATACTTTGTAAATACATCTTGTGTTTGGGGGCTGCGCGTCTCTCGCCCCCCCGCCCCCCCCGTGGCTCAATAGGTATGGCTTGTCTGCGTGATCGCTGGCGCGGCGTCTGCGTCTGCGTCTTACCTTTCACTCGATGCAATATAGAAAGCAATGCCTGTGCCAGAAGTGCATCCTGGCTGCACTATTTAACTTTGTAACCCTTACCTATAATAACAACTATCATTACCCAACTATAATTAACTATTAATGTAATATATTTTTTCTTAGGATTAGGAATATTGGCTATCACTAGAAATAGGCTCACCATTGAGCAATACTTTGTAAATACATCTTGTGTTTGGGGGCCGCGCGTCTCTCGCAAGTGGCTCAATAGGTATGGCTTGTCTGCGTGATCGCTGGCGCGGCGTCTGCGTCTGCGTCTTGCCTTTCACTCGATGCAATATAGAATACAATGCCTGTGCCAGAAGTGCATCCTGGCTGCACTATCTAACTTTGTAACCCTTATCTATAATAACAACTATCATTACCCAACTATAATTAACCATTAATGTAATATATTTTTTTCTTAGGATTAGGAATATTGGCTATCACTAGAAATAGGCTCACCATTGAGCAATACTTTGTAAATACATCTTGTGTTTGGGGGCTGCGCGTCTCTCGCCCCCCCGCCTGCCCGTGGCTCAATAGGTATGGCTTGTCTGCGTGATCGCTGGCGCGGCGTCTGCGTCTGCGTCTTACCTTTCACTCGATGCAATATAGAAAGCAATGCCTGTGCCAGAAATGCATCCTGGCTGCACTATTTAACTTTGTAACCCTTACCTATAATAACAACTATCATTACCAAACTATAATTAACTATTAATGTAATATATTTTTTCTTAGGATTAGGAAATAGGCTCACCATTGAACAATACTTTGTAAATACATCCTGTGTTTAGGGGCCGCGCGTCCTGCGCCCCCCCCCCCCTCTCGACCGGTCCTCGTGGGATCGAACCGCTATCTAGGTTGATGCGGACGGGACCTGTTAGGGGTGTGGTGGGGGGGGGGGCGCTGGACGCGCGGGAGGTGGTGGAGCCTGGCGTGGGGTGGGCGGACTCGTGGATGGGTCCTTGAGCAGTGGCTCAATAGAGATGACTTGTCTGCGAGGTCGCTTGTGCCGCGCACGGTGTCTGCGCCTTGCCTTTCACTCAATGTAATATGAAAGACCACCGGTGTCAGAGGGGCATCCTGGCTGCACTATTTAACTTTGTAATTCTTACCTATAATAATAATAATTATTATTGCCCAACTATAACAAACTATCAATGTATTTTAATTATTAGGATTAGGGGTGTCAGCTGTCACTAGAAATAGGCTCACCATTGAGCAACATTTTGTAAATGCATCCTGTGTTTTGGGGCCGCGCGTCCTGGCCCCCCCCCCCCCTTTCTCTCTGTCCTCGTGGGATCAACCATTATCCAGGTTGATGCGGATTGGGCCTGTTGGAGGCGTGTGGGGGGGGGGAAGGCGCTGGGCGCGCGGGAGGCGGTGGTGCCTGGCGCGGTGTGGGCGGACTAGTGGACAAGTCCTTGAGCAGTGGCTCAATAGGGATGGCCTGTCTGCAGGGTCGCTTGCGCCGCGCACGGTGTCTGCGCCTTGCCTTTCACTTGATGTAATATGATAAACCGCCAGTGCCAGATGGGCATCCTGGCTGCGATATTTTATTAAATGTTTGTTATCAATAACAATAATT